>JAVIWC010003208.1:0-10553 GCA_031894815.1 Creontiades dilutus | reverse complement strand
TAGCGCCTGTCACCTGCAAAACACGAATTAAAAACGTTGATAAGCATCGGATTGTAGAAAGTTTGTAGGGGATCTTGAGAGTCAGTCAGGTTGAAAAAAACTACAATTTCTTACGCCAACGTTTCGTTCTATTTGTAGAACCTCATCAGGGCTGGAAGAACCATACACAGAAATAACTAATATGGAAATAATTGCAGAAAGGATATTTTGTATACATGTGACTTGTTGACTGAAAATGACAGATTTGGTACTATTGATTTTGTACTTGAGTGAAAAGAACAGATTTGGTAATGTAATGACTAGAAGAGAGAGAGAGAGAGAAAGAGAAAGTACAGTTAAATAATTAATCAACCTACCTTGAAGGTGGTGTTTAGAAGCTAAAAAATATTTTAAAAAACGTATATATGAGTCCGGGCAAAAGTGACAGGCTAACAATGATTGACTGGATACTTAAAAACCTACTGCGTGGAACATGGATGTTTTACAGGTGAAATGGATCTTAAGTTAAATTATGGAGTTGCTTGGTAGAAGGAAATATGTGAGAATGTAGGTACGTGTTTGTTATTTTTTAATAATAATAATTTTTAATAATTTTTAATAATTTTAATAAAACTCCTCCTAAAGTTTCGTGATCACTATCAAGTAGGAATTTAATTTTTTTCAGGTACATTTAATTTGTCTCTCTAATAATTTGTCTGTCTTAATAATTTGTCTCTCTCTAATAATTTGTCTGTCTAATAATAATTTGGTTTAGAGAGACAAATTAAATGTACCTGAAAAAAATTAAATTCCTACTTGATAGTGATCACGAAACTCTAGTCAAAAAGTTTTTATTGATTTATTGTTAAAATTCAATAATCGCTCTATCACTCCAAAGCTTAGTAGAAATTCAAATCGTTAATACAAGCCAAATGAATGAAATTGAATAATAAAAATAAACCCCAGTGAAAGAATTTGCAGCGTTTCATGCATATCAGAATGCTTCAACCCGTGTTTCGGCTACAAATCCTTTTGGGAGTTCACTCCAGTATCCACATTCACTACACCACTAGGTTACTGCGATCAAAACAAAAACAACAATAAACCCAAATAACGCAAATTTTGGCACCATAACTCGGGCCATACATCGGGAATGGTTTGACCTACGGACCTGGGGCGGGGCTCATTCGATTCCTCGTGGAAAGTTCTTCAAAAACAGTCTAATTTTCGAGTCAATTTTTAGGGATTTTACAGCCCTTAGGCCGCTTCGACTTTTTTGCGTGGGAGTGCTGGCTAAAGAATTGGGGCGTTGTCGGACCAATATTGATCTTTCCTGAAAATGTCAGATTTTTTTGCTCCAGCCAAGTATGAGGTGTTTGATATGTTGTGTAGAGTAGAGAGTGCCACGCGCCTCGATCACCATTTTAAAACAGACCTCAAACAAAAAACTCCTTAATTTGATGTGATCACGATCAGGGAGATCGGAGCGCTCGCGCGTGGGCGTGTAAACCATCCTTAGCGTGTGGGCGTCGAACCTACGAAACCCGAAAAAAAGAGAGGAAACGGTGGTGAGAGTGAGTGTGACAGAGAGGGGGAGGAGGGGTCTGTGTAAATATACAAAAACAAAAAACCCGTGTACACGCTTTTTTTTTTGGAATCGGTCATTTTCCAATAAAACGATTCGATAAAAAGGAAATAAAAATTCAGTACGTAATTTCTTTTTTTTTTTTTTTTTTTTTTTTAATAATCGTGAAGTCGATTAGGGAGGGGCGGGGTGAGCTTCGGGGTTGTAGGCCCCGGTAATGCGCCCACTAAATAGGAGAAAACGAAAAAATAAAGGAACGAAGGTATAAAAGAAGAGCGGAGATGATTATATAGTTTAGTATTTGAAGGAGAGAGATAACGGGTGAGATATTGGTGTGGGTATATATATATAGTTTATATATATATAAGGAGAGAGAGAGGGAGTGTGTGTGAGGGAGAGGAGATTGTTTGCGGGTGATCTGGCGAAGGATGAATGGAAGCGAGGCCTCCGACGTGAAAGGCCACGATGGGGGGTCTGTACTTGATTCCGTTTCGACGTTTCAAAGGGCCTTTCTTCCAAAAGGCTGGAGCAAAAAATCTGAAATTTTCAGGAAAAATCCATCTTGGTCCGACGACGCCCCAATTCTTGAGCCAGCACTCTCAGTTTCACTTATAGTGCCACTTAAGGGCTGTCAAAGTTTTTTAGAATCCCTAAAACCCTCAAAACAAGACAAGGCGGCCTAAATTTGTACTCTTTTTGAAGAACTTTCCACGAGGAATCGAATGAGCTCCTCCCCAGGTCCGTAGGTCAAACCATTCCCGATGTATGGCCCGATTTATGGTGCCAAAATTCGCGTTATTTTGGTTTATTATTGTTTTTGTGTTGATATCAGTAACCTAGTGATGTAGTGAATGTGGATACTGGAGTGAACTCCTAAAAGGATTTGTAGCCGTTACAGAGTTGAAGCATTCTGATAACAATAAAAAAAAAAAAACGCAGCAAATTCTTTCACAGGAGTTTATTATTCAATTGGCTTGCGTTCATGATTTGAATTTCTACTAAGCTTTGGAGTGTGCGTGTTTCACAGGTGATAGAGCGATTATTGAATTTCAGGAGGCACACAAATATGATCAACTGATCACAATCCAAATAGGTATTTTGGTTGAGAACCGTTCTACGTGCTCTATGCATATCTCCTGCAATTCAATAATCGCTCTATCACCTGTGAAACACGCACACTCCAAAGCTTAATAGAAATTCAAATCATGAATGCAAGCCAAATGAATAAAATTGAATAATAAACCCCAGTGAAAGAATTTGCAGCGTTTTGAATACTAGTTTTTTCTTGTTAGGAGATAGAAATGTACTGCCTACTTTTTAGAAAGGTCACTCTAAGAAAATCACTCTTAATCAATCTTATTGATTCGCTTGGCATTCATTTTGGGATAGCGATGTAAAAACTCTATTTAATGCAAGTTTCAACTTCTATAAGTGTTCATTAGACTCCCAATTGCAGAAGGTTAATGTTGATTTCTCATTGTCGTGGCGATTTTAAACTTCATTGTTGTGGCTGTTTGAAACAATTTTTTTTTTTCAAGTTTGGTATTTGAAACTAAATAAATACTAATATCAAAATGTGATGCTTGTTCTAGCACAAAGTCAGGAAAAACTGAAATCAGATATCTGTCTCATTCAACCTGACCTACACATCGTTTACGTAATTCTATCGTTATTTGGTTGACAAAGCTCATTGTCATGGATACATATCATTATCGTAACCTATACAATTTTAAAACGTGAATTTTGAGGAAACAAACGAAAATCATGCCTGCTTGTACATCACTATACCGTTAGAGTAACATCTAGATTGTATAGTTAAAACGCTGCAAATTCGATTTCACTGGGTTTATTATTCAATCGGCTTGCGTTCATGATTTGAATTTCTACTAAGCTTTGGAGTGTGCGTGTTTCACAGGATAGGGCGATTATTGAATTTCAGGAGATATACATGGAGCACGTGAATCGGATCTCAACCAAAATACCTATTTGGATTGATCAGTTGATCATATTTGTGTGCCTCCTGAAATTCAATAATCGCTCTATCACCTGTGAAACACGCACACTCCAAAGCTTAGTAGAAATTCAAATCATGAATGCAAGCCAATTGAATAATAAACCCCAGTGAAAGAATTTGCAGCTTTTCTTTATTGAGTAAAATAAAAACATCTATAATTTATCAAGTCCTTTAGCACTCGTATTGTGTTAAAACTTCCCCAAATCCAAATTTAAACGATGTAGCCAAAGGTAGACAGATGTAGAGGAGGCACACAAATATCATCAACTGATCAATCCAAATAGGTGTTTTGGATGAGAACCGATTTACGTGGTCTATGCATATCTCCTGAAATTCAATAATCGCTCTATCACCTGTAAAACACGCACACTCCAAAGCTTAGTAGAAATTCAAATAATGAACGCAATCCAATTGAATAATAAACCCCAGTGGAAGAATACTTATTTGCCCCAGTAATAATATTGAATAATGTAGGTTACAAACAAACAATAATCAACGAAAAAACGCAAATGTTGGCACCATAAATCGGGCCATACATCGGGAATGGTTTGACCTACGGACGTGGGGAAGGGCTCATTCGATTCCTCATGGTATGTTCTTCAAATAGGAAAATATTTAGGCCGATTCGACTTTTTTGAGGTTTTTAGGGATTTTACAAAACTTTGACAGCCCTTAAAGGGCACTTTAAATTAAGTGAGAGAGCTGGCTCAAGAATTGGGGCGTTGTCGGACCAACATGGATTTTTCCTGAAAATTTCAGATCTTTTGCTCCAGCCGTTTTGGGAGAAATCGTGCGTACGGCGGACGGACGGAATAATGCTTATTACAGATTTGGATTCTACACCCTTTGAAACGTAAACCATGAAATTTTCAGGTTGGGTTACAATTTTTCTTTTTCAAGAGCGATTAAAATGGTTCATTATTGAATAATAAACCAAAAACGTACCTTTTTATATGGTATTTACTTGTAGACAATCTAAAATATCGTTTTATAGGGATTCTTTTCTAAATCGGGCCCTAAATGAACAAAAAAAAAAAAAAAACAAATTTCTATATTTCTTTTCGGTTATCTTTTACTCAGTCGAAACGGAGCCAGAAAATAATCGACGCGAAAACAATGGCAGGGGGTCATAAGTTCTCACGTGTCGTCACATCCTGGCGCGCGAGGGAACCTTGAAACAGGGCCGACGACGATCGTCCGAGTTGAAGACGGATCGTCAAATCGTCTACTACAAATACACGAAATATACGAAATATGACGAACTATCTTCGAAAAATCAAAATAGCGTGCAAATCTAACGGTTTTCCCTGTATTATACAAGGTTTGTGAAAAAGTTTTTTTCCGATCTCCTAGAAAATCGCTTCAAATCACCACATTTAGCAAGTTTTAAATCAGAATTTAAAAAAATTAAGCAAATGGAACGATTTCAAATTTGGTTCTGCTTGTAATTCGTTTTGCTTTGGCCGGTTTTGCATAGAGCATTCTTCAAACAAAATATTCTCCCGCCTTAATTTGCCGTTTTATTTTTCAAAAGGTGTAGAATCCGAAAAATCGTACGTAAAAAAAAATCATCCGCAGCCTGCCAATTACGACATATTCAGCATACATCGACTGTATGCATAAAATATGCTGATTTTCGGTGTTTTAACATCGATCCGCAAGACTAATGTACGATTTGATACTCAAATGGAAGACACAAATAAATTTAAGTCGTGTAAGCCGGGGAATCGCATCAAACCACCGTGTTTTGCATGTTAAATCGAAATTCGCTAATTTACGTATAAGGAACGATTAAAATCATCGTCAAATCGTCTACTGTATATACGAAATATCCGAAAAATGACAAACTATCATCGAAAAACCAAAATCAAGTACAAAATCAATGACCACAACCCTAACAATTTTCCCAATATTGCAAGGTTTTTGCATGATTTTTGTCCTATCCTAAAGAAAATTGCGTAGAACCACCGCGTTTTTCAAGTTTTAAATCCAATTTGAAAAAAGTACCCAAATGCAACGATTTCAGATGCAGAAATGATTCTCCTATTTCTCACTCAAAAGGAGATTTGGCAGATTTCGTCCATTTCAAATTATTGCAAATATTGAAGTATTCTTACGTCTAATTTGCTGTTTTATTTTCGAGATGTGTACCGAACACGACATATTCAGCATATATCGATTATATACATAAAATATGCTGATTATAAAATGGGGAAACTATCGCCGAAAAATGTAAATAACATACAAAATCAATCCGCTGAGAATAACTTGTCAATTCTAACGGTTTTCCTTGTGTTGCAAGCTTTTTGCCCTATCCTCCGGAAAATAGTAAGCTTCAATATGCTGTTTTGCAGGTTTTAAATCAAAATTTGCAAACAACCGCTGAGCATCCGTTGTTATTGAACCCCCCCCCCCCCCCCCATCCGTGCTTCAACCTAGGCCGATTCTCTGGGGCTCGAAAACGCACCAGAAAATCTATGAATTTGTCCAATTTTTCTAAAATTTCCCTCAGGTTTCTTGAAACCAACTTGGAAATTCTAGGAATTTTCGGGGTATTACTTATCAACGGTTTAGGTGGGTATCACCGGTGCACCATCTTATTGAAGCGAAAAACAAGTTAATGAGTAATTTTTTTTTTTCAGTAAAATACATTTCAGTAACATTTTTGACACATTAAGTTAAAAGCTGATGACTTCTGGTTAAATTTCTTCATAATTTACCAATCACGCAAAATCGAAAAAGACAACTCCAATTTCCCAAGACAGTTTCATTCCAAAGTTGAAGGTTTTATGCTTGTTGAAAGATTTCAGATTCGCACGGTTACAAGCGCAGTTATTTTCATAATTTACAGCATCAATACAGAAATCGAATGCTAGGGGTATGCAATTATTTGCACACTAATTAAAAACCAACAAAAATTTATTTATCATTGAAAAAACTATTATTCCGCGAATCAGCATCTAATTTCCCCTAGGAAATCATCCTAGAGTGATCTTAAAGATGATCTAACATAAAAATAACCTGAATTTCCCCATCTCATCCCAGCATCCGTTATTGCCCCCTTCAGCATCCGCTGCTATCGCCCCCTCTCACAGCCTAACTTGCCAATTCTAACGGTTTTCCCTGTGTTGCAAGCTTTTTGCCCTATCCTCCGGAAAATAGTTAGCTATAATATGCTGTTTTGCAGGTTTTAAATCAAAATTTGCACCCAAAACCTGAACATCCGTTGTTATCGATCCCCCCCCCCCATCCGTTTCCCATTCTGGAATAGATCATAGATTTTTAATTTAAATTTTCATTTTTCCATTTCAATTTCATAGATTTCCTGGAAAAACACCTAGAAATGTATGAAATCCTCCACTTTTTCAACATTTCCCCTCATGTTTCTGAAACAAACTAGGGATTCCATGAAATTTTCCACATTTTCTATATTTTTTTCGGGTTCTTTTAAGAGGAAACATTTAAAGAACGATTTTTCTTGTAACCGGCATCTAATTTCCACGAGGAAATCATCCTAAAATGATCCTAAGGTGAGAGCGGTCCTCCCTGATAACCCGATTTCCCTCCTCATACCAGCATCCGTTATTATTGGGCCCCCCATACCGTCAGCATACGCAGCATCCGTCGTTATCGAGCTCCCCCGAAATCCGTCGGTTGTACCTTTTGGCCGTTACCTCCGGCGGTACGCCCACGTCACCGCACGCCCTTCGCGTCTACACCGCTCCCCGAAGCGACGCCGTCGGAAGACAAGGCCACGACCCCGACCGATCCTAATACCACGATTCAACTCACCGATAAGTAGGCCGATTTTTCCAATTGAACTTCCCTAGGCAATATCACCTTTTTGAATTTTAAAAATTTAGTCCACTCCTTTGCCTCAAAATGAAGGTATCTCAAATGCTTGATCGGACATCATTCGAAGAAAAACATGGCTTCGCTCATCAAGTGCTCCAAATTCAGCTTGTCTGCCAGTTAGTGAAAAGCGTCACACCCCTACCTGCTAGTAGCAGGCTGCTACTATGTCAGATAGTTGATGAAGTGCCGAATTGTCCCTGCTTCTGCTGATCTGGACTCAATCAATTGATACTGGGACACGTCTATGCAGCATCAGTCACTAGAAAACGTTGCTGATCTGCTGAATTTGCTGCGGCGCAGCATAGAAACTAGGAAATGCGTATTGGTCTACTGTATTGCTTTTCATCTGGGTTTGCTTACTGAAAAATGTTGTGGCAGGGTTGAAGTGTGGCTTAGCACCAGGTCAAATCCAACTTGTCTGGTGAATGAATGCTTAAATAACTTCTTAACATCAATACTCGCTGTAATTTTCTGGACTTGATCAATCGGCAGTTACTGGGATGCATGTATGCTGTATCAGTCTCTCCAAACCTTAGCTTTTCTGCTGATTTTGCTGCTTTGATGCATAGGAACAACCACTATCGAGGATATATGAATGGTATGTGGATGATTTTGGACTTACCACAAGGCAACGCGTGCAGGGATGAGAAAACTAGGAAATGAGTATTGGTCTGCTGTATTTTCTTATAGTGGAATCAGCAAATGGTGAATAGCTTTACATCCTGATTTGCACCTTTTGCCAGATACTTGGTGAGGTGTCAGCTTGCCTCTAGGCCTGCTGATTACTGCTGATCTACTGCGACACGTCTACGCGACATCAGTCTCTCCAAATCATAGCTTTTCATCTGGGTTTGCTTACTGAAAAGTGTTGTGGCAGGGTTGAAGTGTGGCTTAGCACCTGCTCAAATCCAACTTGTCTGGTGAATGAATGCTTAAATAACTTCTTAACATCAATACTCGCTGTAATTTTCTGGACTTGATCAATCGGCGGTTACTGGGATGCAAGTATGCTGTATCAGTCTCTCCAAACCTTAGCTTTTCTGCTGATTTTGCTGCTTTGCATAGAAACAACCACTATTGAGGATCTATGAATGGTATGTGGATGATTTTGGACTTACCACCAAACAACGCGTGCAGGGTTGAGCAAACTAGGAAATGCATATTGGTCTGCTGGATTTTCTTATAGTGGAATCAGCAAATGGTGAATAGCCTTACATCCTGATTTGCACCTTTTGCCAGATACTTGGTGAGGTGTCAGCTTGCCTCTAGGCCTGCTGATTACTGCTGATCTACTGCGACACGTCGATGCGACACCAGTCTCTCCAAACCTTAGCTTTTCTGCTGATTTTGCTGCTTTGCATAGGAACAACCACTATTGAGGATCTATGAACGGTATGTGGATGATTTTGGACTTACCACCAGGCAACGCGTGGAGGGATGAGAAAACTAGGAAATGAGTATTGGTCTGCTGGATTTTCTTATAGTGGAATCAGCAAATGGTGAATAGCCTTACATCCTGATTTGCACCTTTTGCCAGATACTTGGTGAGGTGTCAGCTTGCCTCTAGGCCTGCTGATTACTGCTGATCTACTGCGACACGTCTATGCGACACCAGTCTCTCCAAACCTTAGCTTTTCTGCTGATTTTGCTGCTTTGCAGCATAGGAACGACCACTACTCAGGATTTATGAATGCTGTATGGATGTTTTTGGACTTACCTCCAGGCGACGCGTGCTGGGATGAGTATATCGACTGCGGGGCTGCGTACGAGTAGTACGTCCTGTGAGGGCCGCCGCCTCCCGTACCGCCTCCGCCTGTGTACATCGGGGGTGCTGGCGACGCTCCTCCGAGAGCCTGCTGATCTTGGGAAGTCGCTATCGGCGGGTAAAATGTCCCCGTCACAATCCCCGAATGCTCGTACGAACCTAACAGCCGCTGGTTCGTACACGTCATCACGACACCTGCACGAACAAGAATCAACTTTAATTGAAGAAAAATATGAATGACCACGAATGAACTTGAAAAACAAACACAAGAATAAACCAGAAATAAATGGTTAGTCACAACATCCTGCTACCATATCACGACCTAATTCACCACCTTCTGCTACCATATGACTTATTGAATGATGAGCCAGACATTTAAGCAAAATTTTCACATGGAACACGTTTTTTTGTATATTTTTACTTTCCTAACTGACAACCAAGACTGCCAAGGGGGGTGGGCAGTGTATACCTAGTATCTCAAGAGTCTACAGAGGAATGTACAAAGACTGCCAAAGGGGGGATGGGCAGTATACAGTTTTCCAAGAGTATAATAGGGACTGTACAGGGACTGCCAAGGGGGGTGGGCAGTATAAAGTCTCGAACAAATATAAAGAGGACTGTATAGAGACAACCAAGGGGGGTGGGTAGTATACCTAAGTCTGCCAAGAGGGGTGGGTTGTATAAAGTATTTGAAGAGTGTAAGGGGACTGTGAAGACCGCCAAGGAGGGTGAGCAGTGTAAAGTCTCAAACAAGTATAAAAAGAGGCCTGTATAGAGACTGCCAAGGGGAGATGGGCAGTATACTATAAAGTCTGCCAAGAGGGGTGGGTTGTATAAAGTATTTGGAGAGTGTAAAGGGGACTGTGAAGACTGCCAAGAGGCGTGGGCAATATATATTTATCCTTAAGTATAAAAGGGACTGTACAAAGACTGCCAAGTAATGTATACTTTTACTTTCCCAACTGACAACAAAGATTGCCAAGGGAAAGGAATGTATATAGTATCTCAATAGATTACAGAGGACTGTACAAAGACTGCCAAGGGGGTTGGTCAGCGTAAAGTCTCAAACAAGTATAAAAAGGCTTGTATAGAGACTGCCAAGGAGGAGGGGCAGTATATACCTAGTATCTCAACAGTATACAGAGCACTGTGGAGACTGAGTGGGCAATGAAATATAAAAGGGTCTATACACAGTCTGCCAAGGGGGGTGGGCAGTATAACTCTAAAGTCTAACAAGAGGGGTGGGGTGTATACAGTCCTCCAGGAGTATAAAAGGGGCTGCACAAGGACTGCCAAGGGGGGTGGGCAGTGTAAAGTCTCAAAAAAGCATAAAAAGAGGACTGTATAGAGACTGC
>JAVIWC010003207.1:0-10507 GCA_031894815.1 Creontiades dilutus | reverse complement strand
GACATCACCGCACACAACTCCAAAATATTCAATGATGATCGCTCATATAAAAATTCGCAATACTCACTCATTACATAGCTATGACAAGGTGTACATTTATAAATGCACACATACATATCACATACTTGAGATCAGATTGTGGTAAAACCTATCGGCTCTCATGTCCCAAACAGGGAATGGAACTTGTCTGCCCCAGATAGAACATCCACTCACTGAAGGAGTTTAAGGTGCACTTTGAAGTCCACAAGACCTGTTAAATTCGCCTAAAAGTTGCGGATAAACTCCCATTTCTCCCAACTTCAAAATCACGTGCTACAGCTCTGCAGGTGTCCTTGAATTGGACGGTAGTCTGTCTTGGAAGTTAGGTCACGAAAAATCCATCTTGGAGCTGTCGTTCAACTTTCATTTACTTTTACTACTTAAAAACAACGGAGTATAAGGCACGCCACCTAAAAATAACTTCATGGACCTAAGCTCAAGTCGCGAGAAAATGAATGAACTTAAATAGGTAAAACATGTACGCTCAACTAATCCTTCTGTCCATAATATGTTGATCTGATAAATAAGAGCCCGTTCCACTAAAAGTGGCTAATCCAGAGACGGAAGTTTTAGTTAAAAAACGAGTGAAATAATTTTATTTATTCTGTATGATATGCGATATTTTTCGATTGAATAACATCCCTTGATGGCTTGAATAATGTAAGTGATGAGAGGCTATTTAGAGATCGGGGTTACTAAATTTCGGGAAAATTTTTGCTTTTGGACTGCCACATTATTTCTATGATTTTAATAAAAACTAGTGCTTGATTACGGTTTGATAGATTTTTTCGTGTTTATTCTTTCGAATTTAAGAACTTGAAGATGGTGTCACTAATGTCGAGTAGAAATTGAGTAGTATTCTCAACCCTTCTCCAGTCATGCAGTTATTAGGAGTAAAACACAACAACTAAAATCAATCAGGGTATGAACAGACGTCATATATATTTCCGTGGTTTCCACCTGGGCTTCGAAAGGCTCCTACAGAGGCAGAAGGCCAGCGCCTCTTAGGTGTCCCCATTATTCATTCCACATTCACAGAAACGTCAGAGAGACACAGAGGCCCTTTCGATACGGCTTTGTTCCTCCAAGATTGCTTTCGTCTACTGAAGGAGTTGGGATAAACCGTGGACAACTTGTAACGAATGGAACGGTTTTGACTATGATGATGTATGTTCCTTTCGGAAATTCCATCGGACCATGAACCTTTCTGAACGCATTCAATTTTTCAATCGTTCGGCAACTGTTGGTGGAAAAAAAAGCTTCGTCCCTGAAATGTACCGTGGGGTACAGCTGACAGATGGTACTACGTAGCTATAGGGGACAGCAATCAGATGAATACCGGCTACTTGTATTCGAACCACCGTTAAATTCAATGATCAAACCGGAGAATTTCATTAAAGCAGAATCTGAGTATATCGCCGTTTCAGGGGGTGGTAACGCTGGGCGGGTGGAATTCGCGCCCCCGTCTCCCAGGGCAACCGACCTGCTCCCCCCCCCCCGACCCCGCCAGTGAAGGAAGGATGGCCCCAGCGGGAGGAAGCGTCTCCCAGGGCAAGCGACGTGGTCCTCTCCTCGGGGATTTGGGATATACGATTTTTTTACTTTTAATATTGTTATTATACTCCCTCATTGTGTTGTTTAGTACTCTACCTCCTGTACACACGGGACTTACCCCAACAAGGAGGCACAACTGTTGCCACCTTTGCAGATGATACGGCTATCCTCTCTGTTGGAGATGATATAGAAGCTGCAACACGCAAACTACAGACGTCTACTACTGAGGTTTATAAATGGACCAAGATGTGGAGAATGAAGCTGAACGAATCAAAATCAGCCCACATCAACTTCACTAACCGAAAAGTCCCAATCTTGGATGTTGAGATCAATTCAAATAAAATACCGCATACTGAAGCAGTCAAATACTTGGGTTTGACACTTGACTCCAAATTAAACTGGAATAAACACAGAAAAGAAGAAAGAAGAACTTAAAATCAAGTACAGAAGGATGATTGGCTAATGGGAAGGAATTCCCATCTCTCACTTCACAACAAACTGCTTACATATAAGCAGATCCTTCGCCCTATTTGGACCTATGGGATACAGATCTGGGGCTGTGCCAAGAAATCAAATATTAAGAAAATCCAAACCTTTCAGAATAAAATACTGAGAAGTATAGTTGGAGCCCCTTGGTACATGCAAAACGATGATATTCATCGAGATTTGAGGATGGAGACAGTCTATAAAATTATTGCAAAATACGCAAGGAAGCATGAACATCGCCTCCACAAACACGTGAACCCGGAGATGCTCTACGTTTTGGACAACGAAGGTGAAATCCGACGTCTCAAGCGAAACAAACCACTGGATTTAGTTGTGCTGCGTGAATAGAAGTGCAATCGAACTCAGTGCTAATTAATTGAGCTATATAATAAAGGGCTAGATTTTGCTGTAAACCTACCCTCTTGGAGTGTACCTTTATTGATATGTAAAATTGCTAGATGAAATGTATTTGATTTTTCAGTCGCAATTAATAAATCACGAAAAAAAAAATTGTGTTATTCACCTATTTCTTTTTAACCTGCGTAGCAGGCCATTAATTTAAATTTAACCATTAAATCACTTAAATTCGTGATTTTTCTCCATCAAGGAATGTAGAAGTGTTAATTGTTATCTAGTCGCGATAACATCTCGGGAAAATCTTCGTTTCCTACCATAATTTGACGATGTTCCTTCCGTCATTCATTTGTTTCGCTCATTCATCTCTGTGAGTATGTAAGTGCATCTTTCGACTCTGTTAATTAGATAATTACATCTCTAGTGATCTGGAAAGAAATTTCACACAACCGATCGGGTGAATAATATCAAATTCACACGATCTTATTGGAAACTGTTGCGCACACTCAAACCTCAAATCTTCCAAGCATCACCTGCATGATTCTCCAGCTTTCATCCAATTTCAATGGTTTGAACAGATTTCACAGTTTAGACCGCCGATAGTTTTAAATGAACGTCATAGTTTCCGATCCACGGATAATGTTTGCGCATGTGAAAAGGCACATTTACTCAATTGCGCACGTACATATAGGAGAAGGTTAAGCCTGTAAGTTTGTTCAGTTCAATTCGTTTGACGTTAGAGTAACCATTTGGACAATTAAGGCCTTCCTCAACCATTTTTTATTCACCTCTAGACGTTCCTAAAATCATTTACCGCCCCTCAAAAAGTCCAATAAAGCTCTGATATAACCATCAAGAAATGTATATTGCTCTTTAAAAAGTGTGAAATCGTACGAACCGATCTATATCCGGGTCCAGTCGTTTTGCTTTCAAAGTGTAAGAAATCTCAACAAGGTATATCTGAGGTGACTCTTCGAGTAACGTAGTAATTTGTATAGACCTTTGCATCAATCCAAAGCTACAATTTACACTACAGGTTGTACTCAGTAGAAGTTGTTCTTAATGCGCGGCTGCAGTTCCGCACATCGTAATTCGGGGATCTTAGCATAACGAGCATTGACATAAAACGATTCATTAAACACCTGAGCGTAATACTTCCTACGTTTCAGGAGTGAAAAAGTCATTAGTAGACTAAAACTGTTGACATTGTATGTGTGCAGGAATGCATACTTTGTTTTGTAGACAAAGGTGCGTCCAAAGTATTACAAGTTAATTTGACTTTTGCGCATACTTTACGAGTTGTTTGTCATGTCCGTCTTAGCCTGAACTGAAACACCATTACGTCTTCATCAAATAAGCGCAAACTCATCTTCGCAGCTGACCCGTCATAGTAATTTGCATAGATAAGGACAGAGCCCGTAAACGTGCTGCTTCTTTCTGAATACCGCACTGTCTGGACTCCAATGATTTATTTGACCGAGGTTACGACTCGGAACACACCACGTGTGATGATACAGAACCCACTCCAAGGACCAACTCACAGTCAATTTGATGTGATCATTAATAAGACAAATTATTTGTTATTATGTTAATGGTAGTATCTTTAAAATCATTGCTCATCGTAACACCAAGTCCGTTACCGAATTAAATCGGTCATTATACAGCATATAAGAGTGGTCAGGATCAAATTTAGGATAAAAATAAACGAATCCAGCTTTGTGCGTGTCGGTTACACCAAAGTGAATCATCATGGGTTAAGTGATTCCCATTGCGAAAGAAGCCAAATACCTTGGTATGATTCTTGACACCAACTCCAGATGGAAAGCTTATGTCAAGCTGCTTTTTAAACTCTGAGACATGTATAGGTTAATAGGGAGACAATCTAGGTTATGTACAGTTAGTAGTTAATTTAAGAGCCTCGAAGGAAAAGGGTGTTGGCACCATGAGGCATTGCTGACGAAATGACCATCTGCAGAAGGTCCGAGGCACATTTCCCGCACCACACTTCACGACATTAGACGGTCGGGGCCATTATACGGCGCCACTCCTTTCAGTCAAGATACCGCTTGCATCAGATAATTCCGATCACATTTATACGTATATAACTTATGCTGCCATTTCGGCTTTATTGGATTATGTCAGACGCACCAGGCTTGAAGATAACGATATCCGCCTTCTTACCCCAGTCTTTCGGCTTATGACATTGTTTCCACGACCGCCTGCTGAGAACAATAGTGACCAAAGTCCAAAATCGTCAAAAATGAGTTAAGCTCGCCAAAAGGCTCATAAATGGCATCTCTTTGAAGTGCAGGAGAGGCAAGACTCTAGTTCTTTTTGTTCCCTCCAGAACGCACTCCTTACGTTTTAGGTGGGGATGAAAATGGAACACTTTGTTGGAGCAACAATGACACAAGTTAGTGTGACCTTGGTTGTCGACGCGGATGAATTACAAGAGTTACGTCAGTAGTGAAAAAATAGGAGATAGGTCGGTATTGCTCTACCGATACCTAGTTTCGTTCCATTGTGTTGTTGCATAATAGGCCTATGTGATATAAATAAATTAGTTATGATCATAAATATTTCATAGTTGGACATGGGCAGAATGAAGGCGATGCCAGCCATTCCACAATTGAAAAGGCCGTTAGGAAGGCATCGAAAAATGGGCCTGTTTACGTGCCAGCGTAATATTCGGCTTTAATAGGCAATGCAAAAAAGAAAGGACATAGGTTCCACGTCAACGAGATGGCTCATGACGATTTTAATGGTCTCAAGAACTATACAACGAACACAACAAATTGCCCGTTCAATTTAAACTCCAATAACGAAAAATTTAATTTCAACGACATATCGATCATCAAAGTGGAAAGCGTTCACTTGGATCGATATTTTTACAAAACTTCGTACACGCGAAGTGCATTTCAATCAGTAATTATCAGGAGTGATAAAACAAGGTCAAAGAAAAAAAGAACCTCTGACTGTAATACTTTGGTTCCAGTTTACGAGGAACCTCTTGCCATTACGAAGAGGAAATTTGATGACTTAAACAGTCTTATACTAGATAAATCGATTCCATCCGCGCATAGCTACTTCTACACAAGCTTGCACCATGACTGACTTCTTTGATTAGTACATAAATTATTTTTGCAAAGTAACAATAATTAAAACAACTTATTTGAGAGGTTTATGTAGTGTTTCACTTTTTCACGTTGGTACTGTCTTTGCTAATGCTCATTATTTCATATTTTAACTATTAATCTTGTGAATAGTGTTTGATTTTTACTTGAATTTTGCCAACTCGTGTGGCCTCTGTGATGAAAAAAGAAGTGATTCTTGTCATAATCTAATATTTATGTCACAATGACTGTGATAATAGAGCCACAATGACTGATTTTTTCATTGAGTTTTACCACTATAAACGTTTTTATTACATAGTCTATCTTCGTTTTTTGTTCGATTTTTAGAGATTATTCTTTTTTTTTTTTTTTTTTTTCATTCTACTCGATCTGTTTGACTGATTTTTAGAAAGTAATGTTTTTACGGGTGAAAAAATGATATTCTTGTCGTTATTGATTGTTGTTTCTAGTCACAACGAAGTTGCGAGTAGTTTAAAGACTGTTGTGATAATAAAAGTAGCTTGGGACTGACCGCTGCTTCTTGACTATCCTGATTCCGTACGTTTTACAGCAATGTTTTTGTAAGGCGAAGTCATTGTGCTCCCCGAATGTGTTCTTTTATTTTAACTTTCTTTGTATTCAGTTTAGATACCTAATATTTCCAACCCGAAGTTTTTACTTGACTAAGTTTTTAAAAAATGCATTGTTCTCCTTTATAGTAGCAAATACTACAGTTCATAACCCTGAACATCAGCCAAGTTGATTAATTTCAATAATATTTTTACTGTAACTTGGGAGTAACAGGGCATTCTATTGTAAAAATAACACAAAAAGAGGTGATTTAAAGCATTCTTATTTTGTTGTGACTTTTTACTAAAATTTGAACCTATATCAGTGTTGTTGGTATTATTTATTCTATTTTCCAGTGCGTACTATAGACCTAAGTGTTGCTCCGAATCCCAAAAGTGGTTCGGAGAGTGAAATGCAACAGTGACCTATCTCCAAAAAAAAATTTAACTGATAGCTGTTATCATTTGAACTTGATATTATTTTGAACAGAAAGATAAAGGAAACATATACCAAAAAGAAGGAAATTAATATTGTGAATAGCACGCCTGTAATTAAAATGTGAACATTTCAGAAAAACTTCAATCGTCGTTTTCTCAAAACTGTGTTTTCGGAGTTTGTTTCACTACTAAAAAGAAAGAGGAGTTTTCCAAACCGAATTGACAATTTTTTTAAGGCAATCCAACACTTTTATTGAAAACCAAATTAGTGAAGCAAAATAAAAGAATAGCACTTTATGAACAAATTAACATTGAAATCAGAATGTCAAAATGAACGAATTTTTGTTTTTGTTGACTTCAATAGACCAGCCAAACGCAGAGTAGCCTCGATTTTTTCTGTTCTTAACAAGACCGTAATTTTTATGAAGTATTCTTCGTTCATTTTGTCTTTTTGATTTCAATGTTAATTAGTTCATGAAGTGCTATTCTTTCATTCTGCTTCACTAATTTTGTTTTCAATAGAAGTCTTGAATTGCCTTAAAAAATTGTCAATTCGGTTTGGAAAACTCCCTCTTCCTTTTTAGTAGTGAAAGTTTCTTAGATTGGAAAATTCTCAAAATGATTTGGAAAATTCTCAAATTGGTTTGGAAAATTCTCAAATTGGTTTGGAAAAATCTCAATTTGGTTTGGAAAATTCACGATTCGACTTGGAAAATTCTCAAATTGGTTTGGAAAATCTCAATTTGATGATGATGATGATTGATGATTGATCGAAACTGACGCTGGCACATAGGTACGCCGCCTGCAGCGCCGCGCCTCTTGAGAGATAACTCTCCTGCAGCGCGGCGCAGCTGGCGCCTGTTTCGGTAGGTACATGAAGAAATCGCAAGCCGCAGACGCCGGCCGCAGAAGCATCATGGATACCATACCTCGACGCCGTGTCGTGAACAAAGAACGAGTCGACGGGGCGAGCAGTGCGATCTATCAGTGCGATCAAACAATACAACTCTACAGATGTGTCAGACGTAACAACGCGGCATCACGCTTTGTTGCGGCAAAACGATCGTGCCGCGTGTTCGATTTTTCTTCAGTCCAAGAATTTTCCTTAGCCGTTCAGCCTTCACATGTGATACAACCATCAACCTTCACGCGTTCGCGCCAACCTGAGTCACACCGGCGCTCGCGCAGCTGTCTGTCGACCGCCCTTGATTTTTCAATGATTATCTTGCTGGTTTCTCTACTTTCCATTGCAGTAAATACAAAAGAACCAGAATACAATTTTAAAATCACATTTTTCATAAAAAAATCTTTATTGTTTAAAATAACAGCCGTTAATGGCTAAAAATGAACTCTTGCTTCCGAAAACACGCAATTGGCTTCAAAAGGCCTCTTGGAAAATGATTACTTTTGTTCAACTCTTTTCTTTGTTGAAAAACTAGATTATTTATTTCAATTGAACTAGATAAGAAGGTATAGAATTGCTTACACATAGGTATTTAAACTTATGTATGAATGTTACATGAACAGGTAACTCACAAAAGCGCGATGTATCAAAAAGGCCACTTGGACTATAATTCTTTCAAACTTTTTGTTGTAAAAATGTAATTTTTCCAATCTAACTAGATGGAAACTAGAAAAAACATTTGCTAGTAGAAAAAAGGTAGTTCCAAAATTACGAAATACTGAAAAATCACAAATGACAAGACACAAAAAATAAATAATAAAACGCTGCAAATTCTTTCATATTTGTGTGCCTTCTGAAA
Source organism: Creontiades dilutus (assembly GCA_031894815.1). Lineage (NCBI taxonomy): Eukaryota > Metazoa > Arthropoda > Insecta > Hemiptera > Miridae > Creontiades > Creontiades dilutus. Next base: position 2,191 of record JAVIWC010003207.1, on the reverse strand, counting down.
TTCAATAATCGCTCTATCCTGTGAAACGCGCACACTCCAAAGCTTAGTAGAAATTCAAATAATGAACGCAAGCCAATTGAATAATAAACCCCAGTGAAAGAATTTGCAGCGTTTTTTTTATTGAAACACGCACACTCCGAAGCTTAGTACAGATTCAAATCATGAACGCAAGCCAATTGAATAATAAACCCGAGTGAAAGACTACTTATTTACCCCAGCAATAATATTGAATAATAATCCCCAGTAATAATATTTACCTACATATTATCAGCGTTTCATACATATCATAATGCTTCAACCCGTGTATCGGCTATAAACTACAAGTATCCACATCGGGTATCACTCCAGTAACCACATTCACTACAACTCGACGCTATCGGCATCACTAGGTTACAAACAAACAATAATAAACCAAAAAACGCAAATGTTGTCACCATAAATGGGGCCATACATCGAGAATGGTTTGACCTACGGACGTGGGGAAGGGCTCATTCGATTCCTCATGGTATGTTCTTCAAATAGGTAAATATTTAGGCCGATTCGACTTGTTTTGAGGTTTTTAGGGATTTTACAAAACTTTTACAGCCCTTAAAGGGCACTTTAAATTGAGTGAGAGAGCTGGCTCAAGAATTGGGGCGTCGTCGGACCAAGATGGATTTTTCCTGAAAATTTCAGATCTTTTGCTCCAGCCGTTTCGAGATATCTTAAACCAAAAAAAACGGATGAACCAGTAGACTAACATTATTTATCTGTTCCAGTTCGGAAGGAGTCCATGGTACCCGTAATTGAAAATCATGCGTACATTTATGTATACAGAGCTGGTAAAGTAATGATTCGCATCTGTTTGAAGGGCCATGATAACCAAACCATCCCAGCCATGATTAAAATTTCCCTTTTCTTGAAGTTTGAACAATTTTTGAACGTGAAAAAGTTCAACTGACTGTGAATACGTGAGCAAAATCTCGGGTAAAGTAGATCCAACTAATCTATGAAACACATAGTCGAGAACGGTGACAATGACTGTCGATCGGTCAGATACCCAATCAGTCTACAAAGAAAATATTTCCAGAAGAGGAGTATTTGTATGAGTAGCCAAGTTTTACCTTAAGCCCCTGAAACACATCTTTATCAGGCCAAAGTATGTTAAATACATATCTTTCACAAATGCTGTAACGTCCGCCGGTGACTGCTCAAAACCTTCATAAAAGCAACAAAAATTCGGACGATTAGGGTACATTTTAGAATATCGACGAGGGCGCGGGACCCCATAATACCGGCGATGATTGTCATACAAGAGTAAATCGGTTGATCCACATCCTCGAACGTACCTTTGGATCACAAAAGGAACTTGCTAGATATCAGGGGTGCTAAATCACACGGGGCGGTACAGACAGATTTTTAACATTTTAAACATACGGTCATGAATGCAGATTTGCAGAAAATCTAGCCTAAATAGTATGAAGAAGTCGTACAAAAAAAAAATTAGTTTTCCAACACCAAAAACCGAGTTGAATATAACCGAACAATCAAACAACATTGAAGAAGGATCCAAATGGAAAATTTATCTAAAGAAAAGGGTTGATGGAATTATTTCATTCCAGGGTTAGTTAACGGGATTTCAGCTGTGATTAACGGCGAAGTCATTCGGCTGGTCTTAACTCAGAAAGCGGTCAAATGTGTTGGCCGAAGGGGATGACTGCGGTCTGCATGCGGGCCGGCTTGAGTAGGAGGGTTATAAACACTATTAGTAACCCGATACGAGCTCTAAGGGCGAGGGCCAGGGCCGCTTCTGAACTGACGATGGGCTTCCGTTCCCAGAGCAGCCCCTTGTCGGTTTTGTACTGAGCCGAGAGATGGCGTCCACTTCAACTCCGACAGTCTGGAACCTGCGTAATAGCTGACGGATGGTGTGCAAACATGAAACACGATCCGATGCATAAGACTTAGTCACGGTAGAATACTTATAATAGTAGTGGGTGTAGGTGGTGGGTTGACCACATTCATTTTGAATCTGTATTTGTTGGAGCGTACGTATTTATTTCGTTTTCTCGTGAAACGTTTCGTCCATACAACGTGGACTTCTTCAGTCTATCCTAATCATAAAAAACATTCTTAAGTATAATTACATTGTGTGTGTACACACAGATGGTCAATGATCATATTTAATTCCATAAGGGACTTACTCAACTTA
>JAVIWC010003206.1:0-10607 GCA_031894815.1 Creontiades dilutus | reverse complement strand
GAACGAAGAATAAACTGCTGACTGACAACCCTCAGCCATATCCATATTCATAAATGAGTTAGGTTGTTGACATGTATCAAAGGTGAGGGAATGGACTCGTTGTCCCTTCAAAAGGATGACGCGATAAGGATACCTACTCATAGGATACCTATGAAGCTATAAAGCACCGGGTTTATGCTCGGGGTTACCAATTTCAAGAAACTGGATTGGGAACGATCTATCCATACACGTATTTTCACAAGTAGCTTTTGCAAATATGTTTTGTTGTTAAAACCAAGGCTTTTGACCCAGTTAAATCTCCTCACTTTTCGCTCATTGTTAGGTTTCCAATTCTTAGTACTGTGAGAACCGCTACCGGCCATTCCTCGTTCTTCTTCCCGATTACCAGGTAAACTTTTCATTAATCCTTTCACCACTTATATTTTGTGTAGTGAACTCCTTATCTGTCCTATACTGATGTTCTTAAACCATATTACAATACAACATTGTTTTTTCACTTTCGAATGTGAAAATTTTTTTGTCTCCAAAAATCAAAAATTCCACTCGCATTTTGCGTTTTAGACCTTTTTGAACAATTTTGGTTCCGTGTCTGTCTGTGTGTCTGTCTGTCAGCAAATCCTTCACGAAGTTATAGTCTATACTACACGAAGTTAGTCCTTCTACACGAAGTTATAGTCCGATTTTGATGAAATTTTCAGGGATCGTGCGGGTTGGGGAGTAGATGGTCCCCTATGAGTTGCATGACCCCCGGATAAATAGTAGCCTCTGCGCATGCGCAAACGAAATCCTTGTTACGCTCATAACTCCGGGAGTTCATGACCAATTTCGATGAAATTTTCAGGGATTGTTCGGTTTGATGTGTAAATGGTCCCCTATGAGTTTCATGACCCCCGGATCAATAGCAGCCTCTGCGCATGCGCAAACGAAATCCTTGTTACGCGCATAACTCTGGGAGTTCTTGACCAATTTCGATGAAATTTTCAGGGATTGTTCGGTTTGATGTGTAGATAGTCCCCTATAAACATGACCCCCGGATCAATAGTAGCCTCTGCGCAACGTGAAATCCTTGCCACAAGCATAACTCCGATTCTTGACCGATTTCGATGAAATTTTCATCGATTGTTCGGACTTATTAGGTATATTTTATAGTTTGTTCAATAGTTGAACATGCCTACCTTTATTTTCTCAAGTTATGCTCCTGCATAACAATAAATTTTTTAATTTTACTTCGCCTAATTGATCGAAGTTCTTTAGCCAATAATAATTTTCAATGATCTATAACGTCATGTTACGGATACGTGAAAGCTATGTGCCACACCCACTTGTTTTTTATTTTATTGGCAAAAGCTAATGCCAATTTAAAAAAAAAAGTTATATTCCTAGTTTTAATTCAAGTTAATCTGTGTAAGTGTAAATATAGTCTATTAGTGCGTTCATCCAAATAAACTAAAAATGAGGCCAAAGTAAAATAGTGTGTTTTCGAGATTGGTGTTTTGTTCTGTGAAACCACCGACAAGGCGTGGACACCATTTAATTTATTTTCTTCCCGTGGGTGCCTATCCATTAGTTATATTAGATAATTTACTTATAGATTCTGTTAGAAACGTGGCGTTCTACATTCTAAACAAGGTGTAAAATAATAACTGCCATGATGTATCTTCCACATGGAAATCAGGTGTTTGAAAGCCCCTGATTAGTAAAACAAACAAAAAAACAAAAAAAAACAAGGTAGTAGGAAGTAGGAACTCACCTAAAATATTTAATAAGAGTAAGGAGTTGCGCAGTCGGTCGCTGTTTGGGGTCTTTGCTCAGCAGGCGAACCACAGCTTCTTGAAGGGGGATCGGGATTCGGGTGAGAACGCTGTTCACTTGGTCCTCAAGCTGCCAACAAAAGAAAAACGACAAATGTTATTTAACATATTAAGATTTGTGATAGCCGACACCATCTATCGGCTATCAGCGGAACAATTGCGAGAGGAGAGGCGAGGATTGACTGGGGGGGAAGGAGAGATAACGAAAACTTGCGACAAGCCCCTCTCCTTACCACTTTCTACCCAGCTCTCATCAGACCAGGTAATCCGTTCTTTCAATTTCTGTATTTGAATCAAATTGATATTAATATCCCAGATCCATCCTATTAACCGGAACTCCTTACCTAATACCACCAGCGGTGCTATCTTATAAAAATAAAAATATTAAAGGAATACCAAAACCTTTTCCACATCGTGGTTAATAGGAGCCCCATAGTAGTTCTTGGAGCAATAAATACATTTATTGAATAAATAACTATATCTATTTCCAAAACCTTGCGTATAATTATTTCTCGAACCTTATATATCTATATATAAAATAACCTAAGTAATTAATAAGGTTAAAAAAGGGAATAATATCAAGAATACGTAATCAAGTAAAGGTAGAATTGATATAACAATTCCTTTCAAGTATTACAGATTATAGGTTCGTTGCGATAGGCATAATCGGCAACATTCATGAAAATCAGTCATTTGTTTAATAATGATGAACCTTTGTCAAACGTTATACAAAAGTTACGTTGACAAAATTTGGTGAAATATAACTGATTTTTGAATCTACAGTGCTAGTTAGAAGGTAGGTGGAACGAAAGAGTGTGAAAATGCAAAATAAGTTGGGATGGAGGAGTTATCTTGGTCCAAACGGACCCTTTAAATCTCCAGGACTATGGAGCCGCCTGGGCATATAAAAGGCAGGCGCCAAAAGGTTAACCCACTTTGGATACCACTTTGGTTAACATTGAGTTTGATACCGGGAAATTTTGGCCCAAAAAAACCCATTCCCAGAGAAATTACCATCTACGCTTTTACATAAAACCTTCTTTTTTTTTAAGGCGGGCAAACCCAGGTACCTGCATATAGTATGGGTGATATATGGGATAAAGAACATATTTTCGACACCTGTCCAAGAAATAGTTTCCTTAACCTTCTACATCAATCGTCCCCCTTGTTCGACACCAGGTGATGACAGCGGAGCGCGAACCGGGATGAGGCGCTTAATTAGGCGCATTAGGAAGCGCGAGGCGGATCGAGTTGCGACGCAAAGGGAGGAGGCGACGCGGAAGGTCATCGGCGGTGCGACGACAACCGCTCGGAGCCCTTTGACACGACACGACCTAAGACAACACGAGCACCTCCGTCAACATGAGTGTGGGAACAAACGCCAATAGCCGATATGTCGAGCCTTCCACTGAAAACACCATCGATCGGAGCGGTCATTCCAACACTCAACAAGTCCACCCTCTCGCCCTCACATTTATTACAATCTCTTAAATAAAAAATCTTCCATTTATTTCAGAAAAGTTAATCATTTATCACACCCCTCATAACCTTTTTCGACTACAAACACGAAAACACGAAAATAATGGAATAGGGGTTTTAAAATGGAGTTTTACGTACATTTTCTTCCAATTTTACTGTTAAAATTACATTTTTTTCAAGTTACTCGAGCTTGGACTGGTCAGGGGTTCATCTCAATCGATTCGCCGTCCAAATTCATGAGAAAACGACACCTCACTTGCCTATATCAGTAAAAACCTTGAAAACCTGAGTGTTTGAGCAGTTTTGGGTGATAGAATCTGTGCGACATGCTTGCTAGAAGTTAGGCCCAACTAGACCCCAAATGGAAGCAATGTACTAAAAAAACGGATTTTCCACGTTAATTGTAAGGTCTTTGTGTGTTAATCGTACGTCATGTTTTAGGAGGTTATACAATTTTTTTTATACGGTTAACAAAACCAATAATTAAAAACAATGAACCAAAAGATGGGATTTAGAAAATGTAAGTTTTGATTTTGGCTAGTTAAAAATCTACGCACCTTGGAATATGGTAGGATAAGGTTTGGGAGGGGGGCTTAAGAAATAACAGCCGATCTTAGTCTTCAGTACCTGCTTATCACACCTAAAATCAGTCTTTTCACACTCAGAAGAGGTGAATAGTACTGCCATTCAGTTCAGCGTAAAATTGAATAGTTGCCCACCTTCAATGTCATAGAAACCCCTTTTCACGCACAAGACTCGATTTTCTCTAGAAAAAAAAAAACACGTTTCTTCGGTTTAAACGCAAATTCCACCTTATATCAGCAACTAAATTTAAATTCAATTATATCGTTGATCGTAGGATTTACAGAATTTAATTTTTCGGATTTAAAAATTTAAGCACCAGTGGTGGAAAGGGCGAGAGGTTCCTTCAAACATAAAAGCCACTCTCAGTGTTTAGTACATACTTACCAAAACAATAAACAGTATTATCATATGGGCTGAATGCAATCCAACACAGCTTGAATGGCAAACACTCGATTTTCTCGTAGAAAAAACATGTTTGTTTGCGTTAAAATGCAAATTTTTCCCTTAATTTACCAAGTAAATTGGAATTTGAATATTTCGTTGGAATGCGGGGAGTTTGAGGATGTTTTCTCTGAACACTGCATTGATTTTCTGAGGATTTCTTCGAAAAATTCAAAAATCACGAAGCTTGAAATTTGGACTAGAAAAACTGTAACTAGAGTACGTAGGTAGGTCGGTAGAAGGTAGGCAAGTTGTAGCCCTTGTGCTGGGGACATTAATTCTCTACGAGACACGACCTAAGACAAAACGAGCGCCTTCGACAACATGAGTGTGGGAAAAAACGCCAATAGCCGATATGTCGAGCCTTCTACTGAAAACACCATCGATCGCAGCGGTCATTCCCACTCTCAACAAGTCCATCCATCGCCCTCACATTTACTACATTCCGTGAATAAATATATTTCAAACTATTTCACAAACATTCATTAGTTTTGACACCCCTCATATCCCCCAAACTTTGTCTGACTGCCACGTCAAAACGAAAGAGTTAATGAAATCGGGATTTAGAAAATTTAATTTTACATCCATTTGCTCCCAATTTTACTCTTAAGATGAGCTTTTTTTCGAGCCAATGGAGCTCGGAATGGTGTGGGATCTCAACCGATTGACCATCCAAAATTTTTTTTTTTTTTTTTTTTATAATTTATTTATTTATGTTACAACTGTAGTAAACATCTAGCAACTTTTCTTTAATAATTAATAAATCGTTTTGTGGTTTATAGATCACTACCTACATCCACTACACAACACAACACTACACTTAGTGGGTCATGACAAGGTCCATTGGTTTGGTCCTTTTTAGCCTCCGCACTTCGCCGCTGTTGTCCAGAAGGTTAAGTACTTCAGCATTTTGGTGGTTGTGGAGCCGACGTTCATGCTCCATAGCATGTTTTTTGATGATTTCACTTACTGTCTCCATCTTGAGGTCACGATGGAGATCAGCTGTTCTTACATACCAGGGTGCATCGACTATGCTCCTGAGGACTTTGTTTTGAAATGTTTGTATAATGTTCACATTGCTTTTTTTGGTGCAGCCCCATAGTTGGCATCCATATGTCCAGACTGGTTTTAGTATTTGCTGATACAGTAAAAGTTTATTGTGGGTTGATAACTCCGAGTGCCTCCCTATCAACCAGTTCATTTTTCTGAACCTTAAGTTAAGCTCTTCCTTTTTTTTCTTCACATGAGCTTTCCATCTCAGCTTGCAGTCGAGTGTCAAACCAAGATATTTTGCTTTATCAGCATGAGGAACCGTTTGCGAGTTGATATCTATTGGGATAAAATTTATCTTTTTGTTCGTGAAGTTAACGTGGGTAGATTTGTTTTCATTTAATTTCACTCTCCATTTCTTCGTCCACCTGAGGACATTGTTGACAGCGGTTTGCAGTTTTCTGGTAGATTCTTCAACAGAGTTTCCGACTGCAAGAATAGCGGTGTCATCCGCAAATGTTGCTGTAAGTGTGCCCACAGTGTGGGGTAGATCTCGCGTATACAACAAGTATAGCACAGGGCCAAGCACACTGCCTTGCGGCACCCCTGCTTCTATTTTCCTCATGCTCGTCCTCATGCTTAACTCTGAATAATCTGTCTGAGAGGTAAGACTTTAGAATTTGAAAGAATTGGATCGGGAGGTCCCTTTGGAGCAGTCCCAGGTGCCATACCTTGTCGAATGCTTGTGAGACATCAAGGAATACGGCGGAACAAATTTTATTTTCCTCTAAGGAGTTTTCAATCAGATTAGTAATCCTATGGACCTGATCTATTGTCGAATGTTGTTCTCTAAATCCAAATTGGTGAGAGGGAATGAGGTTTCTTTCGTCGATAATAGGTTTCAATCTTTTCAAAAGCAGTTTTTCAAAAAGCTTTGATATAACGGGCAAGAGTGAAATCGGTCGGTAAGACTTCCTATCATCACTAGGCTTGCCTGGTTTTGGTATCATAATGATCTCAGCTACCTTCCATTGTCTTGGTACATATTTTAGTCTGAATGAGGCATTGACAATATGCAATAACTTGAGGAAGCCTTTTTCAGGTAATTCCTTCAGTATTTTCCCAGTTATGATGTCATATCCGGGGGCTTTTTTAGGGCTTATGTTGCTTCTGATTTCATTCTTTATTTCGCATAGTGTTACTGGTCGTAGTTCACACTCATCGTTTTTTTTAATTTTCGCTGTGTTTTCTTCTTCAGTTTGTCTCGGAAATGGTTTGAATGTGTCTTCTAGGTGCTTTGAGAAGAGATTCGCTTTTTCCTTTGCACTTCTGGCCCATGTTCCATCCTCCTGCCTAATTGGGGACATTGGTACTTTAGGTTGCTTGAGCGTTTTTGTAGCACGCCATAATGAGTACTCAGTATCGCTTTCAGCAGTAAGGCCATGCAGATTCAGATTTAAGGTTTCGTTTTTAATTGTTTTCATCATTACCTTCAACTCGTTACAAAGTTTATTCAAATTTTTCTTGTTATCTGGTGTGCGATTTCTCTTCCAGATCCTTCTAGCTCTTCGTTTTTTTCTAACTAATTCCCTCACTTCAAAGGGATAGTTAGTTTTTTGACAAGTTTGTTTCTGGTTCATCGGTGTACTAGCCCATGCTGCCTGTTGAACATTTTTTAGAAAGGTTTCCAGCTCCTCCTCAATTTGATGAGGAGTGCTGATTCTTGCATGCATGTTGATTTTCTCTTCCAGGTTTTGTCTAAACAGTTCCCAATTAGTGTGTTTAGAACTTAGCTTTGGCGTCGCAAGTTTCAGTATCACCGATTCACTGACTGACATAATCACTGGTGAGTGATCTGACATCAGTCCATCACTGTCCTCGGTATATATGTAGTTACTCGACAGTCCTCTCACCACAAAGAAGTCTATTAAGTCTGGTACTTTTCGATTATCGGTAGGCCAGTACGTTGGTCCTCCTCCTACATGAAAGTCGCAGTGAAATTGTCTCCCGCTACAAACAATTCCTTACCTTTGGGGTTTTGTACTCATGACCCCCAGTACTCGTGTTTGGCATTAAAATCACCTCCCAGAATGAATACCCGTCCAAGTCTGTTGAAAAGATTTTTATAATCCTCTTCTTTCAGTGGGTATCGTGGTGGACAGTAAACTGCAGCAACACATAATTCGCGATTTTTTGTTTCAACTTTTATAGATATTACCTGCATTTCGTCTACTTCAATTTTGAGATGTTCATACTGTTTTATATTTTCTTTTACGAGAATAGCTGCTCCTCCCCGTGCCCGATCGGCAGGGTGGACAGAGTGATAAAGGCAAAACCCTTTAATACTCGCAAATGATGATCGAGTAAAGTGCGTTTCTGATATTAGACAAATGTCTATGTGTTCTTGGTTCAAGAAGAGCTCTAGTTCTGGAATTTGCTTACCAAGGCCATTCGCATTCCAGGTGACTATACGTAGATAGTTTGGTCTATTCATTTTTTAGTGGAATATATTTTTTCAAGCCTATTCACTCGTTCAAGCAAGGCTTTATTTTCTTTGTTCTGTTCGTCTATCCTGCTTAGGATGAGTGCCAGGATTTCGTTAGTTGTTGGTTTTTCATTTGGCAAAGGTGTTCCCCTCCCAAGTGCCTGCGCGTATGTGGTGATATTTACCATCTCCTTATTTTTGCCTAGGCTGAGTTTTCTTTGAGATATACTTCTCCTTCTCTCCTCAGACTTTGGTTGTTGAAGGGGCCTTTTCGACTTATCTCGAAGTTTTTGGAGTTCCTGCGCAACCTCGCATCCGCGATAGTTCGCTGGATGGTTTTCTTTACAATTCACGCACTTCGGAGGAGTATCCTTCTCATAGTGCAGGTGCTAGTAGTATGTTTTCCTGCACACTTTACACACCTAGGCTCCATTTGGCAGTACCGTTGAGTATGATTGAAACCTTGACATTTTTTACACTGTGGGATTTTGTTAGAGGTTTTCCTCAGTTGTTCCATTTTAACCTTTGAATGCGCAATTTTATTTATCTTAAATATATCTTAGATTTTTTCCTCCTTATCAAAGGTTAGAATAAACAATGGGAGGCCTTTTAGGGCGGTAGTTTGCTCCCCTTGGTCATCTGTAATTTTTTCTTTTTTTAGGAGATTCGTTGCTTCCAGTATTTTGAAGCCTTTATTTTTTAAGTCATCTATGATATCCTCGGGTGGACATGAGGGGTGGAGCCCTCTCGCCACCACTTTAATAGGCCGCTCATGCTTGTTTTCAAACGAGTACCATCGTATGGTTTCCTCATTTAATTTTTTTGTTACTGCCCTGTATGAGTCCGAGTCTGGGACATTAATTTTGTACACATTGTTATTCAATGCCGTAGCTTTCCAGTTTACATCTTTTATGACTGACTTAATTAGTGCACTAATTACTTTGAAGTCTTTAACTCCGGAAACATTTATCGGAGGTGGGGGATAATCCTTCTTTTTGTCGAATTTTTTTGCATTAGAAGTTTCATTTGAAGTCTCGGGAGACTCATTTGCTTTTCTTTTTTTATTTGGTTTGGATTTCTTTTTCAAGATCCAGTTTGTCTCTCTCTAGTTCATCGTCGTCCGAGTAATTATCTTGTATCTGGTGCTCCTGATTGGTAAAATGTTGCGTTTTAGCTTGCTCTTTAAAATCTCGCGTCATAGTCTCGATTCTTTCGTCTGCTTGGTTAAGATAGTCGCACAAAACAATAATCATGTTATATAACTCACCCAATGCTGTGTTGACGCGCTCATCCTGAATTCGGATCGCCGCGATCCCTGAGCGATGTTGCGCAACCGCTAGCTTTGTTTTGTCAACAACCCTGGCGATTGTCAACTCGTCGCTTCTTTCCTCATCCATCACTACCGTAAAATCATTTCACTCGGCGCGATGATAATTACGAACTGTTTACTTTTCTCGAGAGCTCGGACCGATCGAGAGCTCCATCCACCATCGAGAGACCATCCAAAATGACTAGAAAATACTTCTCACCTACATTTGTCACTGAAAATCTCGAAAAACGACGTTTTTGTCTAGTTTTCTGGTATTCCCGCACAGCTTCAGGACCGTTTTGGTCGGTAAAACCATAAGAGAATAGCATGTCAGCATGTTCGTCGATCGAACTATCGCACTATCGTCTATTCGGAACTTGCAATAATCAAAGATAGAGGATCTGACGGTTAAACCAATTGTGTATTTTTGATTGTCGCCGATTGACAGTGAAATGGACCCAGAAAACGACGCATGTTTACACTGCCCTTTGACGTTATAAAGCCTTATGAAAAGGCGCATTCCCAGTGAGGAACAACCGCTCCGCTCTGACATCGACACACCAGAACCACGGTGTCAATCAAATCCACCTAGAAAATTGCGGCGGAGAACTTGTCTCCTACCAAGAGAACACTTCCCGTCGTGAGGTATTCACTTTTCCCCCAACAAATCCAGAAAAACCCTCAATTTTGCCTAAAACACACGTTTTTCGACAGGGAAACGGAATTTTCTCCCATACTGGCCAGAGTAAATTTTAGGATACCGTTGGAAAGCAGAGGTTTCTGGCCAACTTTTTAACTAAGGTACAAAATGTTTACATAAGAGAATAAGGTTGACCAGGTGATTGAAAAAACCAGAAATTTCCTGATTTGACCCAATTTTTACCCATTAAAAAATATAAATGGGCCTTCCTTTATGGCATCAAGAGTGTACTAGACTAGATTTGGACTCGAGGTGACAAGTTTAGATTATGTACCACTAACTTCGACCAAGATACTTAAATCAGTGATTTATGTAGAAGGGTTATTCTAGTACGGAAATAACAAACCCGAGTGTAATTATTTGCAGCGTTTTAGATTTAATTATGGATGAATTATGTGATGGATGCTGCAATTCATGAAGCGACAGGCTGGAGTTTCGCGTTCCATTTTAGGATGGAAACCCTAACCCCATCTGACGGAGTTGAGCCGGGAATGAAGAGGTTGTCAAGGGGACGGCTCCGACGACGAGTATCAGAGGAGACGCGGAATTAGCGGAGTAAAATCCTGTGTTTCAAGAAGGCGGTAACAAAGGCCGACACTCCGCCTTCCAGGTGGTCGAAAGTTCCGGAGCGAGCGTCTCCCCGAAAGATAACAACCGGGATAACACCTGGGATAACACCTTCCGCCGAAATACACGGAAACTGGGTGACTTGAAGGGCCGTCAAACGGCTCAACCCGGAGCGAAGAAAAATAAATGTCTAGCACTAATCCTTCCATTAAAACTTTCTTCGGGGCCCATTTTTTAATG
>JAVIWC010003205.1:0-10565 GCA_031894815.1 Creontiades dilutus | reverse complement strand
CTTCCAGTTGAATGGAATTATTTTAGTTTTACTACCGATTAGAAATACAAATGATTTTAAACGAGATTTTAGTTCGTCTTGTTGATATCTACGACGTGTCCACTACATCAACACTAGAAATTATAGCTGTCCACTACTGGTGTTTTCTGTTATCCCACAAAATTTGACTCTATTTCTTCAAACATTTATGAAATTGGTGTTTCTTTTGATTAAACTCAACTAAAATGTCTGAAGAACGTGTAGACACCAAAAAAAAAATTGAGAGCTACAAATTTATGAGGTAACACAAACAATCACACAAGATTTTCTTAACATGTCCACTACTGGTGCTTTCCCCTTATAGGCTGAAGCGTTGCTACCAGTAATCTTCAATCTTTCTGAGAGGTTAATCATGAAGAAACCAGAACTATTATACTTCCAAAAAGAAACACCTATAATGGTGAAGAAGTGAGCCTGTTTACCCTTAACACTAAAGCTGCATTACTTGCAGGCATTAGGGATTACCTTCCGCGAATGTCTCTATTAAGATGTATTCCCAACCTTTGGATGAACGTGAAGGAATATTCAACTCTACGATAATTGGCAGAGTGACGGGAACTGCCCCAACATCCAAATCATACAAATTGCGTCACCAGCTCCAGTTCAATTCACAACTTGAGCCTACGTGAGGTTCCTCGTTTTCGATCGAGAGCGGATCTGCACTAATGAACACCCATATCTGCTATGGCCGTAGGATTCAGCTTGACTGAGACCTGGCGACAAGAACGGTCTGCCAAACAAAGCAATTCCATCCCCTGTAACAACCAAGAGCCACCAGGTTTTGATTTACCTCGTCAATTATGGTCAGCACTGTACAGAGTTCGTACCCATGTTAGATGCGCTTATGCTATGCATAAATGGAGGAAGGCGACTGCACCTTTTTGCGAGGGTACTGTTCACACAATGAGGCACATTGTGGAAGAATGCCCTAGAACAGCTTATAAGGGTAGACTTGATGATTCCTTGTTAGCAACACCAGGTTAAACAGCTTATACAGGGTGTCCCGCACTTAGTGTAAAAAAATGGAGTAAATCACCGCCAACCGCGATTTTTTTTCTCAACCCGTTGCTGAGATATGCTATTTTTAAGAGTTTTTTCAAAAAATCGCGTTTTTCACCATTAAAACGCTTTTTTCTCGGCAATTTCCCAACATTTTTGCACATTTGACCACATTTTCGGAATCTGCGTTGAATTTCCTATAAGATGAAGTTACTTTGATTTCCAAAACGCATCTTCCAAACACCGAAATTTTCAATCAAAGATGAACATTTTTCGCAAAGTGAAATTTTTCAAAAACTTGGAACGCTTGGCGTGACCACAAAAATAATTTTTTTCGTTGTCAAATTTGATAAAAACTTTTCCCACTTCTAAGCTTTCCAACGGCGTCTCAACCATTTAATTCTGATTGGAATTGACGGAGAAATTAAAGTTCGAATGCCAGAAAACGTGTAGTTCGTTTTAACGTAAGTTGGTAGGTGACGTACGATATGGGCCACAGAAACTGATTTTTCTTGATTTCAATTAATGTTTTCCGGCATTCAACCACAGGTTCGAATTGGGCGTTAAATTTCCTGTAAGAAGAGGTTCATTTTGTTTCCAAAATGTTTTTTCCAGGTACTGTAAAAAATTAAAAATTGAGAATTGTGATAAATGTGTAAAAAAAATTTTGGAAACAAAATGAACCTCTTCTTACAGGAAATTTAACGCCCAATTCGAACCTGTGGTTGAATGCCGGAAAACATTAATTGAAATCGAGAAAAATCAGTTTCTGTGGCCCATATCGTACGTCACCTACCAACTTACGTTAAAACGAACTACACGTTTTCTGGCATTCGAACTTTAATTTCTCCGTCAATTCCAATCAGAATTAAATGGTTGAGACGCCGTTGGAAAGCTTAGAAGTGGGAGAAGTTTTTATCAAATTTGACAACGAAAAAAATTATTTTTGTGGTCACGCCAAGCGTTTCAAGTTTTTGAAAAATTTCACTTTGCGAAAAATGTTCATCTTTGATTGAAAATTTCGGTGTTTGGAAGATGCGTTTTGGAAATCAAAGTAACTTCATCTTATAGGAAATTTAACGCAGATTCCGAAAATGTGGTCAAATGTGCAAAAATGTTGGGAAATTGCCGAGAAAAAAGCGTTTTAATGGCGAAAAACGCGATTTTTTGAAAAAACTCTTAAAAATAGCATATCTCAGCAACGGGTTGAGAAAAAAATCGCGGTTGGCGGCGATTTACTCCATTTTCCATGTAGTTTCACCCAATTTTTTTTTTACACTTGTCGTTCATCAATTTGATTATGAAAGAATAGGAAAGAGGACAAGGGGTTTTGTATACGCTGACAATACTACTCCCTTGTGCTTTCTGTGAAGACATATTCGATACCTACGTTATCAATCATGACACCAGTAATTTTAATTAATTTGAGTGTTTAATGGTACGAGCCTATCCCAGTTACATGAAATGCCTAAACTATAAAGAACAAATTGCAAACAACGAACAAAAACAATGTTTTCTAAGACCAATAGGCTATCTACTTATATTCACGTTATCTATAAATTTCTGTTTTCTTAAGGAGATTTCAAAGATATTAAAAAAGCCACCAATTTTGGTTTCGCTAAGTTAAAATTCAGTACTAGAAAAACTAAAATCCAAATGCAATTCTTGGCTCAATTTTCATCGAGTTTGATTCAGTAGTTTAGGAGAAAAGCTCCAAATGGCGCACACAATTTCAGATCACTGGCGTGAAAGAATAAAACAACATCAAAGAGATTTTAGGAATAACTAGGGAGAGTCCGCATTTGCCAATCATCTCTTAAAATTTAGTTACAATTTCAGTTTTGATTTAAAAAATAAACTGTTTGTAGAATTTGTTCACTTGTGTTGGAATAGAGGTGTTCGGAATGTACTAGAAAATTTTGAAATAATTAAAAAGCGATAGAGCTGGTAAGTGTTTGAATGAGGTTATTCTTAGACACTTTAATAGGTTCATTTCCATAATAGCTTTGCTTTCTCATTTTTCCTTTTCTTTCATTTTTCTTAGTTCGAGCCACCCTTTCACCTCCTCGACCAATACAATTGTATCTCCTTTCACTGTCACAGAAACCACATGATTGGATGTTCCTCACACCTCTTGACCAATGGGATTGAAGCTCCCTTTCAACTGTCACTATGTAACTACTGTTTCCTAGAATGTGCGTTCAGTTATTGTTCTGTTACGAATGACCTTATCGTCGAAATCGATTTAACGTTATGATTCTTTTAATTGTTGTTGTGTAATGAATTACTGCGCATCAGAACACTGAATTATCTAATATGCGTTTTTTTGTCCGAAGTTATGGTTGCATAGGATTGCAAATCGGAGGGGTTACTCGTTGACGTATGAGGACAACGCAGCTTAAGAGAAAAAATCTTTCGGCACTCTTGAGAACCTCTACAGTGGTCTTTGCCTCACGCTTATGTGACACCTCAAGAGTGACAGTTGATTTCTAGTGATGCAATAGGAATAGCTCATATTTCCCCTTAGCAGAAGTCAACTGCAAGAGCAGCGCAACTTCGATTTATTCAGTACGAATAACATAAGCCCTGAGTTGCCTCAAATTTTGGCCAATCCAATACACGATATAAGCTCCTCGTGAGTGTCTAACGAGAGTTATATCTCATGAACGACTTATTAAAGGTGATCCTTCGCAAAACGAATGATAACGCAAAATGTCAGGGTTGCCAGCGGTGCGAGCTACGCTCGTTGAGCCGATTCAAAAGGTCAAGCCGGTTCAAAAATTAAACAAGATAGCTGTTCACCTCAGAGGGGTAACCCACGGCGAAACTCCACATGACCGTAGAGGCACGTTCCCGTATTACTCAGTTAGCAATTTTGCGGAGGATGTTAATACTTCAGTGGATCAAATCATTTACTAGTTTCGTTTTACTCAGTTCTTCGAATTGAAAACCCTTCTAAAACAACCTGGTTTAAAGCATATTTTTCCTGGCAATATCAAACCTTGAAATAGAATATTCTATGACAACAATGTGCAACTAAAAATCTTCTTGAAGCTCAGCGATCTTAGCGAACAATAAACCAACATTTCCTACAATATGACTTAAAACATTGAGAAATCAATGATCACAGAAGAATATTACTATTCTGAAACTATGTTTATCTTCATTGTTTAGAGACACAATTCCAGTCGAGTCGAGCGAATGTCTTACTTGAGAGCATGTTGAGTGCATTAAATTGACAACCATCAAACTCACGGAACAGCAACTTTTTCTATGTATTTAATTTGCTTCGATAGTGACGAATATAAAAGATCTTTAATTAATTTATGAAGAAATGACGATATTTTCACGCATTTAAACTAAATCTAAGTTTGTTTTGAAGCAGCTTTTCAAATGAATACCCTCTACCGAGCAGGCGTGCTGTGACCCTTGACTTGTCCTTCAATGAATATTTTGTGGTTTAAATATTAAAGAAACTGAAACTCAATGGCAAGAAAAGGCATCGTCCATCCGAAAAAGCTCTCAGCTAGGCGTTGAATGCATACGATGTAGATGTAGATGTAGATGTAGGATTAAAACTCTCAGGGTGGGGGTTTGGGAGCCCCCAGCACGGAAGCCTATTGGCTTATTGTACTTTCCTGGGAGTTTTGCTTTTAATCAAGGAGATTCAGCCCCTTGGTGAGGGGTTTGAGGCCTTTGATTAATTTTTCGCTCTGAATAGACCTCATTGGGGTTTGAGCCCCAAAGAGTTCGAATCTGCGAGATGCGAGTGCAGGACACTCAAATATTATGTGGGATGCCGTTTCGTCAGCCTCCTCACACAGCCTGCACAGGGTTGTACTTTGTGTTACCCCAATGCGGTGTAGGTGGAACCTTAGGGGTACAAAGCCGGTTATGAGGCCGACCATTGTTCTTAGTTCCCTGCGGTTTTTGCCTAGTAGCCAGTCAGTAATATTGGTGTTGGGTTTCTCCACCATAAGTTTACTGTGGACGTGTCCTTCGATGTTGAGCCATCTACTAGTGGTTTGTTTATTGACCCACATGTTGATGGTCCCCCTGAAGGCGGTTTTTGGTATGCCGACTGCCGGCTCAGGGCCTACAAATGGGGTTCGGGAGCCCCTTTTTGCAAGCTCGTCAGCCTTCTCGTTACCAGATATTCCTTTATGCCCTGGCACCCATTCCAGGCGAACCCGGTTCTGTTTTGCCAGGTTATTAAGGGTTTGCATGCAGTCCCAAACCAATCTTGAAGAGATGGTTATATATATATCTGTCTGAGAGGATGCGGACATGGGCTTTTTTGTGTCCCCTCCTATGCGGCTGCTGCCTCGATTGCCACCATTTCTGCTTGGAACACAGAGGTGTGCTCCCCTAGTGGAATTGAAACGTTCCACCTGGGTTTAGCCCCATGAATGCATACGATCCTCCAGGACTAAATATTCAGGGATGTAGCGATATCCACAAATTTGTTTTGTCTTTTACTTAATTTGAAGTAGGTGGCAGCCGTACTGCCATAAATCTAGGATAATGAAGTTATTAATATAGTTCTGTCATTTTGCGTGGATAAATCAATCTGTGTTAGTGTTCCAAGAGGTAGTCGTAGGATTGTGATACCCTTTGACGTGCTGTTAGAGGTGTGCATAAACTCATGGTGGCCGCATTCCATGTCATGATGCGGTTGCCATGCTGATAGGTTTTGGCGATTTGTCATCCAGCTTCTAGGTTATGGAGAGAGAGAGATTGTCTCAGACTGAGGCAAAAAGCACAGTTGTCGTCAAATGCAATTAGTCTGCCATAATCCTGGATGTCCAGGTCAC
Source organism: Creontiades dilutus (assembly GCA_031894815.1). Lineage (NCBI taxonomy): Eukaryota > Metazoa > Arthropoda > Insecta > Hemiptera > Miridae > Creontiades > Creontiades dilutus. The sequence continues at coordinate 4,713 of JAVIWC010003205.1, read as the reverse complement.
CAGTGGTAGAGTGGACATGGAGCAGACCTAGCAGGCTGAGTAAATATAATGGGAATGACCTGCTGTAAGTGGTATCAGAATTAAAAGGAGTACCGCCTAATAACCTCAACGTTATGGCTGCTACCGTGTCATGGTGCGGAGTGTGGTGCGGGAAATGTGCCACGGAGTTACTCGAGTTGGGCATCTCATCAGGAGAGGTTCTTGGTGGATCTGCGTCCTTCGGGGAACTTTCCCAAATTGGTAGTCATAACTCCTTAAATTCCTAGAGCCGTCGTTGAGTAATCCAGGCCCCACTTTTATTTTATCACGCTAATGTTGTGCTCCTTCCCTTTGAGGGGAGTTTAACCTTTAGAAAATAATTATAATAGTCTAAAACAACGTCCACTTAACCCACGACTCCACTTAACCTGGTGCTTCATCCCTTCTAGCACATGAAAGCTCAACCCCAATGTCGCGTGTGTCAGTGTCATTGTTCTGTTTTCCTTTAATTGTGTTCCGTCGGTTCCGAACCAAGATTGTATTTTTTAACGCTCGACACAACATATAGGCCCCTACATTTATGTTTTATGAAGGGTTAAAATCCACGATTGTTTCATATTGTCTCTAAACAGATTTCCCTGAAGAATTTGGAACGTTTTAAATGCTGTAAATTAATTTTCAAAAGTTTAAGAGGTATTTCTGTACCTCCCTTTTCATCGGAGAACGTTTTTTTCAAAGTGCGGAGCTTCAATTACCTCCAGGCTGCTATAAGGAGAGGCGGCCGGGCAATAATTTCCAATTTCCTTTGAATGGACCGGCCGAAAGGTTGGTAGTACCGGTCATAATATATATATTTATATACAATCAGTGGGTGTGGACGGGGCTTATCACTGCCGGAGCTTTTGAGAGGATTAAGAAGTGTTGAATGAAACTTAATTACCGGCAGCGTGTCGTCATTCCAGGGGCGGGTGGGCAGGTCCACTTCCCGTCACATGCCGCGGACCCAGCCCCCGATTTGAAAGTTTGTACCCGACATATATTTTGTTTTTTTCATTTTGTGTTATAAACGTGCGGGCAAACCCAATTACTGAACGCTAGAATCAGTTTACTAATTAATTACAAAGAAATATACCAAAATTAGAATGCTGACAAAAATAGGGCGATACTGAAATGGTCTTTAGTCCTAAAATTGGAACATAGAAGAAATACAAAATTATGGTTAAACTTGAGCAGCTCTCAACTATGACGGTAATTTGTAGATGGGACGGGAACCCAAAATAGGTAGATTATGGTCTAACTTAGCCGAAATAGTTGGTTAGGGTATGCAGAACGTTCCTGATGTGAACCATTCCTCGACGATTTTCGTGGAGTGTTGGCTTCAAGAACTAGGTGTTATCAATGTTTCTTCCTGTAATTGAACTCTAAATATGAGTATCTTCAAATCTGGACTTAATTGTGGGACTGAATTGTTGAAAGTTAGGTGCAGAACAACTCAGGTTAGATTAAATTACTTAACTTGAATTCCTGAACATTCTGGGTTTGAGATGCTTCAGCTCGGTGTAGGCGGTGACTTGTCAGGTGGGTTCTTGATTCCACAAGTTCGACGAGACGGTCTCCCACCTTACAGGCCTCATTCCTGGCAACATTCATTCGCATCTCTTTAGTTTTATCGACATCAATCTTCAGACCAGCCATGGATGAGTATCCTCTAAGCTTTTCCAGTTTGAAAACCATATCGCTCTTCCTCTGGGCTAACAAACAGAAGTCATCTGCATAATCGAGGTCCTCCAGACGATCTGTCAGACCCCACTGGAACCCCGCTTTCTTTGTCCCAGAGCTTTTCTCATCAAGAGGTCCAATACCACAAGGAAGAGGGTGGGAGAGAGCACACAGCCCTGCCGAACACCTGCACTGGTAGGTATGAGAGAGGTCACCATCGTGGATCACCTGGCACATGTACCCATTATACATTTCCTGTATTAAACGGAGGATCTTTTGGGGCATTCCATATAATTGAAGGCTTTTCCACAATGCTTCCTATTTGATTGAGTCAAACGCCTTCTGGAAGTCAATGAAAAGGACGTATAGGGGACTTTGCCACTCAGCACTCTGCTCTAAAATTATACGGAGCGTATTGATAAGATCAATGCAACTCCTGTGCCTTCTGAAACCAGCTTGTTCTTTTCGTAAAAAGCCCCTCTATATGATCCTTAATCCTTTCCAAAATTATCTTGGACAATACCTTGCTGGTCATTGTAAGAAGCGTTATTCCCCTCCAGTTATCACAATTCGTGAGATCTCCCTTCTTTGGTAGCTTGATGACAAGACCTCTCTTCCATTCAGCTGGGATACACTCCTCGTTCCACACTCTCTGCATGACAGGATAGAGGAGCTCTGCGATCGTGTGAACTATACGGTATTACGTTTTGTAAACCTTAAAACAGGTATATCTTTCCGGCAGAATGAATGAAGTGTTTATTTACAAATGACAGAAATAATATTCGTACACCAAAACACTTTACGGCATTAGCTATGCTATCAGCCGGGGTTCAGTTCATGAATCACAAAAATAAACATAACAGAAATTTCTAGATTCATTACAGTATTAGCTAAATTTAAAAGCAATCAAAATTAAAGTACAATTTTTTTTTTTGTATTCACATGATTCATCATCCCTTACACACTTTTAACAATCCCTTGCTAATTTTCTAGGATCTTGAATATCAAAATAAACATTTTTTTTTTTTTTTTTTTTTTTTTTTTTTTTTTTTTTTTTTAGCGAATTTGACTTTTCTTCCAATTTTGATATATAGGTATATTCTACAGCGTTTTTTTTCCCCCAACGTAACCTAGAAGTCCCACTGTGTTCTTCATTATTATAATCAGACACAGACTCGGTCAAAACGATAATCAGAGGGACACGATCTGAGTACATCTGACAACAAACCTCAAAAGAATCAACAATATACAAGGATTGCACCAAAATCAATAGCAGAACTACCCCTAGCACCTACATATGTAACCTTACCATTCGGATCACCTATAGTTCTTCCGTTAAGTAGTACCAACCCATAATCTTCTAATAATTCCAATAACTTCCTTCCCCTGGACTCCACCATACTATCCGTAGACCGACGCTCGTGCTATAAACGTGGACTTCTTAGGCACACTTCACTGTCATACATTTGTGGTTCACCCTCTCTAGAGTTCAAATCTCCCATCAAAATAATGTTCTGACTACAATATAAATCACCATATGCTCTAACTTATTAAGGTATTTTCATTGATATATTCGTAACAAATCGTACAATTAGGAATGTTTTTACGATATCCAAATAATAACCCCCCTCTCGTAGATACCCACGCAACACTAAGTTCACTCAAAATACTTCTCAAATTTATTCATATTAACTCATTCTACAAATGTCTCATATAGATTTAAAAAAAACATCATACTCATACAAATAAAACGTAAACTATTATTCGTTCAACGCCCTGTCCACCCTGTCCAAACCTGCAATATTGTACAACAAACTTTTTTTTTTTTTTTTTTTTTTTTTTTTTTGACGGGATGCATCTTCATTTTCTACGGTCGGACAATCATGATCCTCTTGTTGACGTTGATTTTCAATTTTCGGTCAGCTGAGATTCCTGTTCGTAGGCGACACCAAAGTGGAATTTAGAATCGATACCAGCTGTATGTTTTTGCCTTCCCACGCGTTTTTTTCCGTATTCCAACCAAATCGTTCGTTGTTAACCCACAGTGATTCTTGACGAATGACGATCTTCATTTCGGGATTCTTCTTCATTACGTTCCTTCTAACGCCAAGCAAGCGATTTCTAATTTTTCTTGTCTCCTCTGAGAGATCTTGTTGAACAGAATACCTGGTCCCCTTAAGACGACCTGTATTTTTCAACACAACAAATACATCTCTGACATCCAAAAATTCCGCCAAAACCAGATTAAAGTCATCTGCTTTTTTGTAATTCAATTGTTGTGAATGTGTTCCTGTAAGGTTCATATGCCCATATCATCTGGTGTTATGTTTGCAAGTGCACATAATCAGCTGGAAGTATGAAGAAAACGAACCGTTCATTAGGGTCCAAGAACAGATTTACATGAAGAATACTAATAGGTACTAATCCTGATCACAAATCTTTAAAGCAATTGTGTTAATACTAGTACTAATATGCACGAATTGCATTTTCACAGTCACATACACCATCACTTTATATATAACTTCCTTTACAATGAAAAGGATTCCGTTATTACATGTATATGGATTGATATGTTCGAGGGAGAACTCCATATCCTGCAATCGAAGTAGGAAACGGCAAAATGTTATTTAAATGCTTATTGAGCTGGTCAATTTTATTATATGTCATTTTTACTGAATTTTATTACCGGATGCTGGAAGAATCAGATTCTAATACAAATGAATGAAGTTAACGATGTATTTTTTCAAAAGCGAGAGATGAGAGGATCAATAAATTCGCTCTTTCTATTAGTTTCCATGGGTGGATGTTATTGGCCTCGGGGACCTTGAACGTTTTAGGGAAGTTCGCCAGTGCGTGTGGTTCGATTGACGCCTGATATTCCACGGGAGTCACTTAAACCCCTTGACGACTCGTAAGCTGTCGATTTTACGGCCCCTTTGACGCCCAGAGTCGAAAATAATGCTTTTGGTGGAAAAAAGGGGAATAAAACTACTCTCCCTCTGTTATTTGGAGAGC
>JAVIWC010003204.1:0-104509 GCA_031894815.1 Creontiades dilutus | reverse complement strand
CAAGCTTCTGGGTCATCCTCTGAGCTTGGCGGAGCATTATTACCGCATCCACCTCAATGGAAGGGGCAACTATACCATTCCATCACCTCACATGTTAGCTAGAGCGTGGTTACGACCACTGGGAATTTTGATATCAACTGTCCTGACGTAGACCCGCAGGTCTCGAAGTGCTCTTGCCAAGAGAAGTTCGCAACTGTCTTGTGATGAACTGCAGGTCTTCCCTCCGCAGGTAATTTGGGACAAGTTCACTTGAAAGAGAAGTTCTTTGAGACAAGGTCACTCACTCACCCACTGCCCACCTCTATCCTGACGCCCCTAATTACTCGCTTTTCCCCATTGGCTAAATGCTATCAAGTAAAACCCTTTTAATAATCATCATATCATACCCCAGCCATATTTATTGTGCCCGATCGTGTCTCAGGCAGACAAAGCAAATGCTTTAGCCTGTTCTCGGTGCAACGTACACGGCAATTAGATGAGTGGCTGCCCCATTTCCGAAGCACATATGCTCCATTGAAAGGAAATTGAGATATAATTCGTATCTCTGACCCTCTGAACTTGTACAGCGAAAACCATGACCTCATAGCTTTACACGGATTCATCTCACGAATATGAACCTCCGCAATGAAGTCATCTTGCAGCTCCTGCCAATGATCCTTCAATTGTATGTAGATTGGAAAGTAGATATCAGAGTGTGGGAAAATCACATCTCATAATCACCTTTACAAAGGGCCTTTGTGACAATTGTAACCACAGATTCGTTCACCTGCACACCCACATGCGCCTGTTAATTTGTTCTGTTTACAATTTGCATGTTCTGACGTCTCATAAGCGATCTCCAGGCAGAAGCACATGCAAATGCTTCATGCTCCACTTAGAAGGCAATCGAAATATTCTTCGTATCTCTGACCTGCTGAATTTGAACAGCGAAAACCATGACCTCACAGCTTTACACCTATTTATGGACTCCCGCAATGGAGTCATACAGCTCCTCCAATGATCCTTCAACTGTATGTAGATTGGAAAGTAGATCAGGGAGTGGGAAAATTACATCTCATAATCACCTTTACAAAGGGCCTTTCTGACAATTGTAACCATAGATTCGTTCACCTGCACACTCACATGATAACGATCACGCACATAATTTGTTCTGTTTACAATTTGCGTGTTCTGACGTCTCATAAGCGATCTCCAGGCAGAAGCACATGCAAATGCTTCATGCTCCAGTTAGAAGGCAATCGAAATATTCTTTGTATCTCTGACCTGCTGAATTTGAACAGCGAAAACCATGACCTCACAGCTTTACACGATTCATCTCTGAACCTGCTGATCCTTCAACTGTATGTAGATTGGAACGTAGATATCAGAGTGTGGGAAAATCCATGACCTTTGTGACAATTGTAACCACAGATTCGTTCACCTGCACACCCACATGCGCCTGTTAATTTGTTCTGTTTACAATTTGCATGTTCTGACGTCTCATAAGCGATCTCCAGGCAGAAGCATTTGCACATGCTTCATGCTCCATTCGAAATATTCTTCGTATCTCTGACCTGCTGAATTTGAACAGCGAAAACCATGACCTCACAGCTTTACACGTATTTATGGACTTCCGCAATGGAGTCATACAGCTCCTGTCAATGATCCTTCAACTGTATGTAGATTGAAACGTAGATATCAGAGTGTGGGAGAATTATATCATATCATTAACAATATAAAGAACCGTCCTGGCAATGGTATCCACAGATTCGTTCACCTGCACACCCACATGCGCCTGTTAATTTGTTCTGTTTACCATTTGCGTGTTCTGACGTCTCATAAGCGATTTCCAGGGATAACAGTATTAACCCTTACCTTATCATGTTTCTCTTCCTTATTGTCATGGTTATTTACATAAATGAACATATTTTGATGGATTGAGAGGGTGTTTTGGGCTTTTTCCTATTATCGAACCCAACATTTTCTTTTTGAAAATATCCAAACTTGTTTACGATAACGTTTCATCGCGAAGCTGCTATTTTTATGGGAGGGAGGAAGCAGCGCATGTTTAGGGGGTCGAACTACTCGTATGTATGGAGAGAGGCCGGAAAAAAGAAGCTACCGCATTATAACAGGGGTGAGATGGTGAAGGGGGATGAAGCGAACGTAGGAGGGGAGAAGTGAGGGATGAAATGCGGGAAGGAAGGGAGAGTCGCGGATGAAGAGAAGGGAACGGGAGCAGGAGAGTAAGGATACAGATCAGTGGGGCTGGAGGGCGGTCGGTCTTGAGGGTGGGGATAGGGCAGGGGGTAATGCGGCCTACAGCCTGACCCACTTTCTTCCCTGCTCACGGCATCCGAAAGAGACTCGTCCGCCCCCACAAGGGCTTCAGAAACCCAGATTTCCCAGATGTTCCTTCGGAGAAGATGTTATAGTAAAAGATATGGTTTTTTAACCTGTGGTATCAATTTGTAATGGTACACTCCTTTTCCCGTTGAATAATTACAACACTCCTGATGCCATTCTTGTATAAACTTTTATTCTACTGCTTGTAGAACGTCCCAGAGAAGGAAAGATGCAGAAAGATGTGTGTTTTCTACTAATAATACGCTAAATTTCGCAGCTTGGTCTGTTCTATCATTTCCTAGTGGTTCTATATGAACGAAGGTACCCATGGGATTCGAGATTTGGACACGGCCAAATTAATAAATGTCACTTTCTAATTGACCTCAGCGATAGTCAAGAATAAGATTTCAGAATAGAGGACATCAACCAAAAATAATTAACTGGCCCGCTAGACCAAGAGGAAAGAGCAGCCTGGGACCAACATTTGAAGAACCAAGAATTGACCCAAAGTGCTATAAGGGTGATTCCTATTTTACGGGAAAATCGCTGTCCTTCATTGTTAAATAATTTTCTGTTCAACTTTTTCCACAAATTATGTTAATAGGTCTAGGCCTATTCATGGTTGTCATAAAGTTCGGCTACTCTTAATTTAACATACCGGTAATTGATCGAAATGTACCTCTAATCTCATTGTCATGGGATTCTCCATGAGTCAGAATTTGAACTTAATCCGAAATTTTATCCGCTCAAAGTACGTTTTACCGGAAATATTTTAACTAATATTCTTTTAGAATTAGTTACTGGATGTTAGTGCGCTTACAAGTGGGGATTTTAGATAGTCTGTACGAATCAAGTGCTCAAAGTTTGTCCCAAACCTCGGACATCAAGCTTGTCGATCGATTTCACTTAAGGTCTAGCTGGTCCTAACTTCTAGGCAGCCCAATCCCAAGTACAGGTAAAATCGTGCTAAAACGTGTTTTTCTAGAGTTTCATTGATACAGGCCAGCGAGTTGTCATTATCTATTGACTGGAACTGATTGAATGGAAAATCGATTGGCATAGGTTTCAGACCCGTTGAAATTAACCCAAAACAACTGATTGCTATTCCTTAACCTAAAAGTGATCCCCCAAACCTCATAATGCAATCATGTTTTATTTAAAAAAATAAATAAATAAACCCATGAGATGGGATTATCCGCCCTTTTTTTATTGTTGTTTATTCTATTTTTTATAAATTGTACTTGGTAGAAACGACATGTATCTCATCTCATTTTGTATTGGGAATCGGCCTTTTGTAAATAAGTAAATAAATAGTCCGAAATGAATCAACTGTATGCTTAGGATGTTCCTCCCCTTCAGAAGCGAGGCATAGTTAATAGTAGTTTTTGTTATGAAATCTTATGTGGAGGAAACGGCTAGCATCCGAAAACGCGTACAACATTGCACAAGATACAAGTAGCCAATTACCAGTAATTTTGATCCCTGATTGGACCAACCCGTGTTTACCACAGCACCGTGAGGATGTTTGCTTAGGCAGTAAAGGGCGGTATTAGCATGGGATAAAGACTCCCGCTACATATAACTGTGCTCAAACAACTTTAGGGCTTTTGCCCTAAGCATTTTTACTCAATAAAACGAAATGACGTTTTGCTTAGAGGTCAAAAACAATATGCAGAGTGTTTGAAGGAGATTGCGGTTGGTTGTGGAAAGGAATTTTCCGTAGCCCGGAAAAGTGGGTTGGAAGTGTTATTTAGATGCTTCGGGATGGATCTACCTGGTCACGTGCAGGTCTCGTTCAATCGAAACCAAGTTTTCCTCCGATTTTGAAGGACTCTCTGAATCAAGGCTCCACCAGTAGAGTAACGACGAAACGAATTGAGCAAGGGAGGTGGACTCCTTCCACGAAAAAAAATCTGTTCTAGGTATTCAGGTCCACGTTCGTTTTGACGTTTTCCCTTGGGTTATGTTTCAGCCCCAATTAGGGGTCGTGAACGGTGTAAAGCGGTAACACTTGGTCTCATTCGATTCATAAGGGACCGAACATGAAAACATTATTATGATTTTGAAAGTGTTCGATATTTTGATCTTTTAATTGTTGACCCCTTTGCTTTAATCTTTTAGGAAACTTGAGAAAAACAATTAAATTTGAGGTCCACTTGAGACTGAAATATCGGTATCGCTGTCAGACAATGTAAAAGGAGAAATTAAAGGGCTTAAACATTAGGTTATCAGAATATATAAAATATTCGAAATAACACTAATATTTTCGTGGTTTCATGCTCGTTATAGATAGCCCAACCGAACCGCTTTCTCTCACTCAAGGGTCAGCACTAATGCTGTGAACGTGCTGACGTTATTTTATTTGACAAAGTTTTCAATTTTTCTCTAGAAATCGGGTAGTACCATTTGAGGATCGAATCAGCTGAAATAATTGCAGTGGAAGAGTGTGTCCAAGAGTTCCATTTGAAAACGAGTTTTTCAAGACTCAGGTTATATTTTTGCGTACAAGAGAAGTGTGGACATGATTGTGGTGTTGTGGTGTGACCACGTTCAACTAGAAGAGCAGACTGGAGCGTATACTTGTTTTTATTTCATTGTTTATAGGAAACGTTTCATCCCACTACGGGGACTTCCTCAGTCCTGTTCTTTTTATTTCATTAATTTAACAAATCTATCAGGTCTTTGTCGTGCCGTCTCATCTTCACATATTGTGTAGGAGGTCCTGTTATTCATTTCTTAGTCATTCAATAGCCAATCATGTACAGCCAACTCATAACAAATCCATGTTTTTTTGCAGGAATATTCATACCCTTAGCTTTTTCATTTAGCTTAAATATGACTTGTTCACATCTTTACATCTTCACTGCATAGGTTTTATTGTGTGAAATGGTTTCCTAATTATGTTATTTTGACAAAAACAGGTTTAATTTCAAGAGATGTGCATAGAGCACGTAAATCGGTTCTCAACCAAAATACCTATTTCGATTGATCAGTTGATCATATTTGCGTGCCTCTTGAAATTCAATAATCGCTCTATCACCTGTGAAACACGCACACTCCAAAGCTTAGTAGATATTCAAATCATGAATGCAAGCCAAATGAATGAAATTGAATAATAAACCCCAGTGAACGAATTTGCAGCGTTTTTTATGGTTTTATGATTTTATGGCACTTGTGACACGTACATAGAGCGTTTTGTTTTGTCTTGGGCCTAGGTGCGTCTGCGGGGCTTCGGTTTCCTGCCGAACGCGGGGAACCAACCCGAGGACCTGTGGTTGTGAGTCCCGCACGAAACCATTGCGCTACGGGTTTGTTTTACTTAGTTTATTTATAAAATTGAATAATAAACCCCAGTGAAAGAATTTGCAGCATAAGATCATGTCATACATCGGGAATGGTTTGAGCTACAGACCTGGGGAGGGGCTCATTCGATTCCTCATGGAAAGTTCTTCAAAAAAAGTCCATATTTAGGCCGCCTTGATTTATTTTGAGGTTTTTAGGGATTTCACAAAACTTTGACAACCCTTAAAGAGCACTTTAAATTAAGTGAGAGTGCTGGCTAAAGAATTGGGGCGTCGCCGGACCAACATGGATTTTTCCTGAAAATTTCAGATTTTTTGCTCCAGCCGTTCGGGAGAAAACGTGCGTACGGCGGACGGACGGAAAAATTTTTATTGCAGATTCGGATTCTACACCCTTTGAAACGTAAACCATGAAATTTTCAGTGGGTCGTTAGAATTTTTTTTTCAAGAGCGCCTACAAAGGTATATTATTGAATAATTAACCAAAAAGAATTTGCAGCGTTTTTATTGAACAATCAAAAAATGTACAAAAGCTTATGAAAAGAGGAAGATGGAAACCTAAACCTGGTGGGTAGTTGTTTTATTTTATCTCTTCCGATTTCAGCTGTTTTATTTGACGATTCCTACGTCTTATCCATAGACAGGATATTGAACCATTGTAGTTATTTTGATATGAGCTTTTGTTCCGTACAAAGGGACAAGTAAAGCACGGTTGCCAAGTTGGGGTTTTCCCCCTAAATTTAGGGTTTTTTTTCCTTAAAAGGGTTTTTTTAGGGGGGAGAAATGTTTAGGGTTTTTTTGCTACTCAGGGGGAATTAAGGGATTTTATCTGACCAATGTTTTCGTCTCAGTTGGCCATCAGCCGATGATACAAAGACAATGGTCGCTGGAAGTGCATCCCAACAACTCCAGCATCGAGAGTTGATAGCGCCAACAACCCCCGATTCAGACGTACATCGTCATTTGCACTTTCCCTCATGTCCTTACCAATTTCCAATGCGTTCGTTGAGAGATGTTTTTCCATTTATAACAATACTAAAAACAAGTTAAGGAACAGGCTCTCTATTGATGTTATACAGAGCATTCTGATGGTGAGATATTTTCTCCGAAATGAGGGCATCTCTTGCGTCAATTTTGTACCCACGGAGGAGATGATCTCGTTGTTCAATGAACAGTTATACGATCACGTCAATAGCGAAATGGACAGCGCGATAGCGGTCGCATTGGACCTGGAATGTGATTTAGATTTTTGAATTTGTTTTATTTTTTGGACTGTTGGTTTAAAGTATATATTTCACTTTTTAGTAGAAGGTAGGTGTAGGTAATAGTATTTTAGATTTGGAGTAGGTAGGTTGTAGTATGGAGTTGACACCTAGTTATATATGTAGTTTTTGCTCTTGAAACCATATACCTTCGCATGATCTCATTCTTCAAATAATGATCTCGTTGTACTACTTTCAGACAAGGTACTAGTATTTTAGATTAGAAGTAGGTTGTAGTAGGGAGTGGATACCTGGTTTTATCTGTAGTTTTTGCTCAATAAAACAATATACGTTTAGCATGGTGTAATGTAGTGCATTAATTCTCCTGTTCTGATATTCCGCCAAATCCAGGCTATGATGATACAAAGAGGTGGTAAGGTAACGGTACCGGTAGTGGCCACAGTTAAGAATTTTTTTCTTTAGTTTTGACAATTGTGGGCCAACAGTAGTACTGACTTTCTTCAGGACTCATTTAGAATATAGCCCGACTCTTCCCTAACATATCCATTGCCTAAAACTATCAAAAGAACAATTTTTTCTATTTTTTATTAATTTTTTCTCACACCTTTATTTTGATCTAGTAGTGGCCACATCAAATTACGAAATTTCCAGTAGTGGCCACGTGCATGTCTCAGTAGTGGCCACTTGACATTTTGCCCTCCTTACGTGTTTAATATCATTAAATTCAATACCAGATGAACAAAATTGATTCTATCCAGTAGAAGCTCTAGGATACAGCCCAACAAACGAGGAAACTAGGGACGGTCATATTGAGAAGTTTACCACAATTTCCAATGATGCTCTGCGCACTCCTAGTTCAACCTCTGACTACAAGATGACATGAGCTGTACCTCCTGCAAGTTTGAAGCCACTAGGAGACCGGGAATCCTTATTTCTCAAATATAAACTTTAAAATGGCCACTACTGGAGCAGTGGCCACTACCGGTGCCGTTACCTTATGCCTTCGGGGTTTTTCTAGCGATTTGCTAAATGGATTTAGGTTTTTTTTAGGGATTTTTATTTCGCGCTCAGGGGGTTTTCTGAAAAAAAAAGTTGGCAACCGTGAAGTAAAGAGTGTTGTTCGCAGAGTTATATTCAAGACACACTGATCAGCTGATGGGCAATTGCGGCTCATTTCTTTTCCTATCGATCCAAGTTGCTGAAGTTGAGCTATTTTCATGGCATATTTGTTGCGATTAGAAGATATGGAGGCGACAAGTTCAGATATTTTATCATGGACTGCGTTTAATATGCATGGATCTGAGATTCTAGTACAGAAGTAATAAACCTCTATGTGATAAGTTGGATCATAAGTTGAACTGCAAAATCGGCATCACTGTCTAACCCAGTCATGAGGGCGCACCTTTCCTTTATGTTCCGTTCAACACGTAAAAGTACTTAACTACTCTTTGAAAATTATTTCTACCTACAGAACACTCATTCGGCATTTAATATATTCACTCTTCTGTAAACGGCACGAGGCGAGGTAGGAAGTGCTTCAAATAACTCACCACGCATAATTGTTACGTTCGCTTTCCACGCGAACTGACCTTAATCCCTCGTGTGGAGTAACGGAAAAGGGATGCGCTTATTCACGGTTGGAATCGAAGAGGAAGGAAACCCCACAAGTAACGTTTCCCCGCATGTCTTCAACCGATTGTTAGAATTACGTGCACTCGAACCTTCTACTTCCTTCTAGAAACGTTTGAGAAAAAAATAAGATATCGTAATGGCTACAAAAAATTATATTCTTGGAACTCCGTTTTAGGTCATACTGAAACAATTTCTGAATTGCTATACTTATCCAAGCCAATTGTTCAGATGTATCTGAAATATTTTTGGATCACGAAGAGTTTTTCGGTGTTGGGGTCATTACCTCTTGAAAACCACATTTGACTTCTATTCAAGGCCTGCAGGTAACGGTGACCGTACTTGCCGCCTTTACCTCATTGTCATGAATCCCGTTCTTATGTGAAAGTATTTAAAGCCTTTAATGGACTCAAATTTCCCCAAGCTGCTTTGTGCCGTAGGTTTTTCCCAAGCCACCCATTTTCTGGCAAACTAGTCTCCCCCCTAGCACCCTGGGGTTTCCCCGGGGTAGTTGTAACCCTGCTCCCCACGATTCCCCACTCTAGATTTTCTTCACATCTCCTCCAAACAAAATTTTCCCGTTTTTTGGTTACAGAGTCAGTTCTCTCCTTCTTTTTCTAGCTTGCTCTTACACCCTTGTTAACTCGACTAACTTCATATCATAGCCATCAAAGTGACTTCACTTACCTAACCAAGTAGTGGCAAAGCAGCATATTTTGTGATATTGTTGACTACCCGCGAAACCTCAACTTCGGCAGAAGGGCCCTAAGATTTTATTCTACAACACCTTTATTTATTTTATTGATTCACTATATCGACGAATACGAATTGAGCATGAACGCATTGATTTGAAATATAGCCTCCATCAGTTAATTGCACAACCGTTTATATCTTCCCTGGGTTCACCTCAACACCAATGAAAAAATTTACACATCGGTACTAATAATTAAATATTTGATTTTTGTTTGTTTGTATGGTACGATTCAACTAATAACCTAAATTCATAACTTTTTCAAGAATTCTTTCACCATTGCAAAGCTACATCTTTCCTGAGTAATTACACACTTTTTAAAAATAGAGATCAGTACCTAAAAAGAAACAATGTAATCGAAGATGTGGAAGTTATTATTTCGGAATCGGATCGCGATTTATAGAATAGCGACCAAGACTGGGGTTGCTTCAGATCGGAGCATAGGAGCTTGTGCAACCTCGGCCAATAAACCTAACAAATAAAAGTTCGTAATCCCACGATTCTCATTTGAAGATGGTTAGCGATAGAGAACTAGATTACCCTATTTGAATCGATGCGCGAAATGTACTTCCCTGGGGTTTGTAATGCGGTCAGGAGTTAATCAGGATTTAATGCTAAAGGTAAGCTTTGGTAAAATCTGAATTTCAGTGGATTTCCAGTTTGAATCAAGTTTGCCCTGTAAGATTATCATGTGAGCTCGGAGCGCAAAACGATGAACTTTTATGTTCCACACCTAGTGGGAGGGGTGAAAGGCTTCCTATCGTTTTTGTTATGGGTGTTCAGTTTGTTTTCAGTTCAGAAGTTATTTATGAGCGTTAAGTATTGCGATGAATAATAATTAGGTTCAATTGATTATACGCAATGTCCCCGAAACGCGAGATGACTCGACCACGGAACTTGCTCCTTAAGAAGTTCATTACCTCATCGGCTGTGTGGGCAGTTGCCCCATCCTGCTGGAACCAAATTCTGCTGCGGTTTAAGCGATTTCTGCGTAGTTCGGGGATTAGGAAGTTTTTCAACATGGCCAGTTATCGTTGCGAATTGACGGTTCGGGGACATTGCGTGGCCAGCTCGCTCCCCGGATCTGAGCATTTGTGATTTTTTCTTGTGGGGACTGCTGAAATCAAGGGTATACACAAACAAACCCCGCACATTGGATGACTTGAAAGAAGCCATACGCCAAGAAGTAGCCAACCTTCCTGCTGCAATGTTAGGAAAAGTGTTTGAAAATTTCAGCGCAAGATTGGAAGAATGCATGGCCCAAGATGGACATCATTTGAAAGACGTCATCTTCAAATCTTAAATAGATCAAATCAACATTTTTGTTGTTATTTTTATAAATGTTCATAAATACCAATCTGTTATATGCAATAAAACATTTTGTATCAATTAAAACGGTTGAGTTATTTACATTTTAAAACCGTCAGATCTTTTTGCCGCTCCCTGTACTAAACTATTTCCACTTGTCAGTCGTAGGAATGTGCAATATTCGAGATGGTGGCCACCATTTGCCATCACTGCCTGGGCTGCAGTAAACATTGAAAATAATAAATCGTGCCGACTCGCGTCGTAAGTCCTGTCTATTGTACATCATGTTTATTGAGAATTAGAAATTTACCCACTTTTATCCCATTGAAACTGTTGAAATTCGTATTTCCCCATGAACTACAACTTTTCCATCCCCATTGCGATCCACCTTGTTGATCTCTGTGCATCCCCTGTGATTCAGGGGAGGAGGAGTTGACACTTGCTTTGTCACAACCTCTGTGGAGAGAAAAGGTACTCAAGATTTCGCTCCTTGATCCCCAAAAGTTCATCCTATGAGGTTGAGTATGGCAAAGAAACCACGGTATAGTGGAAGAATCATGGAATTGTTTCTTGTAAGATACCTTTTCATCAAGATGAATCTGACTTGCTCATTCCCTACCTGGGACAAGTTATTCGTTTACACCCACTGTACTTTGCGACTTTACCCCGAAGTATTTGTATTTTGATAATTGCGTGTTTCTTACCTTTTTACTGCGATAGTTGAGCTTGTATTAGTGCCATCATAGATTTGATGTGAAGATGACGGCAAATATAACATCACCTCCATGCTGAAGTCGGTTTCGTTCTTTAGTACGCCGTACGCACGATTTCTCCCAAACGGCTGGAGCAAAGATCTGAAATTTTCAGGAAAAATCCATCTTGGTCCGACGACGCCCCAATTCTTGAGCCAGCTCTCTCACTCAATTTAAAGTGCCCTTTAAGGGCTGTCAAAGTTTTGTAAAATCCCTAAAAACCTCAAAACAAGTCAAGGCGGCCTAAATGTGTACTTATTTATAAGAACATACCTCGAGGAATCGAATGAGCCCCTCCCCAGGTCCGTTGGTCAAACCATTCCCGATCTATGGCCCGATTTATGGTGCCAACATTTGCGTTTTTTGGTTTATTATTGTTTGTTTGTAACCTAGTGATGCCGATAGCGTCGAGTTGTAGTGAATGTGGATACTGGAGTGATAGCCGATGTGGATACTTGTAGTTTATAGCCGATACACGGGTTGAAGCATTCTGATATGCATGAAACGCTGATAATATATAAGTAAATATTATTCAATATTATTACTGGGGTTTATTATTCAATATTATTACTGGGGTAAATAAGTATTCTTTCACTGGGGTTTATTATTTAATTGGCTTGCGTTCATGATTTGAATCTGTACTAAGCTTTGGAGTGTGCGTGTTTTACAGGTGATAGAGCGATTATTGAATTTCATAGACCGCGTGAATCGGTTCTCAACCAAAACACCTATTTGGATTGATCAGTTGATGATATTTGTGTGCCTCCTCTACATCAGTCTACCTTTGACTACATCGTTTAAATTTGGATTTGGGGTAGTTTTAACGCAATACGAGTGCTAAAGGACTTGATAAATTATACATGTTTTTATTGTGGGGGGTATTGAGGTTCAATAAAAAAAACGCTGCGAATTCTTTCACTGGGGTTTATTATTCAATTGGCGTGCGTTCATGATTTGAATTTCTACTAAGCTTCGGAGTGTGCGTGTTTCACAGGATGGAGCAATTATTGAATTTCAGGAGATATGAATGGAGCACGTAAATCTGTTCTCAACCAAAATACCTATTTGGATTGGTCAGTTGATCATATTTGTGTGCCTCCTCAAATTCAATAATCGCTCTATCCTGTGAAACACGCACACTCCAAAGCTTAGCAGAAATTCAAATCATGAACGCAAGCCAATAGAATAACAAACCCCAGTGAAAGAATTTGCAGCGTTTTTTTATTGAACCTCAATACCCCCCCACAATAAAAACATCTATAATCTATCAAGTCCTTTAGCACTCGTATTGCGTTAATACTTCCCCAAATCCAAATTTAAACGATGTAGCCAAAGGTAGACTGATATAGAGGAGGCACACAAATATCATCAACTGATCAATCCAAATAGGTGTTTTGGTTGAGAACCGATTTACGTGGTCTATGCATATCTCCTGAAATTCAATAATCGCTCTATCACCTGTGAAACACGCACACTCCAAAGCTTAGTAGAAATTCAAATCATGAACGCAAGCCAATTGAATAATAAACCCCAGTGGAAGAATTTGCAGCGTTTTTTTTTACAAAAAAACATCGATTTTTAGAAAAATCGAAAATCGATTGACCTTTCCTACTGACGTACTACCTTGGATAGAGGAAAAGAAGAAGACGGTGTTTCGAGTTTGTAACGATTCAAGAGACAGTGAACGGTTTGGACAAGTGATTGAGAGGCCTGTGCTTATAGATCTCTCCCATTTTCTATGATCAAGAGTTTTAGAGTTTCCTCGAGTTAATGAGTCAAAAGGAGGCTTCTCCAGCTTTTGGTTCCATTTTATTAAGAAATGCTGAGTTATTTTTACAGATACAGAAGCGATCATGAATTTTGTACACCCTACCAAAACGAACTTTGTTTAACCAAGTCCTGAGCTGTATTTTGTTTGGGGCTTAGTTAATTACTTTCTACTCCTGTATTCCGTGGATTTTCGTTTTTCCGATAAGTAAATACTGGTTCCATTTCCATTTCGTGTTCAAACAGAGAAGTTCATTTTGATAATAAAAAAGTTTTACGGGTTCTCAAAATGTTTTCCGCGTTTTTAGTTATGAACGTACTTGAATCTAACAATTATTATCCCTCGCCGTACAGTTTCAAACCGAAAGAGGACGACGGATGAAGACTTCATTAATTTAAACGTTGCAGCAACTTCCACTTTGAAGTAGCAGTTGCCCGTAGGAACACACTGTAGACCTTTCTGAAATCGACTGAAAGTTAGATTGAATGATAACTTTATCTTTCAACCGTCGAAAGGGATTCTGCGAGAGTCGCCTCCCACGCGCTGCTTCAGCCGTTGAAGTTTTCTCGGTTTCTTCCTCCCGCCCACTGAAGCTGGGCACCTACAGTTCTCGCTTCAAGTTTTTCACGGCTCACTTTATCTCCTGGAGTAGGTCCCTCTGGATCAACAAACGTGTTATCAATATTAAAAGAATGGCTAGTGTTCGTGGCTGACTAACACACGTTTCTTAGCAAGAATTTTGTGTGAAGCGAAGTGCTTTGTTATACCAACATCGTGAGTTCGCCTGGTGTCATGAGGCACGTCAAAGAATGTTGCTACTTTTAAGAACGGAATTAGTTTTTGTTCAATCAGTATAGTTTGTTCATTTGTAACAGCGTGTGGTATCTGTTAGGACAATTTACTTACTTTCCCCATTAGCGTTTTGTTCTCGTAAAGAAGTATTCTTTATAAATACCCACTCTGCTATTATTTTTCTGTTAAATTTTCAAGTCTTGAAAAATACCTTGGTCATTCAAAGATCAATCATCATTCAAAACTTTGAATGATCTTAAATAGATAAAATATACTATCCTCTTTTTTAAAAAGTCTGCCAAGTAGAATGTATACTTTTCTCAGACGGGTAACGTGAATGTATAGATCATTGAAATGTTTTAATTAATCACAAAAGATTCCTGATCTTGAAAGAAGTGACAATAACCTTGTTACAAAAATTCACATCACTAAGTTTCATGTTCATATAGAAATCAAAGTCTTCGAATTGGTGTTCAAACTGGAGGTTCTGTCGCTGCGCTAATTGTATAGGGGGTACAATAATGATACGATCGGTTGAAATTGATTTGAGATGATTAAACCTTCCTTTCTTGACTGCCCACAAAAATTTTAACGAGACCGGCTGACTGGGACTGGAGAAAAGCTGTTTGATTGATGAAACTCAGAGGGAACCATCTACCGTATAACCCATAATTCCCTGAAATTTTCATCAAAATCGGATGAGAACTATAGTAATAAAACTTGTTCCCACCATTTTGGCTAGTGAGTGAACCTGATAATAGAAACGCTCTTGTAGCAGGCATTGGAAGCAAAATTGTTCAATTTGTATAGTAGTCACTGACTCTGGTTGACAACTCGATCTTGTAGCTGATAAAGGAAAGAATGCATATTAGTTGATAGTGTAGATCACTGTCTCTGAGTGCGTCTATCTCAACTATTTTGGTTTTCAAGTGAATCTAATGAAAAGAAACGCTCTAGTAGCAGCCAATGGAACGAAAGTGTTTAGCTGTCACTGCATGGCAACACGATCTTGTAGCTGATATACTCGTTGGCAATGAAGATAGTAGTATTGTAGTGTGATAACTGTCTCTGAGTGCATCTATCTCAACTATTTTGGTTTGCAAGTGAAAATAATAAATAGAAACGCTCTAGTAGCAGACGTTGGAAGCAAACTGTTCAGTTGGTATAGCAGTCACTTAGTCTCCGAGACAATTTGTTCTAGTAACAGAAATCGGAAAATAAATGTATTAGTTGATAGTGTCGACCACTGTCTCTAAGTTCAACTTTCTCAACTATTCTGGTTAGCATGCGAACCTAAAGCTGGCTTTAGACGGTGCGAATCCGCCTCGCGAGGCTTGATGCGGGAGTCAAGAATCGGACCGTGTAGAAGTTTCTAGACTCCGAATCATACTCGCGAAGCTGATGCGGGGTGAGGCCCGCTCAGTCAGTTTCCAGAACGCATCAAAGGAGTTTCGCGTTTGGTGATTCGCATTGTATAAAACGCTAGTGGAGTGTTGCCCATTTCGTTAATTATTTTATTATCCATTTAGTCGTGACAGTTATCGCTTTTCCCCAGTAGGTGTCCTCTTTTTTCAATTTTCGATCGAACTAACGAAAGGAGGAAATCGAAATCTTCCGATGTCATTCGAGTGAAGTTTCTGATGGTATCATCCACCAATTCCATTCCCATGTCCCTCATGAGTCGGTTACCGTATCCAATTCTTTGGGCGAATAGCTCCTTCATCCACCAACGGCGGTTGCGGCGTTAACGTCTTCTTCTCAGCAATCGTAAAGCTATAATGACAGCTAAAACTTCGGCTGCTGGCGGGTTATTCGAGGGTACACGAGCACCTCCTGTCGTCATCTTTGCCTCGCGGTAACTGAGCGCTCGCGGTTTTCTTCGCATGTTTAGGCTCTACTCGCGCATCAGTTTCGTTGCATTGCCTCACGAGATTCCCTCGTCTTAAAGCCTCGCGAGGCAGATTCGCACCGTATAAAGCCAGGACTAAAGCCAATCTGTATAGTATGTAGTGGAGCATGACCAGCAAACGTTTAACTGTTCGCAGTGTGCAAAATTCTGTATCTTCAATTGAACAATCATCTTATGCTGCGGTTCACAAGAAGATTCAGGTGCATAAATTTATCTCAAACTCTTCTTAGAATGTGTATTTGAAACGATGTATTATGGCTTTCGAGTCTACGTAGATGTAGCGGACGCTCTGTCCTCACTTTCGGGGGATGGAACTTTTTTCTCTTGGAAATCAAAATTTTCACTTACATATGCGTTTTTGACTATTCTCAACAATGTTCGTTTGTGTCGTGTGTCCGTAGATCCTTGTGACAACCCTGATTTCTGCAGTTTCCATCCGATTTTGATGACATTTTTAGGGAATGTGTGGGTTAGGCTCTAGATGGTTCTGTATAAGTTTAATTTTGTTCATCAATCGATACATCAGTATGCTCGTGCGCAAACGTAAAATGTACCAAGCATCATTTTCTGAGGTTGTATGTGTCCAATCGTGCTCGAATTTCTCATATCAAAAGAGATCTCGTATCAATTTATAATAAGCGCAACAGATCTGCATTACATTTCGACTTCGACGCCGGAACATGTATCGGCTAAGTTCAAATGCCATTTGGTCACATAAAACTCTTTGGGTCAGGCGGGTCAAATTTAGTTTCAAGTATTTTTTACTCATAATTTTGAAGATAACGTTCTAAGCAACAAGACACAGTAGACAACGTTAATTAGTACCGGAATGACAAAAAATCTCATTTAAGAAAAAATGTTTCTTGCTCACTTTTACCCGGAACCCCACGATATAAGAACGAGCTTGTGGGGAAATATTGGCTATCGATATCGCATGTTGTACCAGGCAGTCGATCCTTCGACAAGCTGTATTCGTGTGTCCAGGGTCTCGGATATGAGGGGAGTCTCAATGGGACCTACGTTGCAGAGGACCAGAAACCTCTTGGGAAATCCTTACAATCAACTGGAGTACATCGATCCAAATAGCTTTCCAAGAAAAAAAAGTTGGCTCCACTTCTCCTAACATAACTGAGTAGAAGAAGGATCCAAACATCAATTATTTTATCGTTTAAATAACATTTTTTCATGTTCGCTCCACGACAATAGAATTTGTTAACTATTGAATGATATAGCTTGGAATATTTGATAAATCTTCCTGCAACTATCCGTAATGAAGAAAGCGGAAAATACATGAAAGTTTGACGTCCTAAGAAGGGAAAAGTTTGACTCCAAATTCGGTAGGCACCACCTCCCTGGCTGAGAAACCCCTCTCTGGCCAGGTGAAGTTTAGATCCTGCACATTTTTTCAAAATCAGGTGGGGTTTTGGACAACTACCTTGGTGCCTGTCTTATGGAGCGGGAAAGTAAATCCTGGGCCCCATGACTTAAAAGAACGTTGTCAATTTCCACCGAGTAAAAGAGTTACAATGTTAGATCAATTTCGACAGATGGATTATCATTAGTATCAAACCATAACCAAACAGGCAATAAAAAGTTCAAGACTGAATCCCCTGAAATTATCCCATAACGAGTAAATTCGTGTCAAATTTTGTTGAAATTTGACCACTTCGGGAACAAAGATAATAAGACACTTAAAAAAGTTGTCGTTGGACTAACTTTTCCTAAGTAATGTTCGGTGCAAGAAGAAATGTGTGCATGTTTACAATTTTTGTGTGTTTTAATAGATTTTGGTTCACTATTTTCATTAATGAGCCTTTGTAGTCTACCAAGAAAACAAATGGTAACGAAAAAATGTTAAGATGTATAAAATCCAAAAATCGAATTTAAAAGAAAAAAAAAACGTTCGCTCTTTGGAGCTTTTCTTCGAAACTACTGCACCAAAGTTAATGAAACTTGGTCAAAATCAATCCGAAATCTCAAATGGTATATAGTTAGGACTGATTTTGGGTCATCAATCCTAAAGGTTGAAATCAAAAATGAAATATTCAAAAATCCGAGTATCGAAAACTTTCAGAATTGCGCTAGTATTTTTATATTTGCTGTTGATAGACAACTTCATGTATCGAATGAGCCCATTCGGACCGCTTTCATTTTTCCGTACCCTCAAATATGTTTAATGCTGACAAGTAGGGAATTTAATACATCTCTTTAAATTACAGTTATTTCATTCGTGGGTGTTTCATGTTGGTATTTAGATATCAGCTTTTCTTACATACTATAGGCTTAGTAAAGTTTTAGTGTTTAAAAAGTTTTATTTAGTCTCTTTGGTATATCAATAGCTTTGGTAAGCCAATTACAAAATGTCTTTCCACACTGATCAGCTGAAGGGCTCTTGGAACTCATTTGTTTCCTACTCGATTTAAAAATTTGAAGTATAAATGGTGCCCTTTTTAAAGCATATAGAATACAGTTACCACAAATGGATTCGCCTAGATAGACAATGTACCACAGAAAACATCCAAAAAACAGCACAGTGTTTTAAATAAAAAGGAATACATAAATAATTAACATTGTGTAATAATTTGCAGCGATTTAGCTTATTTTAATGAAATTTCAGTTCAATTTTGAGCATACACTTTTGAATTCCTCTGTGCTTTATGAACTTCGTTTGATTATTCTGAGAAAAAGTAAATATAAAATAAATTTGTACAATAAATTTGTTTAAAAATAACATGGGAATACAATTTTCTTCGAATTTTAAAAGAGAATTAATTGAGATTATTTGTCGTTTTGTTCATCGACGACGACATACATAATAATAACATAACTACTGTTTCTATTGAGGATTTGTTTTTATCTAGTGATGTAAGTGGGTTTGAGCTGACCTTTGTGTAACGTTAGGCGTCATGTACAAAATTTAGAATAGAACGTTTCGAATGTGGGAATGGATTGACTTAACTTTAATTCAACATGCATTCAGGTTTAGGATCCTATGTTTGCAAGTGGTGGTAAAGACAATGCGGTCACGGTAGCCTCGGACGTGAGTGGGCCACCCTTTAGTGACGAACATCACTAAACCTGATATGGATTCGCACTATTATTGATATTGCGGGGGCTAATTGAACGACCAGATTATTGGTTCTCTGGCAACAACGTGCGCCCAATAAGGAACACTTGTCCCTTCTATTACCGATTCCCGGACACTGCGGTAACTAAGGGCCAGTAGACGTGGGACCGACTGCAGAGGTGTGTAGACCCAGGTCACCTGAGGGAGTAGACTCCCTGCAGGTCACTCAGTCCAAAGACAAGGTCAGTGGGAGAAGTTCACCAGTTCACTCCATGTGAATGAATGCAGTTTGCTCCGCAATTCACTTTGTCAATGAATGCGACCTCTATTATCTACGTGTACAGTTATTGTTCGGTAGAAGACAGACGTCTACTGTACTCCTTACATGAGTACCTCTGAGTAAAACAATGATAGGTACCAAAACGAGGTCATTTTCCGAGTCCTCGCGAATACGTTTTATTTGAATAGTAGAATCTGCTGTAAAAGAACGGCGACCTGCCCAGCTTGTTAGGTGGGGAGAGTGAACGGTTATCTTGAGCCAAGACTCCTCAGCAAGAGACCTGCAGATCTCGAACTTCATTTGCCACGAAAAGTTCGCGACCTTCTGAGTAGTTCGAATGTCGGCCACGGGGAGCCATGCTGTCTCAAACATCTTGTGATGAACTGCAGGTCTTCCTTCCGCAGGTCATTTGGGACAAGTTCACTTGAAAGCGAAGTTCTTTAAGACAAGATAACTCACTCACTACCCACCTCTAACCTACTGTACACCTTATATCGTATGCATCATAACAGGAACACTTCGAGTACCCTATTCAGACAAATAGAAAACTCTCATACCAACAGAAATGGCCCGTCATCATAGTAATAACAGCTTAAGACGAGGGCGTCCCTGAGCGAGGAAAATGTTGAACCAACTGTACTACATTCAGTTTGTTAACAAATTAACATTCAGTTTAGATAATAGTTTTTAAAATCTAAAATCCAACTTTCAGCAGTGATGAAACCGAAAGTCCTGTAGACTTTTAGGACATAATCATGAGCTAGGGAGTATCCCCGATCGGCTATTCGACCCTTGTCGATAATTTATTCGGGACCTGTAGGTATTTCATTGTTGCTATTGTTTGGATTTATACAGGCAAGAGTCAAATAATGGAAATATCAGAGGAAAAGAAATGAAATTAATGATAAGACTCCATCTGGACTTCTGTGGATAATGAAGAGTGTGAATCCTTCATCTATTTATTTACCTACGCCGGTAAATTGGATTAAAACACGATTGTGATTCCCAAAGTTTCTTCGGAATGAAGGAGTAGACCTCTCTTCATTTTCTGTATGCTCTTGTGATAAAATTTCTGGTAAGCCTACAATTACTGATTGATTATATTTGTACCAAACAGTAGAGCAGGTAATAAACCTTGTTGTATAGATTTTCAAGAATTGATCAGAAACCAATTTCTGTTCAAAGAAATGCATGATATCGATCGGATCGTTTTACTTTAATTCGTTTCTCTCCAGTATAAAAATCGCTATCACAAGGAGGTTATGAAATGGACTAGTTGCCCCTTGATTGAGCTTAAGCGATAAGCCTGCAAAACTCAGATGATATCCCAGAAGTTAACGAAGCTTCATGTCTATGCTCAGGCTTGGCAGTTCCAAGAAACGGGAAGGGTGAATTATTCAAACACATCACAACCCCAGAGGTTTAAAAAAAAGGGGGAGCCTGCCAGGGGTAGAAGGGGGAGTTATGATTATTGGCAGGGGTAAATAGTATTTTTTAACAGCCAACATTAAAAACGTGTCGCAGTGCGAGGAAAAGGGGTTGTGAGGGTTAAAAATATTAGAGGGTGAGTGGTTTGTAACTAGGGTCTACTAAGATATAACTGGAAGGCGATGGATTAACTAGTTGCCCCTTACAAGAATTGAGGCGGTAAATCTGCAACACCCAGAGAAGCTTAACCCTTAATATAAAAAAATCCAAAACTCTTGATAAATTCCAATTTTTCCCAAGTTTTCTTCTAACTATTTCTTAAATTGTCTTCTAACTCACCATTTCTTTAATTAGTATGAAGGATAAAATTATATTTTATATGTTTTTGTAACACCCAGAGCCCAAAACTCATGGTATCCTTAAGTTTACCTTAATTTCAGTGATTTTCTTGCATTTTCAAGTTCAGAAAGACTACGCTAAAACATCAACATTTTCAAAATAAGTGTTGCTACGTTCAAAAGTAACAGTTTGAGAACAGAACAGGAAGAGAGATATCCTAGTTCATGTTTTCTAGCATCTCAATTAGAAACCAGAAAAACAGCTACCGTGTGTTGTGTTTTAGAGCCATTCTTATCATGCGTCATTAAGAAGAAGTATCTGTTCAGACTTAACAGTGTCTAGAAAACGCAGGGCGAACTACCTGTGTCCATCCTCCCCAGTGTTACCAGAAATAATAACGTTGATATTATTGTAAATAAGCACTTGTGTGAACAGAACAATTCCCGTAGAAAAGCTGCCAATGGAGCCAGGTAACGTAACTCTCATTAAAATTACTGCATTGGCGACAGACACTATCACAGAACAAAAGAAGAAAATATTTCTTTACTTGAGTTTAGATGAGGGCAACAAAATAGTTACAAAAAGGCAAAGAAATCCACGTATGAGGAAATGGTACACCCTTGATTTATGATAGTAGTGCAAGGATTATCCGAAGAAGTTCTTTCAAAAGCTTGAAAACCACAGGATAAAATATAACTTTCTTCTGAATTTTGACTAAAACTAGTTTCAATAGATACCTTATTCGAGCCTAATTTGCACTTTTAAACCGTCAGTTACCATCACATTGTAAGTCATTACAAGTAGTTTTCATACAAAATTCGCTCAACTGAATACAAGTATTACCGTGCCCTTGACGTCTACGTAATTTCATTGTCATGTATAGTAGGTAATGGTGTACTTATGTATAAATAGATTGTGGCATTGTTGTTAACCATAAAGGTATGTATAATGCTCATCCACACATCCACATTCCCTGTTGTCTATCGTACATAACATTAGAATCTGTCATGGATTTTGTAGTAATTTCTGACTTTATTATGTTGAGAGGCTTTGTCATAAAAAGGTTGCTGCTATACGGTGGCTCTGTAGAAACATTTACAGAGCTGTTCATGATTAACTGTAGGTATATGTTGGAAAGATTTGGCGACCTCGAGTTCAAGAACTGAGATGAGATGGAAACTGGATATTTTATCATTTGTAATTCTAGTCCATAACGAGACAGTTCGTAATTACAGTTAGCAATAATTCCCACCGAACCGCACGACATTGATATTACATGATAACAAATATGATACGAAGGAGATGACCACAAGAATAGTAGACCACTTGTAATTCTAGTCCAAGACAGTTCGTAATTCTAGAGTTGGTACCAATAGCGAAAACAACTGAAGCGCATGACATTTATAATGCTAAGTAAAAAATGTGTGGATTTGATATTGATCCGCAGGCCAGTTCATGAGAATCATAAATGATAATACCAATCTAAAGGAATCACGTTGAGTGCGCATGGTGAATACTTTAACCTAAGTCAAAGCTAATTGGTTCACTTTTCAACTTTTGTGGCTTCATTAATGTAACATACATTATTATCAAGGTAATAAAACGGGGAAAATGCACTGGATAAGAGTTTTGATGTGGAAATGATGACACTTGGACAAAGGTTTAATTGCACGTGAACACACAGCAAGCTACCACATATGGCTGGGTAGCAAGTTCGACAGGGTCAATAATGACCGATGTTGAAAACGCCAACTAAACTGTTTCGATGTAATTTCCACAGAATAGAAAAGTCTCGAGAAAAACAGTTTTCGAAAAAGTCCATTTCCACGGGGGGGGGGGGGGGGGGTAGTTTAACCAATCTTCCCCTTCCTCACGCCCTTTCGCTGTCCTGCCTGCGTTAGGAGTTTTTCGCGTTTCCGGAGGGGTGAGAGACGCAGATACGCAAAAATGGAGCCAAAGTGACCTTGGAACTAACGGATTTCATTTCGTTTTCTTAATAGCATATTAATGGAATTAAGAGCAGAATTTGATTAATTAGATCAACGGAATATTGCATAGTTACAACCCAATTATCCATTAGTTTGTTTGAAAAATCCAAAATAAAATTAAAAATGGATTAAGGGATCACATCGTGTTCTGTACGGAATAGCGGAAAGTAAATTTGTCTAGGTTTTTTGCATGAAATTTATATATTTTTTGGGTCAGTTGATCTTACTGGATGGATTTTGAGTTTTCTGAATCGTTTGGAATGGATTAGAAGAAGCTGGTGGGAGGAATATTATTTGCGATGCGTAGGTGTGAGGGACAATTGGGGGAAGTCATTTTGTCGCATATCGCATTCAGCCTCCCACGCGACTTTAGGGGACCAATTCGTCGAAGGGGGCGCTTTATCGAAACGAGATTGAACGGGTGTTTTTAGAAAAAAAAAATTTCCAGGGATTTGATGGTTTTGAAAATTTGGATAAACCAGGTTTTGGAGGAGTTTTGACGGTATTCCCCCCTCGTGGAGGTGGACTGGTCCAGGCTGGGATGCTGCGGCAAAGTCAGGAAAAAAGGTTGGGACGGCTGAAGGGGGGAAGGTGGATCGAGGGTAGGCATTTGCGGCAGGGGCATCGGGAAGAGGAGAGGGGTTAATTCGGGACGAATTTCTCTTTTTCTCGAACGTGAATTGCTTTTTTCCTGAAAAAAAAAAGCCAATTGGGGGGGAGCAGGGGAGAATTACTTACATTCAGCCAGAGTATGGATGACAGGAAAAAGAAGTCTTGTCCCGGAAAAGAAGGGTTGGGACGTAAGGCCTCAGTGAGTGCCGTGCGTGAGGGCTATGACTATATCCGACATATCTGCGGAATGGAGGATCACGCGAGCGGGTACCGTGAAGGGAGCTTCCACCGCCATGCTCCCTCACCGACTGTGCCACCAGTGCCACCACGATCGATATTCCCCCTACAGAGAGGGGACCTCACAGCGTGACGTCACACCGTAGTATTGCTGCAGGTCGTTATCCCACCCCTATTGATCTAAGTCATCTCCTCTCCTCCCTGTACCGTCTTTTCTCTCTAATCTACCCACTTATACTTCATTTATTTATTTCTCAATTAGAAAAACGCTAATTCCTCCCGACTTTGAAAGAAGACCCCCGCATTAGAGGCGAAAAAGGGCTCCCCGTATTTTTTCCTCGTCGGGAGGTTTCCCAGCCAAGTCCAGGTTTCCGAGGGTCGGAGGGGAGTGCTGGACCCCCAAGGAGGCCATTGATCTGAAACAGATTCTGCAGTCATCCAGATTGGCACGTGGCTCTCCCCCCGCCCTCCCACGCTGATCCTCTCATCCCCCGAAAATCTCACATTCCTTCAAACATATAGGACACTTGTTCCAAACTATCCTACTGCGGTTAGAGAACCCCAAAGCAAAAGAACGAAAAAAAAACTCTATACTCCCGACTTTGATGTCCACGGCAGACAATCTACCGCTTTCTGGATCGACCTTTATTGCCAGAGACACACATCATTGTGTACTGGTTTTTCGGGACACGATTCGTGGAACTCCCTAAAATCTTACACCGTCTTACGAATGGAAATGTGTGTTTCTTCCTGCTCTTCTCGTACCACTCAAAAAAGTGTCGTATAGTCCTACCATTAAGAGAAATGAATGTGGTGACAATAGGCGAGACACCTATCTGTTGACTGAGTTCTTTCTCTTCAGGCGTTCCAAAAAGTTTTGATGGACGAGATACTGCGATCTTGGCGTTACGACCAGTGCTCTTAGGAATTACTTATAGCAGCTGATGCAAATGTGGATTTAGACTTGAAAGAGTATCAACTCCAAAGATCTGCAAAAGATTCAATGAGGAAGGCGTTGAATACGTTCAAATACTCCACCTTAACTCAACGGTAACGTTTCAGCACCCGCCCGCTACTTAATCATTATTTTGATGGACCACGTTATACAACGATGGAGAGGCTGCGTGCAAATACTGCGACAACCACTTGCTGTACTCGCTTTGAAGATTGTGTTCAGGTCGGCAAAAGTTCAAGACTCGAAGGGACTTGAACACAAAAATTGACAAAATTGTGACTTGGCTGAACTTGTCCTTTATGGACAAAACTTTAAAGATCAAGCTAGGCTACTATCTGATGCCTTACGGCAAGATCCAGCAGTTACTGTCCGAATATTATGCGCTGGTATTGTATTTCTTGCAATTTGTCAGCTAAAAAATCATTTTAGTCTATGTGCCGACGAGATATAGCCGTGATAGGTTCATCCAAAAAGCTTTTTTGAAAACTAGACGAAGTCAAAAACGAAACTATTTGCAACTCCCTGAATCTAGAACGCTTTCTGAAGAGGAAAACGTTAATGATTTCGCGAGCCCTGGAGCAAAAGAAGAAGAGGAAATCCCGAAGAATGTGAATGTTTATGTCATTCTCACAAATCTAAACCAGGAAGAGCAAATAAGGAAAAACGAAAATCCTTTGATAAAACTGATAATGATTAGAAAATAACCCTTTTGAGTACCAATTTTATATCTAATAAATTTGATTTTATCTAGATTCTGCATTCTCTTCTTCTTCTTTCTCTTAATTTGGGAATATAATAATTATGAAGACCCTTTCACTTGAGAACGGTGAACTAGTGAATATTAATGAATTATGAGCAGCTGCATTCTCATACAGTTTGCTAAATACCACCATTGGAATTGCCTAGTCGATAAAACTACAATAACATACAGTGGTCATTTTACGAGTATAAATCTCATATTCGTTATTTTAATACGTCATCTGATTCGCAAATTAATTTCCTCGTTCACATGTCTAACACCTCTACGTGAGGTGTGGGATTTGCGGGCAAAGATAACAATCATGATGAAAGAGAGCAACACGTTATACTCGGGAGATTCGATCATACAACAATACAATCACAGTACACATACCATCCTACACTCATGATACACTTATTACACTAGAATATTACAATCAACTACGACAAAAATAAAACGAACAACATTATCAACAACATTTCTCGATTTACATGTTTGATAGTTGACAAACAAGAAAATAGTTAACTAATTTCCATCACCTTAATAATCATTTACAATTTCCATTAAAATCTCTAAAATAAGACATTCCTTAAAATGAACGTACTATGATCATTATAGAATTCCCAACAAAATTCTATAACTGTTTCAGATGATTTCGGAAACATCCAAAATAGTTCAACGTGGTTTGTCGTTAAAACACATTAGAATTGTTTATACCTAATCATTATAGCGGTCGACAATTCGAAACAAAACAATGAACAGTTAATGAGAGCGAATTACACAATGTATTTTAAATTGAAAACAAATGTTGCTTAATAAGGGCCAACATATGAGGTGTCTTAAAAGGGGAATACAATTTTAAAATTATAGCGATGATGCTATGGAAATTCTTTGTTTTCATATAATGTTTCAATTGATGCAATTTTTAATTGTTTTTTGCTGCTTTGCTTTAATGTTTCGTACTATTCCAAGTTCTTTTTTTTGAAATCGAAGTGGAATTCAGTGGATTTCGGCTCTGGTTAGTTGTTACTAATCAGTTGCCTCCAATGACCTGGTCAAATCGTCATTTCCCTCGTGAAAAAACGTATTTTTTAAAATTTTTTGTGTTTGATATGCATTTGAATTGCAAGTAAGTTTAACGTTGACAATTCAAACAGTGAAAATGAACAGCGTTATAAAATTACGTACGGAGTGTGTCAGAGTCTCAAATGTTGTTTCAATCATCGTAGCCTTGCAGGCACTATCAACAGGTCGAATGTCAACGAACCTACCAGAAGAACCAAACGGGGCAGTATATAACCCACGTCTTGACGGAGAATGGTAAAGATAAATGATCCTAAACCACCAGATGACTCTCACTTCCCTGTCAGTCGTCCTCAAGCTAACGTTTTGGTTACAAGAAAAAAGGTAACTTTTAAAGCAGGTACTTACTTGATTTTTCTTCTAATTAAGTATAGATTGTACCAAACTTGGATAGGGTGAATCTAACCCATCCTCTCAACGTCATTACAAGGGGGTCATTCATCACCTCCCTCATTCACCAGTTACGATTTTGTTCAGTTGAGCTCTTCCATGAGGTTGAGGAGGTCGAATTCAGACTGATCTCTGGGAATGAGGGGCTGCATTTCCGCTAGGATTTTACTGAGGGCTTCCGTATGTTGATTGGTTTCGGTTGTGGTCTCAGCAGGGACGATCAGCTGTTCGGAAGGTTGCTCGTCAACCGCCGCCAATTGGTTTCTGCAATTCAGATTTTAGATGAGTGAAAAAAGGAATGACACGATTTATTTATAAAATAGGACATTGATATGTATGAAAGTTGCTTATTAAGGAACTAAATACTTCCTTTTAATAACAACTACGTACGAAATACTGTGGAATTAAAAAGGAGTGGGTTTGGTATATAGCTTCATCGTGTAATACCAATGTATAAATTATAAATTACCTTAACAGACTCAAAATCTGGAAAGATGTGTAATACAAGTTTGTTACAACGATTCAAGGAGCGAAAAGACTACGAGAACTTGTAAAATATTCCCTCAGAAAGAGAGAGAGAGAAAGAGAGTCGTTTATTGGTACTTATTGTTGAAAAAAGAACGATAGAACAAAATACAAAAAAAGTATGTCCATATATCAAAAAATTGATAGCCAACGAAAGAACTAGGAGCAAAACTCGGTGCTCCGCGCCTCGCCAGGGGGCTCCTTCTGGACCCCCGGTTACCTCTATTTACATGCTTCAAACGAAATTATTGAAACGCAGAATGTATTTTAGCCCACGCGTTTCACATAATTTTGCTACTTTTCTCCCACTAAATCAGAATCTTATATAATCAACGCGTCATTACAACATATCTCATAGGTTACACCATCCTTAGTACCGTATCATCGGTATCCATCTTGTCGTCCCAGATTTCGTTATGAAATTTCGTTAAGAAGCTTTTTTTGTTGTTATGATACAGCTATCGTTATTGAACATTCTGTTAAGATGAACTAGATGTAAACTGATACGAATTTAGAGTGGCTGATCAAAACTCACTTTTCTTTTACAAGACTTTAGTCGTGTAATTCGCGAATAACTATAAGACTTTAGGTAGTTTTCAAACGGCATTGTTTAAATCATATTAATAAATAAATAAAATAAAATTACGACATAAATCACAACAACAAGTACGAAAGGCCAGCGTGATAAATCGAGTTCTTGCCAACGAATGGAGAACGATTTCTATCCGTCGAAAATCTAACAACTTTAATTTCTCTAGAAACGGCTTGGTTGGGTGACAACGGTATCAATGTTGTCGTTCTAGATTTCGTTATGAAATTTCGTTAGTTTTTTGGCTAGTTAGTCCACAGCTAAAACACATTCTGTGTTAAAAACAATAGGTGGCTAAAAACTTCATTTGTCTTGTTTATCCAGTTTAGCCTTCTCCCTTTTGATTAAATCATATTCGGTACAACGTCACAGACCGGTGGGACTTCACATCAGGGTGGTTCAAGAGAAACATACACCAAACTATCAGTTTTGACCAAACATCTGATGAGTTCTCGCTTCACTCAGACGGGGTTTCGAAATGTGAGGGTTTTAGTAGTATACCGTTTGCAAGCATTGCAAGGTTGCAAGACATTCAACAGGCGGAATTGGGTTTGAAATGCAATTTGACCACCTCTTCAGCGATTTGCGCTGTACTTTATCCAGAAAGTAGTCGAATGTCGTCATATTCATTCGAAAATACTCGTAAAACCTGTCGAAATCTTCTCGGAGTTCATCGCACAAATAATGAAACTCCCCGTGAACATGTCACGATTGACTAATTGCGTGAATCACTTCTACTTTTCGCCGCAAAAGTAAATACCAGATTCTTAATGACGGGTTTTCCTCAAAGAAATAGCCATTGACCATCGCCGAGAAGGATTTGAACCGCGCTGACTCTCGCAGTATCGCTCCACTCTGAATTGGCCAACTCTCTGCTTTCTTCTTTCGCTTTTATCAACCTCCAGTCTAAAAGCACGCTTAGTCATTATTAGCAAAGCAGAGGAATCGCAGGGTTTTGATGCTGGACGCTTCGAGATACGTGACGGTGTTACAAAAAAACCTTCATCTATGATTCAGGATACGGATTCGTTTGAGGATAGGTTTTCGGTTTTGCGCACCTCCCAAATTATTCAAAACGTAATCGTGCAAATAAATTATAAATAGAGAATAAGTAAATCTTGATAGGGACTCACTGAGGTTGCGATGGTTCGGATAGATTGAACAGCTCCAGCGTGAAAGAATCTTCCGGAGGCAGCGGCACGTTCTGTTGACCCAACTGGGCGACGAGGAGATTGATCTCTTTTCGAAAGCTCTCCTGCCCGCCGTAGTTGAGTTCCGCCGGCTCTTCCTCCGGCCGCGGCCCGCTATATCTGTAAACACATATGCGTACATACAGTGACTGTAAATAGAATGTACTGTAATACGAGTATTAATAGGTACAGAACATAGGTACACAGGTGGGAAACAGGGTGTTATGTCAACAAAAGTTGCTCCTTAAGATTGTTTTGGTTTATTATTTTCAATAACAAAGCTTTGTAATCGACCAAGAACAAAAAAATTTAACCCCTCCTCCCCCACAAAAAGTGTTGGTTTACTTTTCACGATATGTAGATTGAAAAAATCGGGAAAATGGTGCATCCGCCGTCCGAAGCTTTTTCCAAAACTGCTATACCAAGGTTCACGAAATTTGGCTCAAAAATTCAACAGCGATTCGGGGCATGTCAGTAATCTCGGCATGTAATGCAATGTTCCTCAACCCAGCCAAATGTCAGGTGATATCTTTCACGCGTTCACGCCAGCCAATCATGAGCCAGTATACACTAGCTGGAATCCCATTAGCACATACCACAGCCATCCGTGATCTTGGGGTCTTGCTTGATGCGGGACTGGATTTTTCTGCCCATATTGACACTGTCTGCACCAAGGCTATGAGAGCACTGGGATTCCTGAAGCGGGCTTCACGCGATTTCACTGATCCCTCAGCACTGGTGCTGCTCTACCGTGCACTAGTTTTGCCCATACTGGAGTACTGCAGCGTGATTTGGTCCCCACACTGCGAGATTCATGCCTTCAAACTTGAGCGGGTGCAAAGGTGCTTCCTCCGTTTCTTTGGATTTAGAACCGGAGTGCCCCGCACTGGCTACTCTATCAACTATGGCATACTGTATGCTCGAAGTGGCCTGACCCCACTTGAGATGAGACGAGTCGGCGCGGACCTCTCTTTCTTCCATAAGTTGGTGAATGGTAACATTGATTGTCCTCGGCTGCTCTCCAGGGTCGATTTGTTGGTTCCACTTCACCATACGCGAGATCCACCAGTCTTCCACACGCCATTCGCAGACAGAAATTATCTATTAAACCGTCCTCTTCTGAGAATGCCGAGGGAGGCCAATGTGGTCTGTTCTGTTCACAATTATGACTTTTTTAATGAATCCGTAGGAAGGATAAAAAATCTGTTGAGATCCTAGGTATTATATTATAACATATTATGTTTAATTTAGGCTTTTCGAACTATTTGTAATTGTCTCGTTTTCAATTTAATTGTCTCGGTATTGTTGACTGTTGTGTGTGAAGTTGTTGTTATACATTCAATCTGTATATTTATGTTCCTTTTCCTGTATTTGGGCTCGTCCCGTATCAATAAATAAATAAATAAACTATCGAAAAATCGAAATCTCAAAAACTTTCGATATAAGAGGGTGTTTTCTTTATTGGATTAAGATTAGTTAGTTAGAGAAAATTAGTTCTCTGAATCGAATTAGACCACTTGAACTGCTGTGATTATCGAGTAGATGGTCGAGCTGAAGACCCGGGCGGCATAGCTCGTTCAACGGCAGGTCAGAGGGGGGAGGTCAAATACAAAATTGGTTACTAACGGTATAAATTGGTATTCAAAGTAGGTTAAAACGAAACCTCGTAAACTCATGACAATTTATTGATCAAAGAATGAAAGAGATCGACACTTTCTTAATGAAGGCGAAGGAAAAATTTAGCTACCATATGAAATTAGTAGAACATTTTTCTTAAAAAACCCAATGCTAACAAACATTTCAGTCATCAGTGAGGTCTTACTGTAGTACAACCAAAAAAATAGATTAATAAAAATAATATTTGTTTTCCTCTATATTGACTTACAGGGTAAAGTTTAGTGAAGAAATTCACTTTTCTAGTTGATGTGAAGTAGGGAGAAATGAGGTAGGGAATATTTGCACATGTTTTGTTGACTGTACAGTAGGCACTTCATTCAACGAAATCCAACTTATGTACGTTATCACTAACCATCAAACACTACACAGCCGAAGGTGTTCTCAGATAGAGTTATGATTGCTCGGAGTTATCCCTAATGCAACTTGAGGAAACTTCAGAACAGAGCCTGGGGCCCCAACAAGCTTTCGGTGCCATAATTTGAATTCACATGAGGGAGGGACAAAATTCTTGTGGCACACAAAAATGAGGGGAAAATCATTTATATTTCTACGGGTATACTGTTTAGATGATCATAGGGGAATATTTTTCATTTATTTATTTATAATCATACGGGCAAGCCCAATTTACATTCAGTACGGATAATAAGAATAATGTCCAAATACAAGTATATATATATTGATAAGTCGGAGGGGTGGGGGGATGAGATAACATTTAGATGAAAGCTATGGGAGAAGATGAAATTAGGGACTTCAGAGTTGATAAGGGGGTGGAAAAAAAATCAAAATGAGGGTACATGGATAGAAATGAATTTGCACTGCGGGGCATTCGGTGAAGGGGACGATGACGGTCGTAGTTTGTGGCTGAGAACTGGACAAAAAACAGTTGAGGAGATCGAGTGGACGAATGGGAGGCGGCTAGATGGATCCTCGAGAGCAGTGGGGGGCAGTCCAGGATATTATTCAGTATTTTGTAAAGGAGCACGAGGTCTGCGGAGCTCCTTCTTCGCTCGAGGGTCACCAGGCAACATCTCTCAATAGCAGCTCATAACCAATGTTATCCGAGGGGATCCCCATTTTGAAGGCAACATATCGCAGGAAATTCCTTTGGACTCGCTCCAGACGATATTTTTGAACCGCGTATAAAGGTGACCAAACTGTGGCTGCATACTCAACCAGGGGCAAAACTAAAGCTTTATAGAGGGCATCCACATTGGAAAATTCCCTCGTATTTGTGTGGAGACCTACTACAGACAGATTGTTATTCCTCGAACTGTTGAGTAACCAAGGAGACTAGAGAGAGGCGGAATGATTCTACTGGAAAAAACTGATAGATACTTTGTGTGTTCTTAATATTATTAACTAGAATATAGTGTTCCAATAATTCATTGCTTTATATTCTTTATCATAAACATTACAGTATTTCTCTTGATAAAACCGAGGGCCCGCATTGCCCTAGCAGCCAGTCCCTCAATATGAGTGGAAAAATTCAACCGCCCGTCACATAGGATCCCCAGGTCAACGATTTCTGGCACCCTCCGAAGAGGTCCGCCACCGAGAACATAGTTATATGTGATTGGCTGTGATTGATAGTGATAAGAAACCACCAAGCATTTTGATGGATTGAGATAGAGGTGGGTTTACAATAAATCGTTGCTCTAAAGCCTCTCAAGGAATCCCGAAACGCATGCTGTCATCTCCTGAATAACTGTTAAACTTTGAAAATAGCGTCTGTACTCATGTGACATGGTGAGGTAGGGAGAATTTCGATGTTAATGCATTTATTTAACATAGTAAATAATGATTTTGAAAAATAATGTTCGAGCAGAAGTCTGCTAGGCAGTTGACACTATGATGGGAAATTTTCAAAAGGTATGCAAGTTCAACCAAAATATGAGAAATCTTATGAAGACCAGTTCACACCCAGTGCCCGATTTCTAAAAATTGAGGTACCGGATCTCTATATACCTATGTAATATGTCAGTATACCTATACAGAGCTCTCGTCCTCCCAGTGCCGGAGTATGGGGCGGTGGTCTGGTCTCCGCACTACGCCGTACACGTCAGCCAGTTCGAGGGTGTGCAGCGTAGATTTCTGCGTTATTTGGCCTTCAAACTGCACATCCCTCTGGCACAGGTAAATTATGCTCAGATTCTGTCGGCCTGCGGCCTTACCACACTCCAGGAGCGTCGAGCAGCTGCGGATTTGTCATTCTTCTGCAAGCTCATCAGAGGCCGGGTTGATTCCCCTGCATTGCTCGACAAGATCGGATTCGGAGTCCCCCAGTATGCCACGCGACACTGTGCTCCTTTCTTCGTCGACTTCAGCGCAACAAATTACCTTCTTCACCGACCCCTCTCCCGGCTTCCTCGCCACGCTAATCGCTTGGCCCTGGACATCGAGGATCTCGACTTCTTCTTCGACTCCTTGAACGTAATAAAAAGAAGGTGTGTTGTTCGTGGTGCCGAGCAGTAGTGAAGTTTGCGCTAGGTGTTTCAGTGCATTGTGTAGTGGGTATTGTTCCTGTTCCCTTTTATATATCTTCAATCTATTTCTGTTATCGCTATTTTTTTATTCATATTATTTTTGTTCATTGTCATATTTATCTCGTATCATACTTATCTTGCATCTTATTTATCTAGCATCATTATC
This sequence comes from Creontiades dilutus, assembly GCA_031894815.1. Lineage (NCBI taxonomy): Eukaryota > Metazoa > Arthropoda > Insecta > Hemiptera > Miridae > Creontiades > Creontiades dilutus. The sequence continues at coordinate 71,002 of JAVIWC010003204.1, read as the reverse complement.
ATTCAATCCATGTCAATTGGGCTTGTCCCGTATTATAAACAAAAAAATAAAATAAAATAAATTAATAAAATATACACCCAGGACCATCCGGAATACCCCCAGGGGAACGGATGAGTCTATCTATTAGCTTCGAGCTACAATTATATGCTTTATTAATAAATTGTGAGTTAATTTACCGTAATAGTTAATAGATAATAACATAAGTTTAATAAATCAGTGATCAGTTAAATACATGATCTTCTTAATTATGCTCGTAAGTCCACTCACTGACAAAAAATTTTAACCGTCGATTTCTTCATTTTAAAATTTTCTTGTGCAGATAATTTAGTTTTTTTACAGAAAGAGGTTCCGGAACGCCGTTTTGCCGCGTTCCGCCTGAAATCGAGCCCTGTTCACACCTATTCCCAGAGAATGACCCATATTTTAAAAAAGATAAATGGTAATACTGAAAATTCATCGCGTAAAGATCTACAATTGAATCATAGTTGGTACACAAACACTTAGGTACCTTCCTGAGACACAAAAAACTTTATGAAATTGGTCACATTTGATATTAACTCTTGGACATCGGATAGTACATAATAACGACGAGGGAATCGTAGATTACTCTGCTCTGAGTATTGCAGGTAATGGACGGCAATAGATTTCTAGGGAAGCGAACCGGGACAGTCAGGGTGAAGGTCCGCGGGCGATGGCGACACTCAATAGATCACCTCCTTGGGCAGTGGGCACGAGGGCAGGTGATTAATATCAACACATCTCACCGGAACCAGACAATCACGAGGACAACACCGTAACCCTCGCTCACAGTGCTAACTACGCCCTGATACGATCTCCTGTTCATCAGAATTAGATCAGGTTGAAGAAGACAATTATGTTCATAAAACGCCTTTTCTTTAAACTCACTCTCAAATAGACAAATAACAAATTGGCAATTAAGCAATATGAACACGAATTGACAAAAATGTCTGCAACAACATAAAATACAGTATATCTGTTGAAACGTGTTGCAACTTTGTGTTTTAATGTCAAAGAAGGTGAAGCGTGGGTGGTGTCGTCGTTGTTACTGATACTATAACTGGCTTCATTCACTGATCCAGAAGCGTGAACCAGGTGAAACCATTCTGTGGAAAAACATCAAAGTGGGACGGTTTGCTACGATTACGACTTGCTCCTCCTCAAACGAGCAAACTCCCACCTTTTCCGATACTTTACTTTCAATCTGAATGTGAGATTGAATGAAGCGAATTCTGAACAAATAGAGTTCACAAATAAAAGGATGAACTAAGACGATTACTGAATGGTAAACAACAGTGCAATGCCTTGTACCAATGAGACTAAATATTATGCGATCACGCTCGATGCCACATTGAGGTAGAAATCTTACGTAAAGAAAAAAACGCTGCAAATAAGTCTTTCACTGGGAGATTATTATTCAATTGGCGTAAAGGGTCATTATTTGAATTCTAGTTATTTGTTTATAAGGGGATAGAGCGATTATTGAATTTCAGGAGAATGCATGGAGCACGTAAATCTGTTCTCAACCAAAATACCTATTTGGATTGATCAGTTGAAACAGATGTGAGAATATAACTAAATTCAATAATCGTCTAAACCTGTAAAAACGAACACTCCAAAGCTTAGTAGAAATTCAAATCATGAACGCAAGCCAATTGAATAATAAACCCACTGAAAGAATTTGCAGTGTGCGTGTTTCACAGGTGATAGAGCGATTATTGAATTTCAGGAGGCACACAAATATGATCAACTGATCAATCCAAAATTGCAGATTCGGATTCTACAAGTGAAATTCATAAGATAATGAAATTAATAAGATTCATGAAATTTTCTGGGTGGGGGATTAGAATTTTTTTCCAGAGCGATAACGATGGTTAATTATTGAATAATAAACCAAATAAGTCCGAACTTGCGAGATGACTATGAAAAACGAAAAGGGTCATTACGTTAGTTCTAGTTATTTATTCATAAGAACGGACAGACCCAATTACAAGAAAACAGAAACATGAAATAAGTTTAGAGTCACTGGTAATAACAATAATACACATGTGATAAGGATATGAAACCAGATGAGTAAAACCTAAATTTTGGGAAAGAACACAATTAAAGACTTCAAAAATCTTATGGAACAGTTGGAAAAGTCTATCTCAGGATGAAGATGAACAAGGCAGTAGGCTAAACGAGGAGTGTGGCACAACGGGCGTACCTGAAGGTAATTAGTGGGGGCGGAACTCACGTAGAACGGAGAAGAGCTACTAGTGGAAAGACGAGGCACAAGGAGGCGTATGAAGGCCAAGGAGTAGTGCTGGCGAAACTATTGCTCGATTGAATAGTTAGTGCAAAAATACCAGGTCTTCCACAGAACGTCGGCTCTCCAAGGGCAGAAGGAGATCCACCCCCACGGCAGCATAATCAATAATGAATCGACTTCATCCTGTAGGATCCCAAGCTTAAAAACCAAATAGCGAAGATATATATGCTGGACCCGTTCCAGAGTTTGTTTGTGGACTGCGCATAATGGCGACCGTACGGGGGAGGCATACTCCTATAGTGGCAGGACCAGTGCCTTGTTCAAAACAGTGATGGCCTGAATGTCGTTGAACTCCCGAGTATTCCGTTTAACGAAGCCCAGTTCCCATTGCTCTACCAGCTGCACGAATAATGTGGCGTGAAGAGGAAAGCTGCTGATCAAGCAGCACCCCAAGAACATAGGATGACGCTCGATGCCACATTGAGGTGGAAATCACACCTTAAGAAGAAAAAGTCTGAACTGATAATTAAATTTAGGAATATGTACTGGCTTGTGAGGGGAGATAGGAAATCAAATGGGTCATTAAGTTAGTTCTAGTTGCGTAGAGCAAATAACCATTCACTCATTCATTCTCGATTAAAAACTGCTCCTGAACTGCAGTGCCTCTTCCCGCTCCCTCCCTGCCGGTCAATGAACAGTAGTCAGATGAAGGCTGCTCACGCAGTTGTGGCATTCAAATGTATGAGCCCCTACTCCATTTAAATGCCACTGAACCGAACCATGAGATTCTTGCGATGCGATGAGATGCGACCAGACCCGACATGTCTGAACTGTACCCCACAATAGTTTCCATAAAATACGCTGAATCACCACATTCTTATTTGCTGCGACCCACTTCCATTAATAACTAGTTGGACTGATCTGACTTCTCGATGTTCCTCAGGTTTTCACCTGAAACCAAACTTACACTGGCAATTCAGTTCAATTCTCAAATTTGAGTATGGGGTCGAAGCAACTCTACTGTGTATACCACGATATTGCAAACCCCTACTTCGCAAGAAGTGATGTTTGAAGTTACTACTTCAAAATGTTGAAGGCATCTCATATTTTAAAACAAGCTCTATACGTAAAATCCTGAAATTCTACTTCAGTTAATGTTTTTCAACAGTTCAACTTACATGTTGGTGCCTAGTTGAGTGTTTCTGATGCCTCGTAGCTCCGTGGAGCACGGCTGGGTCGCAACCGCGTACCTTCCGCCCGGGTAGAAACTCGAAATATCCACCGGGATGCCCTCTTTTGAGTAAGTTCTGATCTTCCCAGGAGCTTCACTTCCTGTCGGAGATATACGAATAATATTTCAGAAGTTACAATAGAAGGTAATTACCAGCCAGGAAACTACCTTACGTTTTTTAAATTACTTTCAATATATGCCTCTTTTAATCAATAGCAGCTACCCAACTCAAAAATTGTTTGTTTACTCTTCAAGGTATGGAAATTCCAAAAATGGAATTGAAGGAAACCATGTCAATCCGTAAGCAGGTCGAAGCTATTTTCCTAACTACCGGACAAAAGTTTCGAAAAATTGCAACAAAAAATCATAAAGGATGCGTCTGTAATACCGCAACTGACCGCAACATTTGCAGTCAACCTCGATTTAAAAGTAAAACTGTAAAAAAGTATAAAGGTAAAGGTAAAAGTACCTATAAAGGTTGTCCTACTAAATGCACTCCCCTCCTTATTTGCTCTAATTTTCGATCAAAAAATTCCCAACAAACGCCATTTTTTCATAATTATTACTATTTTTTGTTTGGGTTTTTAAAATGATAAAATTGCCCTTTGAACCAAAATTGTTTTTCAAATGACAACCAAATTTTCGAATACAGATTTAGATTCTATGCAAAATTCCAAGAAAGTTGGATCCTTACTCGATTTTGTTGGCCATGTGCAATCCGCGTAGTAAGCGCGCAAAGATTTGCAAACCTTGGGATTGCGGCAAAATTAAGATGAAGGTAAACGTCAAGAGTGGCACATAATTTAGTCTTGTTTTTCAACACTGAATCGTGTGGTGATATCCTAATTTGACCTGATTTTACCATTTTTACGGTCAAAAACCTCACTTTTTGCGGAAGAACTTGCCGTTCTTGTAAAAAGTAGTAAGTGAATTCCAGTAGAATTGATTAATAGGCAAGTGTGTAATATTGCCGACTGACAGACAACGTTTTCTATTCACAAACTTTTCGGCCTTCCGATGACATTTGAAATAATTAATAATGAAATAATAAACCGATGAGGTAAGAATTAATAACCTCAATTAAAAAATGTGTTGTGAAGGAATCTTTGTTAATATCCACGTCTGCTGGGTGAAAAATTATAGGAACAATTAGGCGATAAATTGTTCTTCCAACTTATTGTGGGTTGAACTTTGTTATTAATATTAATTTAAAAATACCAATTACAATAAATGGCATTGGAAGAATGAAAATTTTGTGATATCTAGGAGCTACCTGCCGGTTGACATTATAAAATTTGATACCAATCAACTCCATTGGGTTTCATTTATTACTCTCAGAAAATCAATTATTTCCTCCAAAACAAAAGACGTTTTTGGACGTAAATGCAGTAAACTAAGTTCAAATCAGCAAACGGATATCCCCAGGCAGTCTGCGATGAAAAACAGATCATGTAGTACCTCATCTCAATTTTGGAGCAAATTGTCAAATTTTCGTTCAAACTTTTAGGATTCTTATCCTGTGTTAAAAAATTAGGATTGATATTTGAAAAAAACCAAGTTGATGTCAATTCCGTACGCATGCGTAATAACGCGATGCGCAATTCTGCTCATTTTTGAAATCCACGATAATGGAAATGAAACGCTTGCGTACGAGTCCGCAAGACAATGTGACATTTTCACGAAAGGTGTATGCTTATAAAGCACAATGTCCCACCGACTCGCAAAACATGGACACAGAGACTACAAATAATGATTGAAATAATTGAAATTTTCAAAAAATATTGAAAAACTACATAGCTTTTTTGACAAACATTATGTGAACAGTTTTCGCGACGATTATTCGTTTTTGTGTCACACAAAGACATGAAAACGTCAAAATTATGAACAATGGAGTTTGTTTGGAATTTTTCCACCTGCGACTAGAAAAATTAAGATACTTGAACACCCTGTACTTATATGAAAGAATTAAGAACTCAAACACTTTCGAAATAAAAGGGTACATTTTTGGATGCTCGTGACAGCTATAAATATTGCGAAAATTGAACGAGACCACCCGCGTCGCTACGAGTTCATCTGTTTGGTCTTCATAAGTGGATGTTTGCACGGAGAGTTTGCAGAGCAGAGTGAAGAATAGCAAGAAGCTTCTTGGGGTTTACAAATGATTAATCTCGCCGGAATTTTCGTCGTGCTGTTGTTAGCAGTCTGCAGTGCGTCACTTCCAATTATTTTCCCCTACTATTGCCATTGATCGAATTAAATTTTAAGAGGCTGGGCGGTCTGAAAACGATGTTTAGAAACTCAAGTGTGAAATATTTATTAGTTATTGCAGTCATGTAGTAGTTAAATAAGATATTCAATCAGTAATGAAAGATATTGCTATTTGAGGACAATGGTATTAACGATTCATGCTCCTATACGGAAAGAATGGAAGCCGGTTCGAGGTATGTAATTCCGACCTTCTCTTTGATATGATTTATAAATACCCGTAGACTGGCTGGGCGACCTATTGCCCTAAAGTCGGCCATACGAGTCTAATGAATTAATTGACGTATTGAACTATCGGTGTGGTATTATCACTAGAGACTACAAATTATATAGATACCCTGCAATGTCAAAAAGGTATCTGATGTTGTGGTTTCCACTAGGAATTGTCAAATTTTCGGGTCGCTGCCATGGTAGTTGGGCCAGGGTATGGCCGAAACATTTACTTGGACCGGCACCTTCGGCCTAGTGCCACCATAACTTTCCTGTTATTTCGTAATATACCCGATAAATACACAGGATAAAATTAAACACATTTTGAAAATGCACAGGGTGTCGCACGTTACACCCGCCAAACTTCACTCACTTATTCCACAAATAACACAGCCCCGCAGAGTTCTTGTTGCCATACGGGTCTTGTTTCTTGAAACATAAATTTTGTCCATAAACACACATTTTTTTCATCCCAACTCAATGTTCTCAGCAACTTTCCTTCTAAAAATTAAAAAAACTGGCGCGTTTTTTAAGATTACAGGCGTTCAATTATCGCTAGAACTATTGTGACTAATGAGAGTTTGAAAAAAAAGGTAATTTTCCGAATTTGGTGAAATTCGATTGCTGGGCTCATTTTTCAGCCTTAAGTTGCCTTTAAAAAAAAAAAAAAATATTATTACAGGCGGAAAAGACAATAATTTTACGCTCTTTTCAAACTCTGTTTTCATTGTCTTAAGTTACCTACGGATTTTTTAGTAACCGAAGGGCTAGAAAAAAAAACTAATTTTAAAAGTGAAGAAAGTCGGATTTTCATAGGAGTAAAAAAGGGCTCATTAGTTATAGAGTATGTGGGTGAATTTCGACGGATAAAAAGTGAAGCGCCTTGCGTATTAAATTAATGCAATTAAACGTATTTTGAGAAAAATACATTTTATATATATCCATATTGTTCTGTACGGTAAATAAACCCTATAGAATGGAGTTCAAGATAGACGGGATGACATTATATTTACTCATTTGGCAAAAGTTGAGGACGCTATTTCAAGTAGGTACCTGCTTTAGTAGTGAGGAACAGAAAATATAATGGTACTGGTGAATTAGAATTACTGAACACTTGTACCAGAACGTTGATTTCTGTGATCCTCATGGGATTGGCGCCGATTAATAATCAACATCAGTCGGAAGGAGAAATCACAAATTTTGGAGCTGGATTTTTAGTAAGTCAGCAAAATGAAGCAAAACAACGGTGGTTGGTTAATGGTTCCATTTTTTAGGCGCATCTACGCAGTCAATGCACAGTACTTAAAGGGGGAATTAAGAAATGGAGAAGTTTCTGGGAAAATATTGAATCACTGTTATAAAACCGTGAACCCTAGATTATCCATATTCAACTTGAAAATAGAAACGGGTATTTCAGTGAGTTAAACCTGAACAAAATCAACATGTTTAATACGTCTCAGGTATACGCTAGTAGATGATACTCACTCACCGTAAAATAGTTGTAGTTTGGTTGGAACGGCGAAACTTCCATCTGCGTTTTGAAGCCGTTGACGCAAAAGAAGGCTCACTCTGATTCTGACGTCTTGAAGGAAGTTGAGCAAGGAGTACCTCACCCTCTGCAACTCACCGCAGCTCATCTGACCGTAGGTCTGCTCCCACCATTGGCAAATAATGATAATTGATAATAATTTTATTTTAGAGTATCATAACAGGTAAATTTAATATGTTTGTAAAAAGGATACGAAACAATTCGGTGTTATGTGTGATTAGACTTGAATTGAATAGAAAACAGAATGGGGAGAAAAATCAAAGAACGAACGGAAGACTGTGGTGTCAATAACACAGGTCTGCAACCAAAAAACTGTATACGATTTTAGCTAAAATATTCCGTGCAGCTGATCAACAATTTTTTTTTGCAGACCTGTGTAATTTCGTGGGGTTACCCGGAATTCCGGGTAAAAGTGACCAAGTAACATTTTTTTCAAAATGAGCTTTTTTTGTCATTCCGGTACTAAGGAACGTTGTCTACTGTGTGTTGTTGGTAAGAACGTTATCTTCAAACTGATGTGCAAGAAATACTTGAAAATAAATTTTACCTGCCTGACCCAAAGAATTTTTTGTGACCAAATGGAATTTGAACTCAACCACAATACACGAGATGGATTATAAATGTACTCTCGCTGGGCATGTAAATGTTATCAATTGCCATTTGATCACTTTTACTGTGTAAGATTTGTAAGATTGCATAGTGGGCAGGTGAAAATGACCAATTACAGTGATAGGTAATGGATAACCTTTTCTAATAGAAATAGGTATATCATTGTTATTAGATATTTAACACGATAAACTATTCAATCCCTCAATTTCATGTAACTATGCGACTGATTTTCGAAGAATTGAATTGACCAAATGAGTAAAGCTTGAAACTCCAGGCAGGTAAAAATGATCAAATAGAGTTTTCCGAATAAACAGCTCTTATTTAATCTGAAGTGAATTTTGAAGCATGATATGAGAGGAAGGCACTAGCTAACTACCTACAGGATAAAGAAAAATCGAAACATAGTCGGATGAGACATCACACAACCAGTGTTCGTAAGAAGAAAATAGGTGAAACTTCAGATCGCTCCCCTGTAAAATTTTGCAAATGTTACTTGGTCACTTTTACTCGGAACCCCACGTAAAACAACAACAATAACGTAACAAATTTTGTTAACATTTCGCAAGAAATCTCATTAATTGCGCGCACTAACATGAAGTTTTGCGCAAATTACCACACGCAGGATTATCATAATTTTTATTTGAGGCCCCTGAATTTGGTTCAATTTGATAATGGTATGCACTGCGATCAAGTTTTTCGTTGAAGTCACGTTTCCAAAACTTTCCATAAATGTTGATGAACATTTTAAGCGATACGTGTGGACTGTGGTCGTATAGCCCAAATAGATCGCCCATAACTTTTCCTCGTGTCAAGCGGTTGATCATCGTTCATGGCTTTCTAAATTCGTATTCGATTTGGAAATTGGGATTTCAATATGCACGGGTTTCTTCTCCAACTGGTACCTAGAACCACAACTTTTCTATTGGTAGATTCTCACTTTAAGAAGAAAATGTAAACACTTACAAAAAATATTAAAAATAGACTTTTGAGAAACATTAATGGTTATGCCAAGATCTGAATAAAGAGAATAATTTAAATTGCAGTACACTTTAAATAACGTGAGGATTAATGAATCGAAACCACAGAGAGCCAACCAAAAGGGGTTAAATATTAATAATTTCTAGATCTTTGGCTACCACACAGACTAAACACGTTTTCTCTGGAACTTATATCATTACTTATTCATACATTAGACAAGTTCGTAAAAAAGACTGATTCTAGCGATTAACCTTTATGAGATTGTATAACAACATGGAAGTTTTGGATCAAGCCCTAACATAGTTTTTAAAAAGTATGTGATTCATTGATATGGATGAAAGTTAGGAACATAACGAAAAATGTAATTCATTCCTAATCTTAACATTCTACAAACTGTCGTACCTCAATGTAAATGTTTCTATAGGTTATGGGCCCAGCATGCTTCCACTGCTCCCTTACAGGATGAATAATGTATAATACTGAGTCTGTTATAGGAATTTGTGATTATGAATCTTTAGAGAATCCTTGATATTGTTAAATATCGGTACTGTTAGCCAATACGAAATTCTCTAGCTGAATTCACGACTTCTTTTATCAATAATTTCTATCTCACAAATTCTCACGATCACCACTCTGCAACATAGCAACCAATGAATCACCTGAAACACTGAATAATTATTCATTGAAGTGACCCACTTCACACTTCTCCCCTTCCTCTCTGTAGGGATTCAGGCGATCGTGGTGGATCACTCGCAGCTTCCCTTTGGTTGTCTTGATCCGGTAAACCACGTCATTCAAGGCTTTCACGATAGTGCAAGGGCATTCCCAACTTCTTTGCAATTAGGGTATCATCCCTTTGTGTCGGCGTGGATTATAAAACCAAACCTTATCTCCCACCTTGTAAGACACATTTCGGACCTTTACGTTGTATCTTATACGCATTCCCTCAGCCTTAATTCGCAGGTTTCGTCTAGCAAACTCATGTGCTTTGAGGAGATAGCTACGCAATTTTTCCACGTATTCGGGGACCGAAGTCTCTTCACCTGGTGGCTTCACTAATATGAACAGGCAAATGAAGCTCTCTCCCAAACATGAGCCTTGCCGGTGAGTACCCTGTGCTCGCATGCTCAGCAGCCCGATAAGCCAACATGGCTACAGGAAGATGCTCATCCCAATCCTGCTGATTATCTGAGACCATTTTAGAGAGAAGTTGCCAGACAGTACGGTTCAGTCTTTCCACAAGGCCATCGCTTTGGGGGTGCAAAGGAGTGGCTCTGGTCTTCACAGCTCCAAGCAACTTGGCGACTTCCTGGAAAACCTCACCTTCAAAATTTCGTCCTTGGTCCGAGTGAATTTCCTGAGGAACACCGAAACGACTGATGATGTGGTTCACTAATGCCTTCGCCACAGTTTCCGACGTCTGGTCTGAGAGAGGTATTGGCCTCTGGCCTCTGGCCACTTTGTAAAGTAATCTTGTAACGTCAAAATAAATCGATTACCCCGTCTTGAGATCGCTAAGGTTATCTCAGATAATAATGCTGAGCTCTAAAAACAGTGGACAAACAGTTACTTACTCACCAATTACACCTTTTGATCTGTCGCTCAAGCAGAAAACATTGTCTATATTTACGAAAAAGCACGTAATAACCTTTTAATGGAGATGATATACAATTTTCTGTCTGGTATGTGTAGTCGTTACCTTGATAAACATGAAATACGCAGTGTCGAGCTGTTTGTGGACGGTTTGATCCGTCACCATCGCCCTAGTGCTGTCCATGTGGTTCAAAGTGATGAGGATCATCTCGCGGGGGTGAGAGGCTGAGAAGATCTGCCACTTGAACACCTATTCAAGAATCAAATGTTAACCGTATAGAAATAAAATAATGTTACGTTGTTGATGCAGTTTAAGCGAAGAATGTTTCACAGATCCCAAAAGGGCAGTTAGATATTGGAAGTACCCTCCAGTCAAACGAATCGCCAAGAAACGCTGTAGTGTTAATAGCAAAAGGTCCCATGAGTCGTGAAAACTGATAAATGGCTACACTTTCGTTCAGCGATCGTGAATCTGCCTAGAAACGGACATAGGATAATCAGTTGTACCATCGAAAAGAAAAATGCTGAACATTATTTCATAATGGTTCATTATTTCTGTATTAGATAGATCACCCTTGGAGGTAGATCACCGGTTTCGATATTTATTAGATGTAGTCTACGGTACAATATGATTGTTATCATTTTGTATGGAAGAAGAAGAAGAAGAAAAGGTTTATTATCATATGATCTGTGTGGTATATACATCATTAATATACAAAATAAACAATACAGCATTGGTTAGACCGTCTGCCGGAAGCGGGACCATTCAAAAATAAAAAGTAAACTGAAACATGTAGGACAATATATGTAAATTGAACCATAATAATAAAAAGAAATAAAAGTTTCTTTCGCTAGTTGAAACAGATGAATTATTCTAAATTCAGAAATTAAACTCTCTAACTAGAAAGGACTTATAGTGCCAAGCTGATCTACAAAATAACTCCAAACTTGACCAATCCGGACCATCCAGGATCTTGATTGCCTCCTCACAGCTCAGCACAGCCCTCCGGAACGCAAGAAGCCGAAACTCAGAGAGTGCGGGACAGAGGCACAAGAAATGGAAGACGTCCTCCCGCGCGCGCAGATTACAGAGAATCGCGCGAGTTCGTTACGATGGGTTTGGCATTGAGGCTCACACCCTCAGCCCGTATTTTGAAAGCCCGTCGAGCTGTTTGCAAGGGAACTCCTGCATCATGGACCAAGCTTGCACATTTTATCTTGGGGTTGAGCTCTCGGTACAAAGAGAAGGAGCCTGAGGTAGCTACTCGCTCCTGGAAAGCAGCTCTTCTATGCTCAGCAACCGACACAATAATTCGCTGCATGTCATCCTTTATGATCTTCCACTATAGTGATTGAAGATTGTCCGGAATGCCATGCTTCATGCAAAGGGAAGAATAGTGGTGAGCAAAACCCGTTGAGCTTCTCACCAACTCTCCCATCACTACTCTTGGGAGACGGGACTCCGGCATCCTCATGGACCCATCATTTTGTATGGGTGCTATTATTGATTTCAACAGAACAATCATGCAGACAATCATCGTCAATTATCATCTAAACTCGGCCACCGTTCTCTCTAATTGTACTCTAGATGCATTTAAAATAGCTCCGGTCACATTTATCGATTAGGAAAGAAAATAGCCGCATGGATCAAACAGAGCGTTGATAAACCTTGGAACAACCTTTATTGCCACAGTTTTCATCCGATTTTAATGCAATTTTCTTGGAACGTGAGATGTATGTAGATGGTCTCATTTGGGTCGAGTTGCGGTCTCAAATGCGGTTCAGCCTGCGCATCCGTTAATGTGAATTTCATCCGTGATTATTGTTTATTTTCCAACCCCCGATCTTACTGAAATTTGAAACGTAGTTAGGCTCAAACTAAATCAGTCGCGACGAGGTAGTAAAAACTCATTTCATTGAAGAATGTTGGTAAAAATATATTGAAAATATCAACGCTTCACTTTGATGCATTGTGACATGAATACAGCGTGGCTCTTAATGAACGAACCACCCTCTCTATTTCCGTTGATTGTGAAGAAATCAAAAAACTTTTCGAAGTAATCTCCCCTTATTTTTTTGCAAAGAATTCAAAAATTGCAGTTTGAAGCGTCGTGCTTACGCACAAATGCCCGAAACGCTCACTAACTTTGTTATTTTAAATAGAAACCCAAGTTTTTTTATTTCAAATTCCGATTCTACCCAAAATTTCTTTGAAAATTTGACCCCACAATTAATTTGTTTTATTGCGCGCAACCGGTTCAGCGAGCACGCAAAGTTGCGCAACCCCAAAATTGTCAAATAGTGGATAATGGTGAAATCCAAAGTGTGGCACATGAATTTTCATTGTTTTTTAAACGCTGATTCACGCAATGCTACCCGTTTCTTAATTCGACTCAATTTTTGCTGAATAATGACCAAATTTTGATTATTTTACGTGAACAATCATAATTTATGCCGACTTTCAACTCTCAGATTAGGATGACATTTCACTTGATCACTGAAGGCAGTTTCAATGTCCTAGTTCTACATTTTTCAACCAGACCTCGAAAATTAATCCCCGTAACAATTTGAAAACAGGCGCTCAAAACAAAAAAACGTACGAGAAATAAACAAATTTTGATCATTATTCCGCAAAAATTGAGTCAGATCGAAGAACGGACGGCATCACGTTAATCAGCGTTAAAAAACGATGACAATTCTTGTGCCACACTTTCTATTTCACCATCATCCACTATTTGACAATTTTGGGGTTACGCAACTTTGGGTGCTCGCTGAACCGGTTGCGCGCAATCAAAAAAATTGATTGGGGGGTCAAATTTTCATGAAATTTTGGGTAAAATCCGAATTTGAAATAAAAAACTCGGGTTCCCATTTAAGATAACAAAGTTAGTGCGCATTTCGCATTGCATGCGCAAGGCTTCAAACTTCAATTTTTGAATTCTTTGCAAAAAAATAAGGAGAGGTTACTTCGACAAGTTTTTTGATTTCTCCACAATCAACGGAAATAGAAAGGGTGGTTCGTTCATTAAGAGCCACCCTGTATATGTTTTTTTGGACAGAGTAGGTGGTATAAACTCCACGTTTATTTCGTAAAGTGTAGACATTGTTTGTTAGAAGAAAAACACGGGTATCCGGGAGGAAAAATGAAGTGTTACTAGAAATAGGAAAGGAAATCTCAGAAACAATGAAAATCATTAAGGAAGGTGTTCCTTCAGTTATCTGAGAAGGAGCTTCGTTGAGCGCTGCTCCCTTATTTATTTTGTAATATTTATCTTCATTGCAATATTACAAAGGTGGAGAAATACAAAGGTGAAGGTACCTACCACTTGTATTCTAAGAGCAGATGTAAATGCTGGAAAATTAACTGTCTCTGAAAGGTAAAACCGCGCACAGAGAGGAGGAGTTGCCAAGTACATGATACATTATGCTCCAATACAAATATATACGTAAGCTAGTAGGCCAAGTACAATGATATTATGAAATAACGCTGCAAATTCTTTCACTGTTGTTTATTATTCAATTGGCTTGCGTTCATGATTTGAATTTCTACTAAGCTTTGGAGTGTGCTTGTTTCACAGGTGATGATCGATTATTGATTTCAATCCAAAGAGCACGTAAATTGTTTGAGAAAAATACGATTTGGATTGTTCAGTTGATCATATTTATGATCAAATTTTGTGTGCCTTCTGAAATTCAATAATCACTCTATCACCTGTGAAACACGCACACTCCGAAGCTTAGTAGAAATTCAAACCATGAATCATAGAATAATACACCCCAGTGAAAGAATTTGCAACGTTTCATGCATATCAGAATGCTTCAACCCGTGTATCGGCTACAAAGCCTTTTAGGAGTTCACTCCAGTATCCACATTACTACATCACTAGGTTACTGCGATGAAAACATAAACAATAATAAACCAAAATAAAGCAAATGTTGGCACCATAAATCGGGCCATACGTCGGGAATGGTTTGAGCTACGAACCTGGGGAGGGGCTCATTCGATTCCTCATGGAAAGTTCTCCAAAAAAAGTCCAAATTTAGGCCGCCTTGACTTTTTTTTTTGAGGTTTTTAGGTATTTTACAAAACTTTGACAACCCTTGAAGGGCACTTTAAATTAAGTGAGAGTGCTGGCTAAAGAACTGTTGCGTTGTCGGACCAATATTGATTTTTTTGCACATTTGGATTCTACATTCTTTGAAACGTTAACCATGAAATTTTCAGGGGGGGTTAGAAAAAATTTTTTTTCAAGAGCGATCACAATGGTTTATTATTGAAAAATAAACCAAAAGAGAAAAAATACAAAGTAAATCGAAAACTCCTCGCCTGTTGGAGTTTGATGTCAATTATGATAAGGTGCTCAGTAATTTTAGACTTCCAATTAACTAGTTCAACTGAAAGCCGCAGAGTTGTTGGAGTAGCATTGAAAAATTCAGAGCCCACTTAATTGTATTGTTGGTGACAAAAACTAGTTGAGCATTTTGGAATCTGACACAGCAGTTACAATGTTTTTTCTTTCTCAATTCGCAGTAGAGATGCCGTTATAAACAACTGTTCCACTGTGCATAGTTCAAGATTACTGAAAAGAGTATGTGTTCTGTAGGGAGGATTTTCCAAAATTCCAATGATTGATATGTGTTGATCCAATATGTGTTGATTTCACAGCTGACACCCAGACATTACAATAAATTTGTTATTCCATACTGAATGTTTAATGATACTAGCTTTTCCCGCAAGTATGAACAACGAAAAATTGAAATGAGAAATACCATTGTCATGAGGTCGTAGAGCTTGTCCATGCTTGTGGCGTTGAGTTTCATGATCGAGGCGTGAGCGAGGTCGTGGAAGAGGGACTTGAGAGCGGCCTTGTTGTAGATTTCCTGCGGTTTGAACAGCTCTTCCATGAACCGAGGGTTGTACATTATCCTCACGATGTCGTTCATCACTGCGGACAAAATGCAGGTAACGAAATGCTCCCGAAATTCGGTCAGCAATGGCATATGTCAAAGTAAAACAATGTGCAAACCTATTGATTTTAGCGTAGAATACGCTTTAGCCATGGACTAACTAGCCAAAAAAGGAACGCTTGAGCGTAACGAAATGTGACACGGAAAAGTCTAGAACGTTCTGGGCTGCTTTAGAAACAGATCATATGATCATAAAACACCGATAATTGATGTTTATAAGCACATCGGGTAACTAAAGGCGATCACCAAGCAACAACTTGCATATTTACATCCGTGTGTAGTAGTTGCGACAAACCCGTTTGAAGTGAGTAATTTTATTTATGTAAATCGGAGTTTCAGTCGTTCGCGAATCGTCCTTCGGTGATGTTCTCCTGCCCCGGTCCAGATTGTCCTCCTTCGAGCTCTTCAGGTACATGTCTTCTTCATCCTAAACGACCAAAAACTGCTGCTGAACGATCGAGAGAGTGGCGGTTGCGAAAAAAAGGTGGACAGTAATACACGTTTCATAATCACCGTTGAACGTTCTGCAGTTCAGCGTCCACTCGAGGCTAAAGCGTATTCTACGTTTCTATACTTGTAGCAGCAGGCTATAAATAAAAGCAAAAGGGGGGTCCAGGGGGCGCAGCCCCCGGCGAGGCGCGTAGCGCCGAGTTTTTCATTATCCCAGTAATACTAATACCTACTTTAGTATTACTCCCAATTGTACTGCTATTTGCTTCTCAAGCCTCATAGACCCTAGCTATTTTATTTAATAGAGTGTTGACTGAGGGCATTTTATAGCCTCCATTAGGCACCTGTTCGATATCACGCAGATTCTCAAGGTGGAGATAAGACCATGTAAATGGTTTTTTGGTTTATTGTTTTCAATAATAAGCCTTTCGTAATCTTACTGCAAACGTTTTCTATAATCCACCCTCCAATTTTGTTATTTTACGTTTCAAGGAGTGAAGATTCCAGCTCTGCAGTGTCCGTCAGCCATCCACCTTACGACGTGCTGCCCACGCAGAGGTTTACTATTTCAATATTGGAAAATATCCTTCTCTCCTTCTTCGGAAATTCCTTTTTCGGAAAATGGCTGATCTGTGTATATTCAGTAGGGTTCACACTATGCCGCGGTAGGTTATGCAGGGTAAGCCTGTCGGGCACTTTTGGGCCGGCAAGATGTCCACACCGACACGAAGCCAACCGGGTTATTTCTACCTTATTTTAGTTTCAACGCCAAGACTGGTGACTTGGTTGAAGAGTACATTTAAGAAGTCCTTTTAAAGCGTTATTAAAGTGTTAAAGCAGATCCGTTGAATTTGTATTTTAATTGTAACTGAACTGAACTCGGGACGTCCCCACTCCATATTTTTGTTCGGCCCGGCTCAGCTTCCTTTGATCTGTACCGACTTTATGCGGCTTGGAATCGGTACGACCAGGGCCGGTCGTAGAGAGACTTGCCTAACCCGGCAAGCCGCCCGGGGTGTCTACAACAACGCGGCTTAGACCGCCCGGCCTACCGCGGCTTAGTGTGGTCCCTGCTTTAGACGAAGAACAGTATCTAAACCCGGTACCTCGCGCCTCTATACCTTGTGACTGCATTCCAAATGAGAATACTTGAGCTGGCGACCAGTCTTGGCGTTGAAACCAAAATAATAATAAAATAAGCTAGATATTACTCGGTCGGCTTCGTTTCAGTGTGGACGACCAAACGTGCCTGACAGGCTTAGCAAGTCCGGGTCAGCCTGCCGGCCTACCGCGGCATAGTGTGAGCCCTACTGAGCATACACAGATCAGTGATTTTCCGAAGAAGGGCTTTCCAATATTGAAATAGTTAACCTCTGTGTGGCCGCCAGCCACTTGGTCCAACTCAGACTTTTCCCTGAACGGGCACTGTGGCCCGGCTCTCCTGCTCGACCGCCCACGTGACAGTAGACGACCGATTTTCATTACCCAAACATGATGTTTTTCAAATTTTGAGCGAACGAATGATCGTACCTCAACGCGAGTGGTCACACTAGGACGCGATCTAGGGAACTAATTTCAATCTGAATCCAACAAAAAACTACCTTTTTATCATGAATGTTTTTGAGATTTCGATTTTTGATAGATCATTATTTAAATATGATGTCTTAGGGTTGGTCGATCAAGATGCCGAAATTCCTAGGCTTATTCTGGATCGATGTTGAATTTTTGAGAAAAATTCCTTAAAATTTGATCCACTAGTTTCGTAAAAAAGCTTTAGTCGGCAAACAGACGGTTTTTTTTTCGATTGTTGAAATCTACTTACCTTGAAACGTAAACCAACAACTGCTGAGGGGGGGTGTTAAAAAAAAATTTCGAGGTCGATTACCAAGGTTCATTATTGAAAATTATAAACTAAAATCAATTTTTTCGCACATTGATTGTTCTTTGCGTCTCAAATAGTTAGTCCTAACTTCTAGCCAGCCCCATCCCCTCATAAATATAATTGATTTGGGGCGAAAATTGGGCAAAAAACGGTTTTTTCCAGGTTTTTAAGGACGCAGGCAAGCGGGGTACCATTTTCTGGTAATTGCGGGCACCATATCGGCTAGGATAGGTTGAGATCCGTAGAGATTCGCCCATATCAAATTATCGCGATTTCTGAATCCAAAAGTGACTCACCAAACCTCACAATGACAAAAGCAATCCATTAACAAAAAAATTAAAGATACAAAAAATAAAATAATAAACCCATATGTTAGAGTAGACAGAGTGTTCTAATATTTAAACCTAGGGTATTATCGCAGAGCCACGTGTAGGTTTCATTCATGGGATTGTTAACGATTTCTGACACCTCTCCCACGTATCGCCTCCACATAAAATTGACAAGCTCTGAGTTGAAATTTCTTCAAGTTCCAAATAATTGATTTATTAAAAACAAGGAGAAAATTTATGTAAGCGTACCACTATGAGTTACATCGTATTCAATAATTTTCTCAGAGCTGTCGACATCTTTTATCGCAGCAGGAATATCTGTTAATATGCTTTCCCCATGTTTTAATAGGATACATTTTTTCCACGATCTTGTAGCTAGTTATGTATTTAACGTGTATTAAGACTCTCCACCCATACAATCTTCCAAAAACCAAATCGTCTAGCTGAAATTTCGTTCTGTTCCTCCAAGTAATTGTACAGGAATTGTTTAATCCATCGATCGACTTGCTTGGATGTGCAACACAGTGCGGAAATCAAATACTTTGAGGTGGGTGGTAAAGCTGCTCAAAGGGCACGTTATGACGCCTGTCTTATGAAGTGATAATAATCTTCCTTACAGTTTCTGCAGGTAGGTTCGGTGAACGGCTTATTTCGGTTCGAGTCACGAATTAGGGAAAGTAGAATTATTGATAACGTTGTTAACGAACCAGTGGGATGGAAATCCTTCCTACAAGGTACCATCTGACAATCCAATGACTGAAAATATGCTTGAATTCTTGGGCAAAGAATAACTGTTCGTGCGTTTTGGATGTGCTTGAGAAAACTGAGTGCGATGGCGGTTGCTACTCGAAATATGCAAAATTCCCCTCAATCGTGCATTGCGGTCGTTACCTTTTTTGGCCTTTTCCACAGCTATGTTTTGCGCTCTCAACCTCTGATCGAGAATGTACATCATCTCGCCTCCCAAATTGATGAAAAGGAACGGAAGCGTGTAGTAAGCCATGAGTGTCCGGAATGATCATCTAAACTTCGGATGAATACGACATTCAACGGGTTTTAATCGTTTACTGACGGACTTTTGTCTTTCAGAAGTGACGGAGCTCTTCGCGTAAGTAGGAACGAGGAGGTCTGAAAACTCGCCCCCTCCATTGATCGGTTGTCGTGGATACGCCGACCGCAACAACGCGAGGCGTTAAAAAGGTATCACCACTAAGTTTGTGCCTTGAATCAGGTATCTGGAATCAATACTTTCCATTTGTGACGACTTTGCGCTAATAAATTTTTTTTAAAGTGAACTCGAAACGTTTAATTAATCAGAGGTGGTACCTATCAATTTCAGAATGGAATTGGTACAGAACGTCTGCCCTCTTAGTGTGGCACATAGCTTTCTCGTATCCATACCATGATTGTAAAGATCATTTTAATGCGGTTTACCGTATTATTGAGGATTTAGAAAATACTAGTTTATGAATATTGTTACACACAAAACTGAGGAAAGATGAATGAAAATCAATCATCTTGACAATAGAAGCACCATTTCGGTGGTTCCTTCGTTTACGCATGGTTCTATCAAATCATGGTTATATTTATCGAAAAACTGGAAGCATCAGGGTCGAGGACTAGCATTGGAGATATTCGAATCATATAATAGTGACAGAGAACGAGCATTCTCTTTGGCAGAGCGAAAAGCGAAAATGCTTTAATCCGCGAGTACGGTTGTTCTCAAGGCACTTCAATTGGGCCGATAATTTTTTTTCCCTATAAATGAATGAACTTGCTTCACCAAAATATTCCGGGAAAATCGACATGTTTTATTTATTTATTTATTTATTTATATACAATACGGGCAAAAAACCCAATACAGAGAAATTTTCAAACATCAAAGAAAATAATTATAAAAATAGGTAGGCTAAATAATATTGAGTCAGACAAAACAAATGGAAAACGACTGAGCAACGAACTACACAAGACAAATCAGTTTAGCAATTCCCCGCACCTTCTCCTAACTAACACTGGTGAACTTGAAAAGATGCCCAACTCGGGGCATTCGTCGACAACATAGTTCACACGCCGAGGCATTCTGCATAAAGGCCTGTTGTAGAGGTAGTTAGTCGGCGAGAAGGGAACCAGGAAGAGGGATGTTGATCGGGAACTGAGTCGAGGGACAACTAGGCAAACCCTGGCCAGGAGGGAAGGAGAGTCCAACAGTCCAGTCGCAAGTCTGCAGAAATAGGTGACATCGGCCTGGTAGTGCCGGATCTCGGGACTCCGCACGTTGCAACTCCTCTCCAGAGCGCCAAAGTCCACCTCTTCCCGAGGAATGCGGGATTTGTAAGCCACATAGCGCAAGAATCGGCGGTGCACCCTCTGAAGCTGTTCCATCTGGTATTTGTAGTGGGGGGTCCAGACAACTGAGGCGTAATCCAAGATGGGAACAACCAGAGCCCTGTAAAGTGACACAATTGCTGGCACAAAGCTGAACTCACGCGTATTCCGCTTAATGAACCCCAGGGCACGCATTGCTCGGCTGGAGACTGCAGACACCTGGCCAGAAAACGAGAGCTCACGATCGAGAAGCACGCCCAAGTCCCTCACGGATGATACTCGCCCCAGAGCCCCCCCTCCGAGCATATAGCTATGAAGATGAGGAGCATGGGACCGATGAAAGGTCATAACGGAGCATTTGGAAGGGTTGAGAGCCAGGCCATTTTGTGGGCACCACTGGAGAAGATGTTTGCTGATGATGTTGCCCTAGTAAACTCCGGGCAAACATGGCAGGAGGTCCATCAAAATGCCGAGAAAGATTTAAGGGCGATAAGACAATGGATGAACACCAACAAGCGTACTATCAATGCTACGAAATCGGTTTTCATGGACATAGCAAGAAAAACAGAACCACAATCAACGAGTGACCCTTTGACATTACACAGCTGCAATGACTTATCGTCTGACTGTTCGAAAATCAAAAAAGTTAATAGCTTAGTTTATTTAGGAGTGACGTTTGATTCTCAAATGAAATGGACCCACCACATTCAAATTTTTGCCAAAAGCTAAGGAAATGTGCTTATACTCTCTATAGAATAAAATTTCTATCAGAAGAACTGAAAATCAATATTTATCAGGCGCTGTTTGAGTCAATCTTACAGTATGCGATTGTAATATGGGAAAGGACTTTCAAGTACCTAATTGATAAAATTTTTAAGATTCAAAAAATGACATTGTTCAATAAGCCCAGGTATTGTTCAATTATTATATAAAATTAGCAGCTATATAAATTGCGTGTATATTTAGTTCATCATTTCATGGAAGTGGAATCTAAATTTTAATAGTGGTGTAAATATAATGTTATAGGTACGTACTTTATAAAAATTAGATGTAAGAACCAACTCCGGGCTGGGCGACAGTATTACACTATCCAGCTCGGTCATCAGTTATTATTCAATTGAATAATGTAACACGTAAAATGATGTAAATAAACTATACATTAAGTCCCAGGGGGGGGGGGGCTCAAAGGGGTCATTAGGGTACATAGTCAATTTTTTTGTTCGTTGACCCCCCCCCCCCCAAATTTTATGGTTTATAATAAGCTTATTTTGCAAACACACTTTTTTCTTCCTCTGTTTTCTGTTAATTTTAACCTGGATTAAAAACCGTCAAGTGAAGGATTAAATATGAATTAAACTGAGTCTTTAGGTAAGGACTTGGCTTTGGTTTGATAAAAAAATGTATTACATTTTCTAACAATGACCCCCCCCCCCCCCCCCCGAAAATGTAAGCCTAGGACAGCCACTGTATCTATATAAATGCAGACGTCACTTTTGTCATGGAAAAATGGAACTCCTGGAGAGCTTTGTCAACTCCAACAAGCATATATATTGAGAAATCTATCCGTAACACCATTAAATCAGATGAACACTTTAGCCCATACAACGAACATTACCCCCACTCCAATTCACGTAACACGTATTTACCAGAGAATTTTTTCCGAGATAACATGAAAAGAAGTGACGCTCCTGAGAATATTTATAACCACACGGCTTATGACCAGTGGCTTCTACTGATGTGATATTAAATTTACTGGGGACGTTTATTTAGTCTCGTCTAATGTACACCGGAATCAAAATTAATCAGATACTTGTGGGAGAAATAAAGGAGTTGAATTTAGTTCGACCTTTTCCTAGATCACGATTGCACAGGATTGTACACGATTGGACCAGGATAAAACATTTGTGTCTAAGAACTTTTCAATGTAGGAATCCCTTTTTTACTGTTTTAAAATGTTCCTAATGTCCCCCCCCCCCCCCCCTAAAACAAGACGTCTTCTTCAAGAAACAGTTTGGAGGCAGACATTTCTGCATCACATTGTTCCGAACACATGTACTGGTAGCCAAAAAAACACCCTTGTAGTCGAGAGCTATCATCAGTTCCTTTCAATCCTAAACAGGGAAATCAACTGACTGAGAAGTTTCCGAGTGAATGAATCACCATAATTGTCAAGTGTACAATCTGATGAAGGCGCCAGGTTATACAGTACCCGCACGACCTCCCGGTCTTGATGGTACTGTAGCTCCAGCGCCTTCAAATTTATATATTGACGTTGATGTTGGTTTTTTACGTTCAGTACCTATTGTACTTTTGAAATCGAACAAGGGAAAAACAAAATGATCACCGAAATTCCGGAGCTTCTACGATGTGAAATTTTAATGTTCACAGTACCGCTAGAAAGAATAAACTTCAAAATTTTCCGGCGATTTGACACCGTTCAGCATAGTTTTAGGGAATTTTCATAGAAAATTAAGTTATTGCAACAGCTCAGAAAATCGTCAAATAAACATGTGTTAAAAATGTCTTCTTATCCTGTTTTTGTTAACCTACTCACATATAAACATATATACATATGTATGTACATATAAATGTGTGTGAGTGTGTGATTGTGTATGAATATTATTCTAAATGAGATATAAACTTCGTTTTTGTGCCAAAAAATCAAACACTCTAAACCAAAACTCGTTGAACAACACGTTTTGAGCACATTCAATTGATCAAACTTCAAAAACTATACCAGAAAAAATCATAAAAATGACATAAAACGACTTAAAATCGTTAAATTCAAGTTTTTGCAGTGTATTACTCAAAACTAATTATCAAAAATTAAAGGTCATTTGATAATTGGAGCTTAAATTTATGCTTAAAATTGAACTTAATGTAATTAAAATGTGATAAAAATATGAAAAATCCAAAATGTTTGTTTGAATAGATGGATATAATTTACAACAAGTTCTTTAATAATAACAACTGATAGTTAAAAATTTTGTTGCACACGAATTGCTCAAATTTTAACTCAAATAAACATAGATACTTTTACGTATCTACGTGGTTAAGTATCTAAAAGTGTTTTAAAAACGCGGTAAGACAATTTTGGAAAATCCGCTTTTACGATCATACTGCATGGCTTTTCGAAAATGGAGTTCTCATTTTTAAAAACGTTTTTTTACACCGCCCACTCTTTTGAAATAGGGTTTTAGGTATAGCAACTAAACCCTTGAAATACGAATAGTGTTAATGAAAAACTTCCTTTGAATCCGTCGACCCGATCGATTTGAAAAATTCCTTCCCCGCAGCAGGTAATTATTAAACGGAGATATTCGAAGAATGTGGTATAATAGCTACACGAAAACCCCCGGTAAATCATAAAATTTTGAATGGACTCGGGGCATCGAAGTTTTATTCACCTGAGCAATCTTCAGCGGTTCGTCAAGAAGATGAATAAATCACGTCTGCCCGCCATTGGAAAGACCCCGCAGTAAAAGTTTCCCTTATCGGCAGCGCTCATAATAAAAAACCCCCCCGGGCCTTTAGAGAACGGGGTTGAATGAAGCTTAAACATCCCATTTTTCATCGCACTTCGGTAAATTGACAGGATCCGGCCGATGAATATTGAGGGTGTTTGTAGTCGGAAATGATGCGATCACACGATTGGCAAATATAAATTAATTGACGGTAGAATAAACTACCTAATTACCTATGGTCTTGTATAGAAAACGTAATGAATCCTAAAGATAAGATTGGTGGTGGGTGTCAGGGAGTCGGCTCCAATATTTATTATCACCTCCTAGATATAGAAGGGTGATCTTGGGATATGGGGCTCAGGTGTGGGGTTACTGCAGGGCGGACGAAGCGGAAAAAGTTCTTAGATACTTTATCAAGAGCTCACTACGCCTCCCTATGTCTACGCCGACGTATATGATTCACTTGGAAACGGGGTTAGGTACGCTCTTCTCGGGCTACTTCCGATTGCATGCTGATTATATAATGAAAGTATTAAAAATGGAACCCAATCGTCTGCCCTATAAAGTGGCTATGGAAACCATAAAGCGGCAGTCTTTCTGGTGTAAGGCATGGTGTGACTTGTCGACGAAATATGGGATCGATTCGGTTAACCTGTCGGAGGCCAGCGTGGATGATTGGGAGTCACTGGCGGGAGAGTTGGGAGTGGCCATAGAAATGAAAGAATGAACACTTTCGGAGGTTGGCTAGGGAATCTGATTAATCAGATGTACGCTGAGCTGCAGGTGGCAAGTGTAAATTACATTGAAATCATAGCCAGAGAGAGTATCGTCTGATCGCTGGCGTCCGATGTGAACAAATGACTTAAATTGTAAGCCATGGAATAGGGGCACAAGGGAGGCATTGTTCGATGTGCAACTTGGATCATGAACCAGCCATCACTTCCTCTGTGTCTGCTCAATCATTTCTGAATTTAGGAAAAAGTATTTTGATAAGGATGTCATGGAGGCTCAGGAAATGCTGGCAATCCTGAATGGATCAAGAGGTTGGAAAACGCTGTATAATTTTGCAAGGGAGTCCTTGAATTACAGAAGGTTCCTCGTGGGCAATTTTAACTACTAGTTCTAACCAGCCTGTAAACAGTAATGTGATTGCTAAGTGCTTACAGGATACATTGTTGCTTTTTTTTGTCTTGTGAATTGATAGTCGTTTGTATATTTTTATTGTTGAGCTTATTCCTAGTGTTTGGTTGTTACTATTTTGATTTGGGTACTGTTATTTGATTATATTAAGTTTTGTATTGCTCGTTTCTGAGTGTCGCATTGTGTTATATTACGTCAACAGGTGTATGCATGAATAAATCAGTATTGTGTATATATGTGAGTATAATTTAAAGAATGTTATAAGTTATAAATTATGTTTATTTTTTACTATAATGTTATAAATTATGTTTAGTTATTTAGTAAAAATTACTAAAACCGAAAAGTTCATGGAAATGATTGAAATGCAGGAAGCTGATATCCGACTGCCCGGAAGTTGGTCTCAAGTCCTATAATGTTGTTCTACCTATCCAAAAATGTATGTACTTGATTGAAACAAATAAACATTATTTCTTCTTCTTCTTCTTCTTCTAGATATAGATGACCAAATTATCATCAATTAGAAGGCCTAACTTCTTAGACTTTACTTCTTAACTTTAGTGTGTTGACTCTGTTTGATTTACAAGATACATAAATATTGAATTTCATCATTCAACCTAATTGAAGAAATGATAGAGGACAATTAAAAGAAAAAGAAAAAGTGGAAAAAATTGAAATTCATCAAGAGTTTAGGACCTTGGGATTTTGAGGGTTAAATGTGAAGATTGTTCCTTTTAAATTAGGTGTACTACCTGATGTTTGAAGGCCAATTAACCAAATTAGTTGAAATACGTTAGTCAGGAGAAATACATGGAGCACGTGAATCTGGTCTCGACCAAAATACCTATTTGGATTGATCAGTTGATCATATTTGTGTGCCTCCTGAAATTCAATAATCGCCCTATCCTGTGAAACACGCACACTCCAAAGCTTAGTAGAAATTCAAATCATGAACGCAAGCCAATTGAATAATAAACCCCAGTGAAAGAATTTGCAGCGTTTTTTATTGAACCTCAATCCCCTACAATAAAAACATCTATAATTTATCAAGTCCTTTGGCACTCGTATTGCGTTAAAACTTCCCCAAATCCAAATTTAAACGATGTAGCCAAAGGTAGACAGATGTAGAGGGGGACAAATATCATCAACTGTGGTCTATGCATATCTCCTGAAATTCAATAATCGCTCTATCACCTGTAAAACACGCACACTCCGAAGCTTAGTAAGATTCAAATCATGAACGCAAGCCAATTGAATAATAAACCCCAGTGAAAGAATACTTATTTACCCCAGTAATAATATTGAATAATATTTACCTATATATTATCAGCGTTTCAAATAAACTTCAACCCGTGTATCGGCTACTAACTACACTACAAGTATTCACATCGGCTATCACTCCAGTATCCACATTCACTACAACTCGACGCTATCGGCCGGACATCACTAGGTTACAAACAAACAATAATAAACGAAAAAACGCAAATGTTGGCACCATACATCGGGTCGGTTTGACCTACGGACGTGGGGAAGGGCTCATTCGATTCCTCATGGTATGTTCTTCAAATAGGAAAATATTTAGGCCGATTCGACTAGTTTTGAGGTTTTCAGCGATTTTACAAAACTTTTACAGCCTTTAAAGGGCACTTTAAATTGAGTGAGGGAGCTGGCTCAAGAATTGGGGCGTCGTCGGACCAAGATGGATTTTTCCTGAAAATTTTCTTTGCTCCAGCCGTTTCGGAGATATCGTGCGTACGGCGTACGGCGGACGGACGGAACTTTTTTTATTGCAGATTCGGATTCTACACCCTTTGAAACGTAAACCATGAAATTTTCAGGGGGGGGGGGGTTAGAATTTTTTTTTTTTTTTTTTCAGAGCGATTACAATGGTTTATTATTGAATAATAAACCAAAAGTGGAAAAAATTGAAATTCATCAAGAGTTTAGGACCTTGGGATTTTGAGGGTTAAATGTGAAGATTGTTCCTTTTAAATTAGGTGTACTACCTGATGTTTGAAGGCCAATTAACCAAATTAGTCGAAATACGTTAGTCAGTTTGAGTTAGCTCATATGTCTATCTAGTTAACCGTTCTAGAAATTAGCAGAGTTCTTCCGTCTGAATCCAGTTCGTTACTGAACTATAGTGTTTCTGTACCTAGTCTCACCTTGAAGTGTACCATAGGAGGCACAGAGTCAACACGCAGATCCCTTTGGGTGATTGTTGATGACTGTCTTCATTGATTACGTGGAAATACGTCAACTATTCTCTTTGAAACAATCACAATTTCTAGCCAACCCGCCAACACTCTTCCCCCGGGGTCCGAGAAGACCTGAATAATTGAGCCGCGTTCGTTGTCCGTCAGCAACGCCCATTTGCTTGATTAGGAAGGACGCTGTTCCAATCAAGAACCAGACTTCATTTTGTAGTGGCGGTGAAGGGGAGGACGACAGGAGTGCTCGCTAGAGTCCACCAATTCCATTACGCTGGCCTACAAAAAATGTATAATCAATATTAGTCTAAAACCTTTTTAAACCATTAAAACCTCACAAAACTGAGCAAAAATCACATTGTTGATGGTTCTTTTTTTTACCCGTTCCAAAAAGTCCTGGAAACGAAATAGGGAAAGATGTTTTGAAACCTCAAACTTTTGGTATATTATTCAATAATAGACCATTGTAATCGCTCTGAAAAAAACTTCTAACCCCCCCTGAAAATTTCATGGTTTACGTTTCAAAGGGTGTAGAATCCGAATCTGCAATAAAGAAATTTCCGTCCGTCCGCCGTACGCACGATTTCCCCAAACGGCTGGAGCAAAAAATCTGAAATTTTCAGGAAAAAATCCATCTTGGTCCGGAGACGCTCCAATTCTTGAGCGAGCTCTCTCACTCAATTTGAAGTGCCCTTTAAGGGCTATCAAAGTTTTGTAAAATCCCTAAAAACCTCAAAACGAGTCGAATCGGCCTAAATATTTACCCATTTGAAGAACATACCATGAGGAATCAAATGAGCCCTTCCCCAGGTCCGTAGGTCAAACCATTCCCGATGTATGGCCCGATGTATGGTGCCAACATTTGCGTTTTTTTGGTTAATTATTGTTTGTTTGTAACCTAGTGATGACGATAGCGTCGAGTTGTAGTGAATGTGGATACTGGAGTGATAGCCGATGTGAATACTTGTAGTGTAGTTAGTAGCCGATACACGCGTTGAAGCATTCTGATATGCATGAAACGCTGATAATATATAGGTAAATATTATTCAATATTATTACTGGGGTTTACTATTATTATAGCACGTAAATCGGTTGCTAACCAAAATACCTATTTGGATTGATCAGTTGATCATATTTGTGTGCGTCCTGAAATTCAATAATCGCTCTATCACCTGAGAAACACGCACATTCCAAAGCTTAGTAGAAATTCAAATCATGAACGCGAGCCAATCGAATAATAAACCCCAGTGAAAGAATTTGCAGCGTTTTTTTAGTGTTTTCCTACCTATTGGGGTGTTAGGTCATCTTTTCTAATTTTGCTATAAAAAAATTAGCCACTAGCTTATATTCTACATATTTTAAGTTTGGAAATTCTTTACGTTTATTTACAACATTTTAATGACATATTCATGTTTGTTGCGATACCAGGACGACAATTGCCCTTCTCAATTGTCACACTTTTTACATTTTCGATTTCCCAAAAATGAAAACACTGTTTTCACTACCTACAGTTAAATTTGGAATCAACTGTTGCAAGAAATTTTTCATGTAATTATGTTTCTACGGTGTATTTATAATGAAATGAAAAATGGAAAGTTATGAGGAGCGTTATGGTGAAAAAGTATGAAAAGCAGAGTGAAGCCTCGCACGCGGAGTTTATCACATTGTTGGTTAGATCCCTTCCTACTACACCGTCCGTTTATGACATGATACGGTGTTGGTAACAAACATCCTCGTGTGTAAACACTAAATACTGCAAACGTATGTACACATAGCGTTCCCTTAACAGAGAAACGCATAATAAAGAGAAATCATGAGGGGGGGATGTACTCCCGACAGCTCAAAACTTGGTGACGCAAAGGTCGGCAGTGTAATCCGCCCTGACAGAGGAGCCCTCCGCGCTCAACAAGGTGTTTACTTATTCAACAGACAGAAAACACCCGCCTACCTGCATCATGTTTTTGAGGGCGAATAATTTCCCCATTCCCATGTCAACGGAAAACCTCGCGAACTAGCGAGATGAGTTTTGACACTTTTGAATAACTTTCCTCGTACGAAGTTACATATAGTTAGATCTATATTATAGATTCTAACGTTCTGCATATATAGGTGCTCGATATTTAAAAAAATATATTGCGAAGCGTCACTTGGGTTACCCAGGTACTTTTCAGGGCCGAAAGCCCCGGAGTCCACCACGCAAGAAAAGCAAATTTTATCCTATCTAAAAAACGTCTGCCAAGTTTGTGTGGCACATAGCTTCCTCGTATCCATAACATGACTTTATAGATCATTGAAAATTATTATTGACTAAAGAACATCGTTCAATTAGGCGAAGTAAATATTGAATTAATGTAAATTTATTGTTATGCGGGAGCATAACTTGAGAAAAATCCCTGAAAATTTCATCGAAATCAGTCATGAACTCCCGGAGTTATGCGTGTAACAAGGATTTCACGTTTGCGGATGCGCAGAGGCTAATATTGATCCGGGGGTCATGAAACTTATAGGGAACCATCTACACATCAAACCGAACAATCCCTGAAAATTTCATCGAAATTGGTCTAGAACTCCTGGAGTTATGCACGTAACAAGGATTTCACGGTTGCGCATGCGCAGAGGCTACTATTGATCGGGGGGTGATGAAACCTATAGGGGACCATCTACAACCCCAACCCGCACAATCCCTGAAAATTTCATCAAAATCGGACTATAACTTCGTGTAGTTTTGCCCGTAACAAGGATTTGCTGACAGACAGACACACACAGAGACACACGGAACCAATATTGTTCAGAAAGGTCTAAAACGCAAAATGCGAGTGGAATTTTTGATTTTGGAGACAAAAAAATTTCACATTCCGAAAGTGAAAACAATGCTTCCGCTACCTTGGTAGACTCGGAAGCAATATGAACAATTGAGATCGGCGTCTCAGCAGAGTTGGAAGTATTCGAATAAAAATTTAGTTGAACTAAAGCTGAAACCAAAAAGTAATTAGTTTCGAATTTGCGATTAAAAACTGAAGTAGTTTCATCTTTTATTCGTAATTTCAGAACTAAAAACGCAAATTCTTCCACTGGGGTTTATTATTCAATTGGCTTGCGTTCATGATTTGAATTTCTACTAAGCTTTGGAGTGTCCCTGTTTCGCAGGTGATAGAGCGATTATTGAATTTCAGGAGATGTGCGTAGAGCACGTAAATCTGTACTCAACCAAAATACCTATTTGGATTGATCAGTTGATCATACTTGTGTGCCTCCTGAAATTCAATAATCGCTCTATCACCTGAGAAACACACACACTCCAAAGCTTAGTACAAATTCAAATCATGAACGCAAGCCAATTGAATAATAAACCCCAGTGAAACAATTTGCAGCGTTTTTTTATTGAACCTCAATACCCCCCAACAATAAAAACATTCGTACGTTTTCTCTATTTGGGAGAAAATGCTAAATTTCAGGAGGCACATAAATATGATCAACTGATCAATCCAAATATGTATTTTGGTTGAGAACCGATTTACGCGCTCTATGCATATCTCCTGAAATTCGATAATCGCTCTATCACCTGTGAAACACGCACACTCCAAAGCTTAGTAGAAATTCAAATCATGAATGCAAGTCAAATGAATAAAATTGAATAATAAACCCCAGTAAAAGAATTTGCAGCGTTTCGTGCATATCAGAATGCTTCAACCCGTGTATCGGCTACAAATCCTTTTAGGAGTTCACTCCATTATCCACATTCACTACATCACTAGGTTACTGCGATCAAAACAAAAACAATGGTAAACCAAAATAACGCAAATGTTGGCACCATAAATCGGGCCATACATCGGAAATGGTTTGACCTACGGACCTGGTGAGGGGCTCATTCGATTCCTCGTGGAGTGTTCTTCAAAAAGAGTCCAAATTTAGGCCACCTTGACTTTTTTGAGGTTTTCAGGGATTTTACAAAACTTTGACAACCCTTATAGGGCTTTTTAAATTAAGTGAGAGAGCTGGCTCATGAATTTGGGCGTTGTCAGACCAACATGAATTTTTCCTGAAAATTTCAGATTTTTTGCTCCAGAAGTTTTCGAAAAATCGTACGTACGGCGGACGGGCGGGAAAATTTTTATTGCAGATTTGTATTCGACACCCTTTGAAACGTAAAGCATGAAATTTCTTTTTCAAGAGCGATTACAATGGTTTATTATTGAATAATAAACCAAAATTGTATAATGATAATTAAAATAAAATGAATAAATAAAATAAAAATTGATCCAGCAATGATCTACTCATTATACATTGAATTACCTAGAATTACGTAGCCATAATTGTAATACACATACAAGCCTTGTGTGTGTTATTTTATTATCCAAGTTTTAGGTTTTAACATTTGCTAATAGGTCGTGATTATACAATACAAAATACAAGATAATCATCGTTATCTTCAATGCAACATAAGCAGAATTCATTTTTAGTGCCTATAATTGTGTGTATCACAAATCGATTAAAATTCCAGAGCTGATCAGAATGTACCAGCAACGTAACACAAGTTGTATAATTGTTACAATTGAATTCTAATTAAAAAATGATTCAGCTATGATGATCTATCTATAAATACACATTAAATTACAGGTACGTATCCATAATTGTATTACGGGTACCTATCCACCTGATAATGGTCCGAATTGACATCAAAAGCGTTTTGTGTATGTTAACCATATCTCTGGATGCATGTTTGTTGATGCTTTTGTTTTAAATCTAGTCTCATATCATATTGTTTTTGTAGTTGCATCTGATTGATCGCTTTCACAAAACTTTTCACCGACAAGAACTTCCTACTTGACATTTAAAGAAAACCTAACACAAAATTATAAAATGCTCAGAACAATTAACAAACAATATAATAATTTAATTGATGGTACAGAACCTAACGGAAAATCAGGACGCTATCTAGAATAGGAATTTTTGTGGGAGCGAACTAAACGTTGGCAGCCCTGCCGCTCCGCCGGGCGTGATATCAGTCAGCTGAGATAAGAAATGGCGAGATGTTTTGCTTTGGAAGCAACAGGTTTCAATTTCGGAGTTTTAATTCGTAATTTATCGCATTTGGTTGTGCTCATTAAATGAAGTGGTGAATTCTGTTTGTGACGCGTGTGGATATGGACGGAAGTATCAACGATGCGCGTATACGGAGCAGATAATCTCTTATCAATTCGTTACGAATTACTCAAATTTCGCTGGTGAGTGCCTACCAAGTCGAAAAACACCGGTGATCGTTCATACGGGCCAGCACATTAAGGAAAAACGTTATTTTTAATCTATTTTTCGAAGGAATCCCCTATTAAAAAAGTAGTTCCTATATTTTTGATGAGTAGGACACGGTACTCTGTTTTCACGTTTATTTTATAGTGTGTTTTGTTAAGTTGCGACGATAAGTTCGTGTTTTCGAAGTTTTTGGGCGCCTAAAACATCGGAAACACGAAGTTTCCGGGAATTGCGGGGCCAACGCCCTGTATCCCTCCGCCGGCCGGCTCATCGGAGAGCGGCAGGCCTCGACCAGTTCTCTCCGGTTCCTCGTTCGGGCGTGGCCGTCTCCGGTAGTCTACTCCGTTCCGTGTTCGCGCGAAAAGTGTTTTCATCTTCATCTTCCGTCGATTCGGAATATGAATCTTTCGTGGATTGATACAATGGAAGGCGAGAAGATGCGAATACATCGGTAAGTACCAAGTATTTTCCTACAAAATCTCTAATACAAAATCTTATAGGCCGAGATTAGGTAGGTGCCGCATGTTTAGGAAGTCCCATGCAATGATTGATCAATCGAAGGATGTTAGATCATAATTATTCTAGGGTAGCTTGTAGGAGGTCCGATTCTGACTTTTCTCAGACCAAATTCGTGGAAAAAATCAAAGGTTTTTCTTTAGTCTGATAGTACTCCTATTTTCTCTCGAACCATATCTGTTCTTGAAGTTTTATTATGCACGTATCAATTCGCGAGTGTGATTGTAGCTTACACGACCTATAAGTTACGGAACGATTATCCGTAGTTGAACACACACTCATAACACTTCGGAACATGCAGCATATCAAAAATAGTTCCCTAATTATACCTATATATTCCAACTAGACTATTCCCTCAATGTGCAAACACGTTCTTAAATATGTATTATGCACGTATTATGCGTGTTTGTTGCTCACACTACCCATGGGTTTTAACGATTATCCTTAGTTGAACAATCACAAATAACACTTCGAAACAGCCAACATATGCACTTGTACAACATATTCGCTTAATGTGCAATTATGCACTTATAAATTCACTAGTGTGATTGTGGCACACACTACCTATGAGTTCAACGATTGTCCTTAGTTGAACACACACTCATAAACTTCGAAACAGGCAGCATATCGAAAATAGTTCCCTGATTATAGATATATATTCTAACTAGACTATTCCCACAATGTGCAAACATGCTACCTATGAGTTTAACGATTATCCTTAGTAGAACACACACAAGAAACACTTCGAAACAGCCAAGATATCGAATATAGTTCCCTGATCATACGTATATATTTCAACTAGACTATTCCCTCAATGTGCGAACACGTTCTTAAATATGTCAAACGAGCGTGTGTATGTGAACGAAAATTTGACGTCCTTTCGCGCAGATCTACTCCGCCGTACGAAGATTAGGGCGCAAGAAAGAGGCATTAAGTATGTATGGTTGAAAATATGTGTAATCCACGTGAGAAAATCTGACGGTGGACCCGTCTCAACTATCAAGTCCCTTCAGGACTTGGAGCGCCTGTAATTCCCCACTTCATGTATGTTTAAGTGAAGGTTGGATGAATTTTGTATTAATGGAGTCGTTCATAGACAATATTGATCTGTTTAGTAATAATTTGAGTACTTTCCATTGCGATTCTATCGAAAACGTTGAGTTGAAATTAAATAGTGTACAGGGTTTAAATATTATTTCACAGAACATTAGAAGCTTGAAGAAAAATTTTGATTTCTTTTTTGAAATCGGTTAAATTTTCGGTTGATATTATTATACTTACAGAGACATGGAATACTGACCTGTTGAGCTTCAGTATACCCGGTTATAAGGAATTTTTTAGCTCGTCGTACGTTAATAAGGCAGAAGGAGTTTCTTTATTTATAAAGAATGAAATTGTAATAAATTCAGTTGAAATTGATGCTGTGGAAGGTTGTAATTCTGTATTTGCTTCGCTCAATTTTAATGATACGAATTTGGCGCTAACTGTCATTTACAGATCACATGACAGAGATTCTGTTGAATTCCTAGGTTATTTAGCTAACCATTTGAAAACTGTTTCGAACTTTGCGAATCATGTTCTTGGTGGTGATATTAATATTGATATTTTGAAGGATACAAGGGTAGCATATCAGTATAAAAATATACTGAGTGAGTTTGGATTTGTTTCAGCTATTAATGAAGTTACAAGGAGTTTAAATGGTTCGGCTTCTTGTATTGATCATTTTTTCATTAAATCTATTGAATGTGACGAAAGTTTTGGTTTGATATACGACAGCCATATTTCTGATCATTTCATGGTAGTTTCTAAAATTAAGTTTATCCATAACAGCAGGGTAAACGGAAGATCCCGTAGTGGATTTTGGAACAATGATTGTAATTGTGTTACGAGAATTAATTTTGAGCTACTTGAATGTTTGTTGAAAAATGAAAACTGGAATGAGTTATACTCCGTTAAAGAAGTGGATGAGGCCATTGAAGTGTTTTTTAACATTTTAGGAAAGCATATTGACAATTGTTCGTATTTAGAAAAATGTAAAAGTAGGCAGATAAAACTAAAACAGTGGATTACGAAAGGTATCATTGTATCAATTCGTAAACGTGATAAAATAAGCAAAAAGGTTCTCAAACAGCCGTATAATGATGCTTTGAAGGCATATTTTTTACGATACAGAAATATTCTGAATTCAGTCATTCAGAGAGCAAAGAACAAATTCTTTTCTTCGCTAATTGAGGAGGCGCAGGGTGGGGCTAGGGTTCTGTGGGATACTATCAAATTGGCATCAAACAGGGAATCTAATAAAAAAGGTACTATTGTAGGTAAAATTAAAGATAGCAAAGGCATTGTGATGAATGATCACAAAGCTATTGCTAACGAGTTTAATGTATTTTTTTCGGGAGTAGGTGCCAGTGTTAGCAATCAAATAAATATACCAAAGAATTATTCTGATGATGAATTTATAAGTAAGCTTGATGAGGTTTCACCTTGTAATTCTTTGTATTTAACTCCAGTTTCTCCTGCAGAATTAGAGGGCTATATTAAAATACTTAAAAACCATTCTTCCTTCACGTATGGGGGTGTTAGCAATGCTATGTTAAAGAAAAATGCCTCATTGATTAGTTGCCCTCTTGCTTTTATATTTAATTTAGTTTTTACATCTGGAAAATTTCCTGATCTTTTTAAAAGGGCCATGGTGATTCCACTCTATAAAGCTGGTGACAGGAGTAATATGACTAACTATAGGCCTATAGCTCTGACCCTTTCACTATCTAAAATTTTGGAGAAATGTATGAAATCGAGAATAGTAAATTTTTTAGACTGTAATAATATAATATCTAAAAATCAGTATGGTTTTCGGCAGAAAACTAGCACTGATCATGCTCTCTTCGATCTCACTAATTTAATTACAAGGAAACTGGATGATGGGTGTTATGTATTTGGCGTTTTCCTTGACATCAAAAAGGCCTTCGACTGTGTGAACCATAATATTCTTATTAAGAAGCTGTATAAGTATGGATTCCGTGGGGTTGTACTGGATTTGATTGCTTCATATTTGTCTGATCGGCCTCAAACTGTTCGGTATGGTGATACGATTAGTGATGAAGTTGTATTGGATACGGGAGTTCCGCAGGGGACGGTGTTAGGGCCAATACTATTTTTGCTGTACGTGAATGAATTGATGAACTTCAGAATAAGTGGTAGTATTTTTGGTTTCGCAGATGATACTGCCGTTATTTTTTGTGACCATCAGTATTCGAGGCTTGTGGGCATGATTCAGAAGGAGCTGTTTCTGATTAGGCATTGGTTTAATCTGAATGGTTTAAGTTTAAATATTGATAAAACCGCAGTCGTTAGATTCTCAATTGCTAGAGACTTCCCCTCTGATGAATGCATCAGGCTTCATAATTATGAATGTTCATCCAATCTTTGTTCTTGTGAGAGCTTGCCTTTTAGGGATCAATGTAAATATCTTGGTGTGATTTTTGATCGCAGACTTAATTTTAAATCTCACATTCAGCTTCTGGTAGGTAGGATAAGAAAGTTATTTTATGTTTTCAAAATTATTAGAAAATTTTTGTCATTGAAACAACTGAGGATAATTTATTTTGGATTGGCCTATTCTATCCTGAGGTATGGAGTTTTGGCATGGGGAGGAGCTTGCAAAACTAACCTCAAATGTTTACAAGCAGCTCAAAACTGTTTAATTAAAATTATGCTAGACAAGCCACGTAGATTTTCCACTAGGGCGTTATATAACGAATCCAAGCTTCTCAAAGTCAAGGAAATTTTCTATTTGGAGGCTTGTCTCCATGTATTCAAGAAGGGTGTTGGCGAGGAGTTTCTCAGTAGAGCATGCCAAACTCGTACGGCTGCTGAATCAAATTTGAGATTGCCTGTAGTGAGGACTGAAATGTTTAAGCGTACAGCGTACATTCAGGCTGTTTCCTTCTTATATAATTACAAAATTAATATTTTTAATTTTTCAAATCGTAAATTATTTAAACGAACCGTGGTTGATCTTATCTTGGGTGATGCCTCTTCATGCTAATGACTTTCTTTTTGTAATTTTTCTTCTATCTATCTTTGCTGATTAGTTCCATAGTCTCCTGTACCTTTTAATTTATGTTTAAGTTGTTTAGCCATTGATGTCTGTTTGTGTGACAACTCTACCGGAGAGCACAAGTAGTATTTACTTATTCTCCGGTAGGCGGCAGTGTTGAGATTATTTAGTTTACTTATAAAATAGTATTTTTCTTAAACATTTTTATATGAAAGAATGAAAGATTATGTTTTGCGCCAATAAAGTTTCTCTCTCTCTGATGTGTAGATAGTCCCCTATAAGTTTCATGACCCCCGGATCAATAGTAGCATCTGCGCATGCGCAAACGTGAAATCCTTGTTACGCGTATAACTCCGGGAGTTCTTGACCAATTTCGATGAAATTTTCAGGGATTGTGCGGGTTGGGGTGTGGACGGTCCCCTATATGTGTTTCATGACCCCCGGATCAATAGTAGCCTCTGCGCTTGCGCAAACGTGAAATCCTTGCCACAAGCATAACGCCGGGAGTTCTTGACCGATTTCGATGAAATTTTCAGGGATTGTTCGGACTTATTAGGTATATTTTATAGTTTGTTCAATAGTTGAACATGCCTACCTTTATTTTCTCAAGTTATGCTCCTGCATAACAATAAATTTACCCTAATTCAATATTTACTTCGCCTAATTGAACGAAGTTCTTTAGTCAATAATAATTTTCAATGATACAGTCATGTTATGGGTATTAGGAAGCTATGTGCCACACCCACTTGGCAGACGTTTCTTTTCCCTGCTGTTTTCCTACTCTCTTTCCGTGCTGCTGTGTACTGTTTCGTAAATAATATCAATCAATCAACTGTTTCCTTTGATGGTTTGATTATTATTAATTATTATAGGGTTAGTTATTTATCATTAGTTATTATACGGTTAGTGGCGATGGTCCCCACAGTGGGGGGCTATGACGCAGACTGCGTCATTGAAATTCTTAGGCGGGGGGGGGGGGGGGGGTAAAGTTGATTGAAACAGCGTTTAACGTGACGACATTCAAAAGTATATAACATCACTAGGTAGAACGTACATGATAATCAACCTAGTAATTAATTTAAATATGGTTTAATTTTCTATCTGAAAATGTATAAATGACAATGATAAATGCCCACAACCCATGATAGTGCCCATGGGTTTGATTGTCCGATTGTGCGTCATGAAGCTAAGGGTGGGTATTCGTTGCTAATGTTATCACTGAGTTGTGATAATGATAATCTAATGATGTCCTTAATTTTTTATTACATTTGTAGGATAAAAATGCCCAAAAAGCAACAACTTTTTAATAAGTATAATATACTTAAAAAGTAGTTGCTTTTATATTATAAAGCTTCTTTTAGTTTTGGATAAAATAAGGGGTTCTTACAAGCATTTTTTACATTTTTGTTTTGTGGAGGGGGGTGCGTCATGAAGCTTGGGGGGGGGGGGGAAGCTTGGGGGGGGGGGGGGCACCCCTGTTTAATATAATTCCGTTCAGTCAGAGCACCATAATTTCTTGTATGAAAGGCTTTAGTTCATGGTAAAAGAACTGGCTGCTAGTGACCAACGCTGTGCGACGGTATTAGAAGAATCCAACGGTAACAACCTCATTGAAATCGATTCATAGATTCTTCAGGGAAAACTATACACAGATGTGTATATACAGGGTGTCCAAAATTTAATGAACCAGGCATTTATCTCCCATATTTCCGAGCCTAAAAAAATTTCAAATAGTAACTTCACTAATTTTTAACGAGGATTTCAAATATCACAATTTCGCTCGTTGCGCAAGCGCTCAAATGCGCGATTTGCGCATCAACTTTGTTATTTCAAATGGGAACCCGCATTTTTTATTGCAGATTCGGATTTTGCCCAAAATGTTATGAAAATTTGACCCCTCAAACAATTTTTTTGATTGTGAGTAACCGGTTCAGCGAGCACGCAAAGTTGCGCAACCCCGAAATTGTCAAATAGTGAATGATGGTTTTTTGACGCTGATTCACTGTGATTTTTTTTTGATTTGACTTGAGCGGATAATGACCGGTTTTATTGAATTTTTTTCGTTCTAGGCGCTTTTCAGATTGATTCAAAAATGATGCGTATGACCAATTTGAAGACAATTTTTTCGGAAGTGGATTAATAATTTCATAACAGCAAAATTAACTACCTTATTCTTTTTAATTCAATGACGCTTTGAATCCTGATAAAAAATAAAATTTTTGAATTTCAGTTTTTTGACAATTTTAGGCGCGTCCTAAAATCTCGAGGTTCAAAAAGATTGCTTATACTTAAATTTTCAACGTAGCCAAAGGTTAATAAATGTAAAAATTATCGTTGCGTTTGTCATTTTCAATGAAATGCTGTGTTTTTTGAGATTAATTTCGTCAAATAGGTCCCAAAAGATGATTTTTATTCAAAATAAACCATTGTAATTATGGCAGTTGAAAAAACAAATTTTAACCTTGAAAAATTTCATGGTTTCACGTTTCAAAAGTTGAGAACCCAAATCTGCAATAAATATGTTTCCGTTCGTCCGCCGTACGCATAATTTCTCCCAAACGGCTGGAGCAAAAAGTCTGAAATTTTCAGGAAAAAATCAATATTGGTTCGACAACGCCCAACAAAAAGCATTCTGATTTATTTAAAGTTTCATAAAATTTGGTTTCCTCAAATTTTGTGAATCCCTAATAAAAAAAAAGTCAAGGCGCCCAAATTTGATTGGATTTATTTTAAAGAACATGATGCGCGAGGAATCGAATGAGTCCCTCCCCAGGTCCGTAGCTCAAACCATTCCCGATGTATGGTCCGATTTATGCTGCCAACATTGCATCCGCATTCAGTACATCACTAGGTACTGCTATCAAAACAACAGGGTTTTTTTTATCGCAGTAACCTAGTGATTTAGTGAATGTGGATACTGGAGCGAACTCCTAAAAGGGTTTATAGCCGATACTCGGGTTGAATCACTCTAATATGCATGCTCCGTCTTACGAAATTTAAAATTTTCAAATAGAATATTTTTCCATTGTAATCGCCTTGAAAAAACGCTGCAAATTCTTTCACTGTGGTTTATTATTCAATGATTCATGATTTGAATTTCTACTAAGCTTTGGAGTGTGCGTGTTTCACAGGTGGTAGAGCGATTATTGAATTTCAGGAGGCACACAAATATGCTCAACTGATCAATCCAAATGGGTATTTCGGTTG
Organism: Creontiades dilutus; assembly: GCA_031894815.1. NCBI lineage: Eukaryota > Metazoa > Arthropoda > Insecta > Hemiptera > Miridae > Creontiades > Creontiades dilutus. Next base: position 30,500 of record JAVIWC010003204.1, on the reverse strand, counting down.
AAAACCGATTTAAGTGATCTTTGCATATCTCCTGCAATTCAATAATCGCTCTTTCACCTGTGAAACACGCACACTCCAAAGCTTAGTAGAAATTCAAATCATGAATAATAAGCCAATTGAATAATAAGCCCCAGTGAAAGAATTTGCAGCGTTTTTTTTATAGTAATGAAGAGACCTTATGAACCTATAGATATAATAACTAGGGTAGGTTTAAAATAAGTTTTTCTTTCTTCAAGCAAAGGCCTTGTTTTATTGGAAATTTAAAAATGTACATAAATATATAACATTGATGATACAAACAGTTAATTTTGTCTTCAAAATTGCAGAAATACTTACTTAAAATAGCAAATAGATATTTCAAAAACTAATTTCAAACAGTAGAAAATCAAGGACGCTGTGTAGTATTGAAAGACATAGTCATTGTCCAAGCACAGATATTTCCATTGCCTCGAATGTACGTCACCTACCTATAACTATTGATGTCATGAAGCTAGAAGACATTTTTCAAGGTAAGGAGAATCGGACCTAAGACCATTAATGGCCATCAACTACGACCTCAAACGATCTACCTTCAAATCAACACATCTAATTCTCGTTGCCAGGGTCGAATCAACTCACCTACCATGAAAGTATGGATTCGCCGGTTTCGAAGTGTGCAAGATAAAGTTGTCATTAACGATTTTATTACAATATCGTGATGTAGTCAAATGGCTGGCAGAGAGACGGAACTAAGGTGCTGAATGGAATTACTGCCTCAAGAATGAACCTGTGGAATTAACTTTAAATTTGTGCATTGCATCACTATTCAATTTATGGAACGTGGGGATAAGTACAATTCAAGAAATTGGAATGTCAAAAAGCCAATAGCACCAACAATATTAAGAGTCAAAGTTATGGTATTTGCTATTATCAAGCAAATCTTGCTATTAGCAAGCTAAAGCTGGAAGAATATATATCAGACGAAACAGCTCATTAAGGCCCCACAAGTTGAATGAAGCAAAGAGTGAATAAATGTGATGGATATGTAAAGTCCCTCTCCGAATCTGAAAGAGGCAACACCTAGAATTGAGGGGCTCCTTGGTTATCATAAAAGTATTGCAGGGTAATCTCCAACCCTTGGAGCATTTTCTCCACTCTGTTACATGGTAGCAGAGCATTGTAAAGGGTGCCACCAACTATCAATCGTAGAGTAAACTTTCTAGCATCTCTAAGTGGTACTAGGTTGACTGGGGGCACTGGACCTGATGTCCCTAGGCCAGGTCTTTCTAAGCAGGCTTGAGAAAAAATGTTTATTTTTGTAAAAAAAAGAGGGACGAGAGGCAAATTAATCTTTTCTCTCCGATCTTGATACGCTTAAATTCTTTAGGTTTAAGGGACCTGGTTAGCAGAATGCACATTAAACCATGGTTGGGCCTGGGCCCCAACCAATTACGGAGGTAAACTGCAACAAGGATACGAGGAAGGTAAACAAGGTTTCCCTGGGCTGTGATTCACGCAGATTTCTCCCGTTTTGTGGTTACAGTGGTTCTTAGACGTTTTATTTTTTTCGGGGGCCCAGATTCTCTCTCCACCGCCCTGGGTATACTTTACTTGACGGACTCTATACTTTCTCTTAAATGAATTAAAAATGAAGCAACTGAGAAAGCCTCTTTGAGATTCCCACAGTACATGGTCTGCAGCAACAAGTCATTCAGTTGCCATAGGGGTGTGATCTTTCAACATAGTGGCCAACTTCTCCACAAGAATTGATGTATTTCGTCGTCTAATACGACTTAGGGAATGTGATGTGGTACTTATTCCTTTTAAAGACTGAAATAGTTAGCCTGCATTACCCAAAGACATCCTTTGAATCCTAGAGGCTCTACAATGAACTACAGTTTACATTATAACTGCCAACGTTGACACGATCCAAGACATTTTCATAGTCGTGTGGGTATATCTGCTTACGGCTGAGGACATCTCGAGTTCAATCCCAGGAAACAACACCAAATTTTTTTAGTTGAGTTATTTGATACAAATTTAAACACTCCTGCCAGTACTAGGGTTATGTGTAATGGGTTAGGGAAAGGTCAATATTTTGTGGATTTGTTACAATGGGAATACATGATTTGGGACTTCTAGATATGGGTAGGGGCAGTACTGACTGTCCATGATGATAAGGGCAGACAGAGAGGAATATGGCCGCTCGTATTCGAAAGTTTAATTAATCGGGCTTCTGCAAGAGCACATAAAGATTGTAATTGTGGATTGAACGTCGATTAAAAAGGAGCTCAACTTAATTGCTAAAGTTTCAAGAATCGGGAAGGGGTAACTGTTCATATCCATCACAAAGTTCAGAAAGTACGGCAGGTTAACAACGCAATCTTATCTAATCAACTTATCGTTCATGATTAGTTTATTTAACCTGATCGAATCAAGTCTAATTCCACCCCCTTTTCCATCATCAACATACAGTGGCATTAATTCCACTCCCACCACAATATACATTATTTTACAAATACATAAGATTGATAACTATATTTTAAATATAAATTTGAACAAAATTACCAGATGGAATATGTAATTAATTCACTTGAACGATTCACTTCATTTCAAATCAGAGGATTTGTGGCCAAAAAATCTTGTTGAATAAATTTCCAGAGAAAATAACTGTGTTTCAACTATTGAATGGGAGATGAATCGATACCTACGTAGAATATTGCACAATGATGATTGTGAGCGGATTAAACCCGTTTTTTTTAATCTTAAAAATCTACCAAATATAATGTTATAAGGAGCATACAAATCCCGACGCCTTTAAATAAAAATATAAACACGAGGTAATATAAAAATGACAGTAACATGTTTAACTTAATAAATAAATAACTGTCTTGCATTATTCGGTAAATGTGATTTATTTTCATAGTACATTCGCGGTCTTTTGTGGCTTCAACTTCTTGAGGAGTTCAAACGCTTCTTTCCTGGCCTGAAAGTAAAAAAACCAACTAATTAAAAATGATGAATTCGAACCTCATGTTTAATAAACTGCTCTGCAGATTAATAGAAATAAATAAAATGACAACAAGCAAATCCTTTAGTAAGAATGAAAAGAATATACAAAAAATTCAAAATAATAAACCAAGTGACAGGTCAATACTTGGGATCGTGGATCACCATCATTTGGTCATTTACACAGTAATCGTACAAAGGAGATGGTTGCCCTCACGCTGACCGCTAGTCCTGGGATAACGTACCCAAATCGTTTCTTTTCACACCATTCTTTTTAAAATTATCTTCAACATATTCAGAGTTATACGTGAATTTGGGCTCATTTTGGGTATGCGGGGCCAATAATATTTTGAGTTTTATAGTTTTTGATATATCATGGAGATTTCCTCATGGGTAGCGGACGGATGAACTACAAATCAGATACTCTTTCAATTCTTTGAACTAATTTCTATCTAAATCAAACTAAAAAGGTGTATTTTTTATTTTGAAATTTTTTCCCAGATATCCATTTTTTTTTTTTTTTTGAAGAATTTCCACACTTATTTTTTCACTTTATAGGGTTGATTGATGATGACGCCAAGACACGAAGCTAACAGTTGATTTTTCAGCCACATTTCGTAAATTTTGGTGTTGTAGTTTCAAAAAAAAGCGAAAACACGGATTTAAAGAAAAAATTATATTTTTAAAACGATTTTTCTTGAAATGTAAACCAACGTTTTTGAGAGGGCGTTAAAAGAATGTTTTTTCTTGGAAATAATAAACCAGGATATCAAAAATATCAAATCATGGGAACTATTAGGCCCAATTGAAGGTTCGCTGGCGTTTGTAACCAGAAGAAGTAGGTTTCTCAATTCCACAGGTACTTCTTACCGAACGGTTGAATTTAAAGTATAACAGGTACTCCTTGAATGAAGTTTACAAGCACTTGAATTCTATGAATGGAACGTGGATACAACGGAGGAAATTTTCAACCAATCATTTAAATTAAGAGCAAATTAAAATGTCAAATTCTCGTTCTCATCAGCATCTATGGACACAATGAGACTCTAGCAACCAGGGATGCACAAAAAACATTCATTTCTTCTTCTATATCTGTGACCAAGAATTTTTCGAAATATAAGATACTTTCTTTCTCCCCTTGTTTGTGAAATTTCTTTTCTAGATCTATCATTTACACATACATAGTTCAGTAGTGTTAATATGTATATACATAATTACGTCTGTTCAAGAATAAAACATGCTCACCATTTGATCGTCATCTGTGCTCGCAGGATAGTTCGACGCTAAATCCAAATAATATCTTGCTTTATCCTCTTCTTTCAACTTCAAGTAGGTTTTTCCGAGCATCAATAAGTTTTGACTGAAAATGATACAAAGAGGCACATGAAAATTTACACGATCAATAATTCTTAAGGCGGTTCTTATGGTCTAATTTGTATTCCGGCAATGAGCCATTTGTTGTGACTCCATCTTCCTCCACAGACACTTTTGGATCTCCTCACTCTTGAGTACGTTAATAAAATGGGTAAGACTAAGACAATAGGATGATGGAAAGGCGGAAATAGCAGGACACATCCTCTGTGACTGCCCAGCTGCAGTACAACTAAGATTCAAGCAATTCGGAAATCCTATATTGCCAAGGAAACGACTATAAACCTACTTAACTTTGTGAATGAAGGTTATTCCACAGGTTATGAACTGAAATGGGGATTATGTCACAATAGACTCTAGTGGTCTCAGTAACCAAGGGTTCCTCTCGCCTCTTATCGGGAAAAATTCAGGATGGTAGTCTCACCTGAAGGTGCATGAAGGGGCTACCTTTGGAATTGGAATCTCACTCAAAATGCGCATCTCAAAAGGAGGCAGGTGGATGAAAGGGAAGTTATCAGTAGATCTAAGTTAAAGATAGGTAAGAGTAGGAGTTTGTAATAAAGATAATCTGATTGGGTTCTAAACATATTTTTTAGCAGGGAAGACCGATCTTCTTCTTCTTCTTTCTTTAGCACTACAGACTCAATCGGACTTTGGCTTGAATAACCGCCCGTTTCCAAACTGCTCTGTCCTCACTCCATCTTAAGTTTGCGCGCCTCATATTCCTCTCTACCTGTACCCTCATTTTTGAGGTCAAACACTCTTTTCACGTGCCTATCGCTGTGCATTCTCCTCACATGACCGTACCGATTCAGCCGCAGGGTTCGGATATGGACAGTGATGGAAGGCTCATTGTACATTTCGGCAAGCTAGCTGTTTTTTCTCCTTCTCCATGCACCATTCTCGCAAACTGGGCCGAATATCCTCCTCAAGATTCTCCTCTCAAAACAGTCCATCTTCTTGGAATTAGACTTCGTTAAAACCCAAGTCTCACACCCATAAGTTGCCACAGGTCTTATAAGGGTCTTGTAGATACCAAGTTTTGTCGCTCTTGACAAATTCCTGTCTCCTAAAAGCTTGGCGAATGCGAAGTAGCTTCGGTTAGTAGCAGCAATTCTTCTTTTCACTTCAGCATCTTCTTCGAACTTATTCGTCACCAGCGATCCCAGATGCACGAAATCATATACTATCTGGAACTCGCGGCTCTGAATATCACAAACTTCAGGGTGGTTCCCTCTTCTAGACACTACCATCACCTTAGTCTCTCGATCAACGGCTTCGACGGCGGACGAGGAATAAATATTCCAACGGCAATGAGGGCGGATGAATCAAGAACCTTGTTGCCCTACAGAAATTCCCTAGGTCCTCCAAGGAAGCGGGGGTTCAGCAATGGGCTAACAACCCATTCTGGTAAAAAAATCTATTGTTCAGAAAGAAAACCAAAGAAGAAAAACTGGGAAGACCGATGATGAGGCTAAATTGATTCGCAAGGCCCTTAAGCTGGTACCTTAACAAAACGGGCAAGGCTAAGACAATAGGAAGCTGGAAAGGCGGAAATAGCAGGACACATTCTCCATGACTGGCCTGCTGCAGTATAAATAAGATTCCAGCCTTTTGGAAATCCGATATTGCCAAGGAAACGACTATACACCTTCTTAGCTTTGTGAATAAAGGTTATCTAGCAGGACATGTCTAAAACTGAACTGGTATTGTGTCCCCCATGTTAATCAAATTCGTGACGCTAGCTCCATTCTGTTTTGGTAAGTAAGGAAGGACAGTAACTACTGATGTAGAAAGACCAAATAAATAATAGTGAAGGCAGTAAGTGGATTACCTGTAGAACCTAGGTTCAACTTCTTCCGCTCTGACAAAATACCCCAAAGCTTCTTCGTAGGTTGAATCTGGAGGCTTGGCGAACACAGTGGAGGCAATCTTACGCTGGTACCATGGCATATCCGCAATTTGATAACACCTAAAGCAGCAAATAAAGAATTTGGAATGCAGCTAAGAATTGAATTGGTGTGCCTATATTTTCAGATAATGATAAATAAAGACTACGAAAAGCTACAATAAATTTTGGTATAGGTATTTCAATTTTAGAGTACCTATGATCCAAGATCACATCGTGCTAGACTATCAACAGACAAACAAAAAGTGTGACAGACAATAAAAATAAAAATCTAGATATTTTTCAACTAGTTAGAATTGAAAAAATGAGGTATTACGGCATTATCAACTTAATTAAATTATTAAAAATAAATATTAGTACTTAAATTTATAACAATTGTTTGAAGTGAATTGATTTAAAATGTGATCCATTATTTTCATTAATGATCTTTGTAATCGACCAAGGAAATGTAACCCCTTCTCAAAATTTAAATTAAAAATTAAGGAGGCATTGATGAGCATTGCACAGTACAATATGGAGGAGCTGTCAACAGAAGTTTGGTGAACTGGGTCTTCTGATTCATTTATTTACAAAATTGAAGTTTTTCTGTTTTTTAACAATTTTAATTGAATTCTATTTTGTATCTTTATTAATTGGAATTATGTGAATTTTGTTGTGAGTAGAAAAAATCGACTACTGAAAATTTGACAAAAGGGAGACCATGATAAGAGCACCTCAAAAAGTGTTAGTGAGTTAGCACCAATTTCACGTTTCCCTAGATTCATGTGCACCACCGACAAACATGAAGAACCAGCTGATAACGTGGTGACGTCACGTCTTGATTGATTTCCGCTACTCATACTTTGTAATCGACGATTTGTAATTGGAGATTTGGGGGGGGGGGGGCCAAGAGTGGGAGAAATTCTGCAATCAAACGAAAATTCAATCTCACCGTAATACCTCATTACAGAAATTTGACTGCCGCCATCTTACCAAAGGCCAATCATATACAGGATCGTGGCATCTTTCTTGTTAAGCTCCGACGCTCTCTGAAATTAAAACATATAAATTACAATTAAAGTTAAGTTAGAAACAATTTTGTTTAGAGAATTAAGAAGAATATTGATTAATCATAACAAAACGCCAAATATTCTCCAGTATCTAACGCATCTCTGATTCCAAATATTGGCTGCCCTCGGTGGGATTGGAGTTAAACAGTGAAAGGGTGAAAGGGCTAAGGACAGCAGATAAGCAGAAACTAAAATTACCCGAAGGTTTATTATTGACTACTAGAATCGAACTGCACAGAAATAATGCGTCCATTAGTTATGAGTAGGCACTAAACAAAATGTTTGAACCAAATTTCGTCCAGCAATTTTGTAAAATTTGATTCATTACTTTCAAAGAAAAGGTAATTTGAAAGGTTTTTGAAAGTAGATTACAAAGGATCATTAGTCTAATTAAATAACCAATAGGTAGCCGTATGGGGACATGGGATACAAATCAGTAAGAGAGGAACTGAAACTACAACATATGGAAGTCCAGTACTACAGAAATACGGACAGATTCTGATAAAAAATTAGTACCCTCTTAAAACAAAGATATTGTCCACGGAATCAGGGATGTATCTGTATTTAAAAACATTTAAGAGAGTTGAAAGACTTACAACCATGTGCTTCTTGACCGTCTCAAGATTCGAAATTCTCTCCTTGAGGCCGTCATACCCGCTCTTGGAATCAAGGAGGATGGACATCCATTTGTGAGTGGCGAAATGTGTGTCGTTTAGTTTGAGCGCTTTTTCGATGAGCTCGTACGCCTCGAAGATCAGGCGTTTTTTCTCCTCAGCTGGAGTGGCTTGCTCCTGGGAAATATTGTACTCCACTCTGCTTATCCTCCACAGAATTTCGACGTCATCAGTGTTCTGAAGATAATGATAAGAATTAGTAAATAACTAAATACCAATATATTCACGTCATGTATATATAATGTCACTGCTTCACAATTCACGTTAGGATTCGACCCTCAAACTCAGCAGGTGACGAAATGGGAAGACAAAGAACGGTTAACTTATTGGCAAAATACTCCTAGGCTGAAGTAATCCAAGTAATTCAACATCTTGGAAAGCACAAATGCTCTACTGACAAACAGCCGAAAACTTCACTGGGCATCTTCATTCGAGGTATCACCTTTATAATAGAGTTCTTGCTTCACACGGTCGGTCAGCACCGTAACCGTGAATCTAGGTAAAATGGAAGATGCTAACCTCTTAGCACGGTGTTTGCCGTTGGCTTACAGCAGTATCATGTGACCACCCCTATCCCCTGTCGTTGCTCCTTAAGAGTTCTTAACACGGTTCGTTAGTGCAGTTACGCAGTAATTGGGAACCATTCAGCCACATGTCTTTGGTCAACGGTACTGACCGCATGAAGCAAGAACTCTCAAATATTGTCAGATGCAGAACATATCTTACGTGAATGCCGAGCTATTCTATTAGAAATTCCTGGTGCAGAAGGTTGCCTTAACCTCCGCCAATATTGGTGCGGAAAATCCACAGAAAATCCTTCAACTTATGCGTGAGGAGGTTATAGTGTTTTTTGTCGGTTAAGGAGTTACCTCCTCCCAATGCCCGCTCAATTTTACTGTTACCAGGACTAACAATACGAGAAATTCATACAGCTCTTATAAGGTGTAACAAAATATGTTGTAAAGACTCACTTTGTGCTCTCTCAAAATTTCGTACACTTCCCTGAATCTGTTCTGCTTATACAATTCATCGGCAGTGTGAACAATATCCTGATTAGACGCCGATGGCTGCCCACTCGATTTTGCAAACCATCCCGCTGATAAGAGAGCAGCACCGGCGACAAATTTCTGTAAATTTCACATGAATAACATTAAATGAATGGAAAGATTTATTTCATTAAAATTGGAAATTCGAAATTAAGTGGAGGGAAATTATAAGAGCCAGGGGCCTATTCTACAACTAATTTGAGACAAAAAATGCTCTATGACATCTATTTTTTACTCCGCTTAAAATCCGGGTTTTTTCATTTTCAAGATTTTTCCAAATTTTTGGCCATGCATCACGGAAAAGCCCTCATTAAATTGTGCAAAACTTGAGTGCAGATATTATTCCACTTTGATTTCTAAAATACAGATAAATAGTCAATTTATTCAGTTGATAAATAAAACTGATACAAATGGATTCATGAGGTACTCGCTTTTGGTTACTTTCTCAACGATTGGCTGGGCCCGTTTTGTTGTGGAAGGTCTTGGCTTACTCTTGGGTTGGGTGTAGTTGGTCACCCATGGGTTGAACGTAAGGGCATTTTGGTATTTAAAAGAATTACTTACACGAATGATATCAATTCCTTAAGAAGCATTCTCAGAGAGTTGGGAATAGCTCCGTTCGATTCAGCGCGAAAAATCACGTAGCATCCCACCCCTAACTCCACTCATCCCAGAAGTCATCAGTAAGTCACTGAGTAACATAACCAGGGTTTCAATCAAAATGTCACAAATTATATCAAACGTGATGTGTATTCAAGTCTCACCTCAGTGATATCATGTTATGAACAGACTGACCGACGACGTGATCACGACGAAATATTTTATGTTGACGGTTGAGGGTGAAAAGACAAATAACTGTTTTTTTCTTTCTTCTTCTACTGCATGGGCCGTCACGTCACAAAATTAGTGCGGTTGTCCACACTATTGCTTGCAGCTAGTTTACGTGATATCACGGCTGAAGAGCGTGACGTGCCGTCAGTGTAGCTCTTCATGATTCACGTACTTTTATATGGGAAAACTGGGAACCACACTTTCGTGGCGTAACTCCACGTCACTCCCAGAAACGTCATGACGTGATGGTTTGTGAGTGTAAAGTCACTGAGTAATGCGATAACCAGGGTTTCAATGAAAATGTTCAAATCAAATTATATCAAACGGATTGTATAGTCGAGAATATTGCTGCAGAAACTGAATTTTGTTAGAAATCGTTGAAGCATTATATGAATGCTGCTAAATATTTAGTGCTTGTTTAGGGAGGGCTAATATTCTGAACTGAAAAGACAAATAACTGTTTTTTTTCTTTCTTCTTCTACTGTGCTTTGGGCTTCAAGTCAGTATGGCATGAATGACATAATTAGCTTTTCCTCGAAGTGTTGGCTTAGAATTTGTCGTAATCATTTCACTTATAGCTACTTGCCTACACATATAAATTCATTTACTTAATTGCCTTGGCCCCTTCAAATAGATGGAGGTTCACTAAACAGAAACTTGAAAACTACGATGATGGGATACCCTCACCTATGTCGTCATCATCCAAGTAGTCAACACGCTCGAAGTGGCATAATTTTGCTAATCCTCAGAGAAACGGTTTATTGCAACGCATAACCCCTGCAGCTAGTTTACATTAATATGCAGTTTGTGAGTCGTCCAACCAGCAATGACATAATACCAAATTAATATCAATGATTCAAGTAACAATGGACATGGTTTCCTTTCGAATAAATTCCACAATTTTTCAATTGAGAACTGTATGAATCTTTAACCATAAGAGAGAGAATTGACTCATTGAGATCACAAACAGCTTTTGATAAATAATTTCTCGAATGGAAAAGCGTTTTAAAATGGAAAGAAGTAGATAAAACAAGTTGAAACCGTCAATGTCATTCATACAGCTTCTGATAATTATTATAGTTTTTAATATGTATTATTCCACAATCAACAACAGATGCCTCTATAAACAATAATTCTAACCTCACTGTTTTTCACGGGCCGCCTCAGATTATAAGCCAGGGCGGAGTTGTTGTTCGAACGAGTTGAAGGTTGTCTCGTGAATCGTGAAGCCACTCGCCGACAGAACTGCATGATGAGGATATTTGTTCGATGGTTTTTTCTCTCCTTAAATCAAGATGTAAACTGCAGCAAGGTCCCACCTGAAAGCAGTTAGTTGCAATAATATTTAGTCCATGCTTCATCTATTTAAAAAATGAAGTAGATCAGTGCAGAGTCATAACAGAGCTACAACCATGACAGGTTTTTGTTAAATTCGTCGCTCTCAAACCACGCTCACTCACATGTCCTTCCAGTTCAATCCCACAAAGAAACTGAACAACCCATAAAAAGGTCTTGGGGAAGTGTCTATTTAGGTTACTTAGGTTGGTGAATATGTTTGTTTATTGGATAGAAGCATGCTTGCGCCTCAAAGTTGAGAAGAACCATATTATGGTTCTATTTGCAAGCATAGCGAAAATTCTGACTAACTAACAATACACATCATTCATCAACCAACAATCCTCGACGATTCCGTCGATTGCTCCTCGATTGTAAAAACCTATAAGGACCCTGGGAAGAATTTCCTATAATAGTGACAAGTGTACACTTGCTGTTGTTACTGGTGTAAGGTTATACATCAAAACGGTAGAAAAAGCGTGAGTTAATAGTTCTAACCAAAAATACCTGATTCAGCGTTTCCAGATGATAGTCGCAGAAGAATGGTCTCAAGGAGAACTCAATTATAAAACTATGTCAACCAATTCATCTTTACAATTGAACGCAAAAGTTAGATGAACTTGAGTTAATTGTCGGGAAACATTCGTTAAGGCAAGGAATTCCGTTGGGCCGAGAGTACCCACAGTTCGGTACAGAAAGCCAACAGACAGTTCGGGGGTCTCACAGTTACAGTAATAAAGATATAAAGACTTTCCATCTACAATGTTAACGAATGATGACATAAATAGTTACCTCTCCTTCGTCGGGACACTAGACAAAGAGCTGAGTCAAATTAGAATTTGTTAATTTCGATCATTGACGCTTGTATTGGGAGGATGACCTAGGTAGGTACAACGAAAAAATGACTTAAGAATCGTTTATCTGTGATGACAGGTCAACAAAACCAGACTTATCGCTTATCAATGGTTGTTGATAACCGTTAATTCAAAAACCCCTTCCTATTAAAAGTGAAAACATTTTCAAGGTATCTTTAATTTCTATAAAACTCCAGCTCAATTAATTATTTTCGGTTACTTTATATATTTTTATATTGGAGTAAATGATTAAAAATGCTACAAATAATCAAACAAATTCCTAGAGTGTAAGGATATTAAAGATTGTTGTTACGGATCCATCAATAAGAGATAAAGTGGTGTTGGCAGCACTGTTCCCCCGTTTCTTGTTTACGAAACGATCAGTGATCAGTAAATGGGTGATAAGTGAAAGCGGTGCGGTTCCTGTTTGTAAAGCTGTAATTATTAATTATTATTTACTTTTATGTAATGATATTGATTCATTTCCTGAATCATGGACATTTACGCACGGTGAACTTGTGAGCAGAAAAGTTACAATGCATCCGGGCTGAATTGATAACTTCTGAAACAGATTCTGGATTCTGCGTCGAACTACGCTTGTGTTCTCCATTCCTGTAAGTTAATTTGAGTGTTCATTAATTAAGTTTAGTTGCCAACCTTTGTAAATAATACTTTGCTGATTCGGTTTGATGGCGTATTGCACAATTTATCTCGAAGTACAGTTATTTCGTATAGTCATGAAACATAGGCAGTCCTAATTCTTGATGTAAACCGGCACAGATTCTGTGGTGAGTTGTAGTATTGATTGATATCTTCCTGTACTTGGATTATTCTTTTCAAAACGGTTATGGGAGTTTATTGTTGTTTTCCAAATGGATCAAGATGTAAAGTCAAGGATGAGCCTTGAGCGCGGTCCGACATCACGTTTTCCCCGCTAATTGATTGAAAAATGACCTTGCAGGTACGCGAGGTGAAACTAGTGTGATAAAATCCTTTTTATCTTTACGATAGCTATGAAGAATCGGTATCGCCTTTCAAATGCTCTTTATCTGCTGGAATTTCGTTTCTTCTGCAATCCACTTCAAATTAATAGGTACGTAGGAAATGTAGAGGTACTTTGACAAATGGATAAATGCAATTAGGCGTTGCGAATGTTTTAAACTGTTCAGAGGATTCATATTCCTATTTGTAAAACAATTTTGATTGTGAACCACCTGCTGCTTTTCTGAAGGAGTGTAACACTGTCACCATGGTGTTAAGACTAGTACGCACTCATTAATTAGGTTCACGTATCTGTTATTCTCACGTAGCAGCCATCTTTCACTATTGGAATGATTGTGATATTCACCTTTGTCAAATATTTAACACTCGTGTTTATTATGGTTCTCTACCCAGGGTGGTGGAAGCAGTATCGTACGAATTAGTGGAAAATCTCCAGTTTCCCTCAATACTTTGGTCTGATGTCGTGACGAGCTTGGAAGAGGTTGATATCATCATCAAACCAAATGTCAACATTTTGTTCCTTTGAATTATAATTAGTTTATTTCGAAATTAGGTGTTTTCCGGCAGAGTCATACAGGGCAAAAACTGGGTGTCACCAGTGCCTAACACCCTTGTGAACCAGTTTCATACAGATCTCATGAAAAAATCCATTATGGTTTAAATGTAAATATGAAGAACAGAATATAAACGAATATCTTACTTTATGAATCGTTTATTGGTAACAATATAAAAGCTTTGCACGACGAAATAAGTTGAAAGTCTAGGAACAGCCTCATGGCGATTGAGCTTTAAAAAATACAAAACCAAAAAAACTCTTGTTAAATGAAAGATAGTATGTCAATAAAATACAAATACTCTCATCATATCAAATTCTTATTGCACGTAATTTTGGCTAACTCGTGGAACCAAAATATAAAAGGTTCTTGCAAGTATTTTAACTAAAAAATGCCTCTTTATATTCATGCTGTTTAAATAGGCAAACATATAATATTATACAATATGAGGTGCTTATTTAAATAAAAGGGACTAAAAAATAGTGAATGGAAACACTTTATATATATATATATATACCTTGAATGCTTTTGAAATTCTCCATCTCAGAGCACCAACATTTTGCAGGTCTATCCAACACAATTAGGGTCAAGCCACTGTATGTATTTCATATATCAGGTCATTCAAGTTGGGACTGTGTCAATTTACAATGCTTTCTAACAATATTCACCTACATAATTGTAAATTGTTGTTTTGTAATTCAAGTTGGTACTGTGTCAATTTACAGCGTTCTATTCAATGATTTAGGTAATCAACCCCACATCAATTGTTGGTAGCTCCAGGTTTTATTTTTAACAAGTGTACCTATCTGGTCTTATTAACAAATTATAATTTGATATTTTCGCAGATTGTACTTGCACACAACAATTCATTAAATCGTTATTAATAACAATTCATTTTTGAACCATGTACAACAATTTAAAAAACTGTCGAGCCAAAAAGAATAGTTGCGTAATAAATGTGTGATTGTTGTGAGGGCGTAGTAAGTAGATATCAAATTTAATTCTTGTATTTCAAATTTGTATCTCAAATTTCTCACAATTTAACAGTTGGATACAGTTGTTTTGGATATCATCCACTGAAGTATTACTGAATGCGATAGATTTTTTTTCGGTCCTCAGTTGTAGACGAAAAAGAGACTCCAATACCATCTGATCACCTACAGCACTATCACCACAACTTCCGTCCTACTTGTTGCTTATGGGCATGGCTTATACGTCTCACTAATTTTGATAAAGCAATATTGGAGCATAACTAGGTTCTAAAGCCTATGCCACTTGTAATTGGGTGTTCTACAGTCCAGCCGATTAATTATCCATAATAACCAGTTAATTAAACATTTAGATAAGTCCATTTTCGGGATTAATTGGCTGAAGCACCGGTTATGTATTTATTTATCGAAAAAACTGGCGAGGCCATTTGCAAAGAACAATATACATTGATACAATCAACAGTTAAAACTAGTAGGTACAGTACAACAGATGACGTCTTCTGGTTCACTGATGGGTCTAAACTGGAAGTAGGAACTGGTGCAGATTCTACTTGGGGAACTCACCTCTGAATTCCAAGCAGAAATCGTGGCAATCCAGGCTGCAGCTACTGAGGGCCTTAGGAGGGGACACAAGGTCCACGTTTGCTTCCTCTCAGACAGTGAAGCATCGATAAAAGCATTAATGGCGCCAACCATCTCATCACGAGTGGTTTGGTGTTGCGTGCAAACCCTCAGCAACCTAGCCAAACATAACCGGGTTCTCCTGGAGTGGGTGCTCGGGCAAAAAGGAATATCTGGTAACGAGAAGGCTGACGAGCTTGCAAGAACTGGCTCCCAAACACCATTTGTAGGCTTAACCGGTAGGGGGTATAGCAAATATCGCCTTCAGAAGGACCATCACCAGGATCAACCAACAAACCACAAGTTGATGCCCAAGTAGACATTTCCACAGTAAACTCATGGTAGCAGAACCCTACACCATTATTACTGAATGGCTTCTTGGCAAACACCGTAGGGAACCAAAAACAATGGTCGGCCTTATGCCGGCTTTAAACCCCTAAGGTTTCACCTACAACACCCCCACAAAGTTCACCCCTGTGCAGGTTATGTGAGGAGACTGACCAAACGGCATCCCACATAGTATTTGAGTGCCCAGCACTCACCTTCCGCAGATTTGACCTCTTTGAACCCAAGGGGCTGAATCTCCTTGATTAAATGCAAAACTCCCAGGAAAGTACAATGAGCCAACAGGCTTCCGTGGTGGGGGCCCAAAACCCCCGCAGCGAAACAAATTTATTACAATTCAAATGAAAGAAAATTTACACTCTTGTACAGAAAGTAATTAATAATAAAAACACAGCTTTGTTGAAGAGAAAGGAGTAGAGGAAATGTCAATATCGGGATTGGTTTGAAGTAATGATTTGGCACTAATTACGTAACATTCTGGAGAGTGGTCGGTGATACACGTAGTTAGTAGGTGAAGAGTCAATTGTGAAAAGAGCCGCATTCCTTGTGTGAACCTGTGGAGCTAGGATGTTGATCTTCGAAAGAAGACAGGCCCAGTCCAGCTGGACACGAATCAGTTTGCATACAAAGGCAGATCACTCATAGGACGACGCGATCGAGACCGCTAGTGTTGACTCAGCTATACTGAAGACAACATCTTAGATTCAGCTCGCTCATGCTATCTGAGAGTGCTAGCCATCCTTTCCACAACAATCTAGGTGTTTCTAGGCTGTATGATTCGACAATTATCGCCCGTGAGATCATTCGCCATGGGCTAAACTGGGCAGAGAGCTACAACTCGCTGGCTGATCATTACAATATCTCCAATCCGCTGGCAGCTATGGATGCGTCGCTCTTGAAACTGTATATAGAAAAAATTAGCAAGCTTCAGGGAAGAAAAAATGAAGAGGTTTTGGGCCAGAGCTGAGGAACCACAGACATACACTCTTTATAGAGAGTTAGATCCTCCAGTAAAATGCGCAAGTTTCAGTTGGCAGCTGGACATTAGTTTGCACGGAGCTCGTTGGCTCTTCAAACTGCCAGACCTTACGGTGCGAGTCCTAGAGAAGAGTGTTCAATGTGCAATTCAAGAGAGCATGAGGACATATTTCACTTTCTTTGCATTTGCCCCGTACCAAGTGAATTTAGATGGCGGGCATTAGGGTGTGGTACGGTCACCAGGGATGGTGCACCGATATGTATTCTTAATGGGGGAATAGGTTGGTATAAAATTGTTTCATATTGTAGAAGTGCTTTTCCCCATAGGACATTTTTAGTTGGCGAATTTAATTTTGAGTGTAAGAAGTTCATTATTTTTTGTAATGTTCTTATTTTTGCACTCATAGTAACTTACGAGTTATTGTACAAGCCGGTCAGGGCTCGAAACTCCGGCGGACAGCTCAATCAGCTACGCTGTAATGTTTATTAATTTTCGTTAATGTGTATCGTAAATCGATTTCTTTTCAATAAACTTATTTCTTCTTCTTCTTCTATGATTCAAGACTTTCTGTTGTTCATCTTTGTTTGATAATTATTGGCCAAATCGGTCCGTATGTAGGTGTAGATGGGCAGTTGTCTTGTGTTGGAGTTCTATTGGTGAGATGTCAGTCTCAGTTGGGAGGGACTCAACTCTGGGACCCCTCTATCGCAGGGAATGACAATACCTGATATCTGCTTGAGTATACGAATGAGCTGTTGCATTCTTCTACGTTTGTACTTGTAGATTTGCAGCCCCTGCAGTCCCAGAATTTATCATATTTTTTTCGATTTATGGAAATTATTTTTGGTAATTCAGCCCACTAGTGTGGGGTGGGGTAGTCTACCACAGGAGGGAAGTCCCCACACACAGGTTTAACGAGTTACCATGTTAGATATGAAGCTACTTCCAGTGAATGGCAGGCCAATTGACACGCGTCAACGTGGGCCCTCCTGTGCCTTCGCTGCACCGCCCAAGAGGGTCGCAACCCACAATTCGAAAACCACTTCTCTAAGGCATGCACTGACTTTTCATTCAGAATCGGCAGGTCTTTTATTGCTTGTACTAACAGGGACAACGAACCCAATTAAGTGGTGTAATATTTTTAGGCTAGAATATAACAGCGGTCCACCTGGCCCTTATTCAAAAGAAGTTGGGCATTATTTTCAATTTCAAACTCTTCAAACCCTTACAAGGTGTTAGGAGGGTAGAATCTGACAAGGGCTCACCTGGCCGTCATTCCTGAGGGAGTTGGGCAGTATTTTCACTTTAAACGCTTTGGAGGTACTTATTAGGAGGGTAGAATCTGGCAAGAGCTCACCTGGCCCCTCATTTCTGAGGAAGTTGGGAGTATTTTCAGTTCAAACCCTTACGAAGTATCAGGAGGGTAGAATCTGACAAGGGCTCACCTGGCCGTCATTCCTGAGGGAGTTGGGCAGTATTTTCACTAATTTCTTATTAGAGGGTAGAATCTGGCAAGAGCTCAGGCCGTATTTGAGGGAGTTGGGCAGTATTTTCAAAACGCTTAGGTAATTAGGAGGCTAGAATCTGGCAAGAGCTCACCTGGCCCTCATTTCTGAGGAAGTTGGAAGTATTTTCAGTTAAAACCCTTACGAAGTATCAGGAGGGTAGAATCTGACAAGAGCTCACCTGGCCCCTAATTTCTGAGGAAGTTGATCAGTATTTTCAATTTCAAACCCTTACAAGGTGTTAGGAGGGTAGAATCTGACAAGGACACACCTAGCCCTCATTTCTGAGGAAGTTGGACAGTCTTTTCAGTTTCAAACCCTTATGAAGTATTGGGAGGGTAGAATCTTACTAGAGGTCCAATGGCACACTCCAGCTTGAAGGCGGGAGTATCGATGTCACCATCGATTTTTCATTTCTTGTATGATGTGCCTCATACTACGCTTCATACTTTATCCTCACTCAGGTATAGTATATATACGAGTACTTCTCAGAAAAAAAAACACGGTTCCTCGTAATTATATACCTACACCTTAAAGAACGAAATGAGGCATCACAATTCTTTTGATGCGCCCCAGCCTCCAATGTTTCCCAAAGAGGTCACACCTGTCAAAAGTCTTCAATATTGACCCAATGGCTGTTCCAGATGACACCTGCGGTTTATCATTTTCAATAATGAACCTTTGTAATCGATTACGAAAACAATATTTAAATACCCCACATAAGTTGTTGGTTTACGTTTCAAGATATGTAGATTTCAAAAATCTACCGCTCTCCGAAATTGTGGACCAAAGTTTACGAAATTTGACTCAAAATCCAAAATCGATCCGGTACGTGCCAGTAATCTCGGGATCTTCATCAATCAACTCAAAGGGATTATGTGTAAAGATTAATCTATCAAAATGTCACATATCATGCTATTATTAATGCAGATGTTTACTGAGAAACGTAAGCTCTTTGTCAGTGAAACTCTTTGTTTAGTCCTGACGTGAATCATAATTTCTTTTGTAACGCTTGATTTTTTTTGGGAAATAAGGGATTTTTAAATTTAATTTCCAGTAACAGTTATCCTCTGGAATGCTAACACCTTAATAGGATGGAAAAGTGTGAAACTCCACAAATCGATTGGTAATTCCTGAAAAAAGAGCTATTGCAATTGATTAATTAATTTGTACAAAATTCATTAAAATGTACATATAAAGCAATGCTTTACCTCTGAGGTATTATAAACCGACATAAGAATGAATTCACCCAAATCATTCACACTGTGGAGCCTTCGTGAAGTTGAGGCGCCCGGAAAATTAGCTCTAGGCGATTTATCAACCAGTTTGTCACGCACCCGTCGAAACGTCAGCTACCTATAATAATATTTCAGAGCTTCTTAAATGAACTGCGTGTTCTGAAAATAAATCACCAGAATATCCATAGGTACGAGACATTTCCCCGTCAAGTTTCGTTAACGACGGACATCTGCTGCCTGCGCTGGGCTTCTACACAACAAACTTACCGATTCAACTTCTTCCTTCAGCTGTGTTTGTATGTTGTTTTCTTTAATGTTATAGACGGAATTTTCACGAAGTAAGTTAATTGTTGGGTCCTTAATTGAAACCCATACTTGCTACTTCACGCTCACACTTGACATACCTACAAATTCCGCCATAACGTTGAGATTGCTTCTGCTACCGTAGAGTCGAATATTTATTCCCGTTGCAGTGTCTACTTGTGACTACCTCTAATTCATTCGAGGAAGTATTCCCTGGTAACTGCATACAGGGTTTCCCACACTTAAGGCAAAATAGAAAGTTGGGTGAGACTAGACCAAAAAGTGAGCAAAACCCTGCACTTTTCTCTGTAAGCCCATTACCTAGATATTGATTTAAAAAATTCAAAGGGTGTAGATCCGAATCTGCAATAAAACCGTCCGTCCGCCGTCATTATCCCAAACGTGGAGCAAATTGAGCTGAAATTTTCAGGAAAAATCCATCTTGGTCCGACGACGCCAAATTCTTGAGCCAGCTCTCTCACTCAATTTAAAGTGCTTTAAAATGCCTTTTGTAAAATCCCTAAAAACCTCATCGGCCTAAATATTTTCCTAGAAGAACATATGCCATTGGAATCGAATGACCCTTCCCCACGTCCGTAGGTCAAACCATTCCCGATGTGATCCGATTTATGGTGCCAACATTTGCATTTTTTGGTTTATTATTGTTTGTTTGTAACCTAGTGATGTCCGGCCGATAGCGTTGAGTTGTAGTGAATGTGGATACTGGAGTGATAGCCGATGTTGATACTTGTAGTTTATAGCCGATACACGGGTTGAAGCATTCTGATATTCATGAAACGCTGATGATATATAGGTCAATATTATTCAATATTATTACTGGGGTAAATAAGAATTTTTTCTCGGGAGTTTATTATTCAATTGGCTTGCGTTCATAATTTGAATTTCTACTAAGCTTTGGAGTGTGCGCGTTCACAGGATAGAGCGATTATTGAATTTCAGGAGGCACAAAATATGATCAACTGATCAATACAAATAGGTATTGTGCGGTATTTTTTGTTTTTCTCTTCAATTTGCATTAGCCGGAAGCAACAGCCATGAAGGACTTTATTACAATTACATAATATGTAAATAGATTATATTATAATCTATTTACATAATCCATGAAAATGATTATAATAATGAAAGAGCTGCAAATTAAACATCAATTCCAAGTTCGATAATAAATTTACGAATAGCTTCATGAACAGACTTCGATCTTGAATACACTATTTGATAATAGTGAACTGGGTTATCCAGGTGTTGTGTCACTACATCTATCATCCTGGTTCTTGCTGCGAGGAGAGTCTGGAGAGAATCCGGTGGAGCCGAACATTCCATTTTTTTTTTGATCGCTGTAACCTAGTGATGCAGTGAATGTGGATATATCAATGAAAGTGCACATCGATACATGTTCAAAAGAGCCTGATAAGAGGTGGTAAGAGAGAAGATCAAATATCTTTCTTTTTAGGCTTTTTTAGCCTTACCCCTTGGGTACAAAACGTCTTGAAAACTTTTGCATTCAGAGAATGTCGCCTACCGGGCCTTTTCCCTTTAGATTTAGTTTTGAAAATGGGATATCATCATTCACAGTTTCTTCGTAGAAAGAGTGTAGCATCTTTCAAACTTTCTCGAATTACAACCAATGGTGTAAGTCTGACCACACCACTTCAGTCATCAACAAAACAGATGATCCATTATCAGTCTAACTTGTGCTTCCATCTAACGACGAAATGAGTGAAGCTTTTTCCACTTTTTCTATAAACAGTTTTTTATTCCTACATCGCATTTCTGTGCCTAAGTCAACTTCTACCGGAAATTGACTTACACCACTTTGACTTTAACCCCTTCAAATATAGAGGATACCGTTGTGGACACCTTGTACTATGGTGTAATGCACTGTTGAGAGTAATGGAGTTGCCACTCTCTTCTGCCGTTATTGATTTCGAATTTGGCGAGATGAGGCCAGCCACTCCGTCTCGAGGTAGTCTACTAACTATAATTTTCATGTGTCTTAATAACTAACTCTATTGTCACTTAAACGAGTAAATTTATCGTAATCGAGCTCTTAAAGTCTAGCAATAAGTTGTAAACACGTTATGTCAGCCCAGAAGTATTGTCACGTTCCCTTGACGTTGTTGTGGTCGGAGAATCATATCGTTCCATCGCCCCTAACCCGGAGTTGGGTCGGCTCAGTTCCCGCTCTGTATTGATTGCCCGTGGATTGCCTGCCCTTTTAAAGTGACTGCCCTTTGCCCAACGGGACGGGAGATGGCTTTTTAACGAAGGGGAAACCTTGACACGGCTCCCTTTTTCCCTCCACTTATCCAATTATTCGCTTTTTCACGCTAATGTCCGACACTAGGGCCTCGTGTTCTCTGAGCTCCTCCCAGAAACCACCTTTTGTCGAGATGAAAGGATTACCTTTAAATTGTCTGCAAAGAAAAATTTTAGAACCCCTGACTCGCTGTCCCTTCCCGTAAAACATCAACCCCAAACTTGAAATTGGCTGGTACCACATTCTAGCTTCCAGATGTTGTTTAGGGCCTTAGCACTCTTACAACTACAGTTTGTAGTAATTACAGAAGAATTTTCGAGATTATATTTTGAAATTTTAGTACATTCTACGAGAGGGAATCGTTGTCTCCTACCTCAAAATCGGTGGGTTACAAAATCAGAGCTTACAGTTAAGTGTGTAAGTACACATTTTGGAGTTTTTTTGTCCAATAATTCCTGAACTGTTCGTTCTACAAAAAATGTTATACGCATCAAAGCTTCGTAAATACAGAGACCTCTATTAAATATCCAAAGGGTTTAGGACAACCCAAGTATCCATAAAAAAACCTGTATGTGTCTTTCTCTCCCTAATCCTTTCAATAGCTGATCAACCGAGAATTCTCGGCCGATTATTGTTTTTTAATTTACATTCAGTAAAGAATGTCTCCGTACACCTCAGAAATGTGTCATTTTTTTGAATTGCCTTGGCAGGCTAATTCGGACATCTAGGTTCCAGCTGATATAAAACAATATTTATCTGATTGGGAATCTCGAACATAAGAGCCATTTGTTTTAGAAAAGGGGAAGAACAAAGTCTCCACTAACAAACTGGAGTTCATATGAATTAGTACAGGATCAATCAAGACTCTCCTCCCCCCCAACCACAATAGCAACTACCAGAGGTTTAGAATCATAAAAAACGCTGCAAATTCTTTCACTGGGGTTTATTATTCAATTGACTTGCGTTCATGATTTGAATTTCTACTAAGCTTTGGAGTGTGCGTGTCTCACAGGTGATAGAGCGATTGTTGAATTTCAGGAGATATGCATAGAGCACGTAAATCTGTTTTCAACCAAAATACCTATTTGGATTGATCAGTTGATCGTATTTGTGTGCCTCCTGAAATTCAATAATCACTCTATCACCTGTGAAACACGCACACTCCAAAGCTTAGTAGAAATTAAATACAAGTCATTGGATAATAAACCCCAGATGAAAGAATTTGCAATGGTTAAGAATGCTTCAACCCGTGTAAAAAGCCTTGTAGAAAACATTACTACATAACTACGTGACTAGTTCTCATCAAAACAAAAACAATTATAAACGAAAACCCCAGGGAAAGAATTCGCAGCGTTTTTTTATGGTTATCAGAATGCTTCAACCCGTGTCGGCTACAAAGCCTTTAGGAGTTCACTCCAGTACCCACATTACTACATCACTGCATCACTAGGTTACTGCTATCAAAACAAAAACAATTATAAACCAAAACCCCAGTGAAAGAATTTGCAGCGTTTCATGCATATCAGAATGTTTCAACCCGTGTATCGGCTACAAAGCCTTTTAGGAGTTCACTCTAGTATCCACATTACTACATCACTAGATTACTGATATCAAAACAAAAACAATAATAAACCAAAACAACGCAATTGTTGGCGCCATAAATCGGGCCATACATAGCGAATGGTTTGACCTACGGACCTGAGGAGGGGCTCATTCGATTCCTCGTGGAGTGTTCTTCAAAAAGAGTACACATTTAGGCCGCCTTGACTTTTTTGAGGTTTTTAGGGATTTTACAAAACTTTGACAACCCTTAAAGGGCACTTTGAATTAAGTGAGAGAGCTGGCTAAAGAATTGGAGCGTTGTCGGACCAATATTGATTTTTACTGAAAATTTCAGATTTTTTGCTCCAGCCGTTTGGCAGAAAACGTGCGTACGGCGGACGGACGGAAAATTTTTATTGCAGATTCGGATTCTACACCCTTTTAAACGTAAACCATGAAATTTTCAGGGGGGTTAGAATTTTTTTTTCAAGAGCAATTACAATGGTTTATTATTGAATAATAAACCAAAATTAACGGATCAGCATTTTTTCCGGTCACGGTCATGAACGTCTCAGGGGAAGTCTAATAGAATTGATCCAGGAGGGTCAATACAAATATGAGAAAAAAACAATACTTAACCGAATACGAATCCGTTCCAAATCATTCTACGACCGAAGATGGAAAAAAAAACCTTGAGTATTCTCAAACAACTTTCAAAAACTGAATTCTTGAACAATTTTCATGATTTTTTTCAATCGTTGTTCGTGTATTGTGTTGTTATGGTATTGTACGTACTCCAGAAACCTGCTTGGCACGATTGCTCCCAGATACCATCCAGTATGGCTCAGAAACTCTTTGATTACATGAAGTCCTATTTGTTGGATATTATCAAGCCCAAAGGAGGGCCTACTAGGCCAGCTATTAATCCATTTTTGAGCTCGGTTTTCTAGTGTCTTTGGACTGTAGGAACACTTAGTGCCTTTATAAAAATGAATTCGTGTACGTTTGATGACAGTTTGGCCTGGTTTGTTTAATTGGATAATTGTTTGACTTGAAATACGTTATTTCAGACCTCTGTGAACACATTCTTAAAATTAGTGTCCGATTATTCTAGGGTCATGAGATGCAGCTACAATATTCGTGAAACGCCAACGGATTCATTTTTCGCTGAGTGTACTTCCAATAAGAATTATGTCCAGTTTTGAAGCATATTTCAGAACTTCAACAATTCGTTGTGGAATTAGGTGAATTTAGGGATTAATGCTGCCTGATTCTTTATTTCTTCACTATTTTCATCTGACTTTAATTATTAATTTTTGTTCGGCCTCTAGTTTAGCTTAGTTATGCAACAAACCTTGGAAATCTTCAATTTGCTATCAAAAAGGAGGGTTTAGGTTGTAACAGCCAAACCTATCATACGCTACACAGCTAGAATTCTTTAATTTATTATTTTTGAGAACTAAGGACACTCGATTTAGGTTAAGAAAACAATTCATGAATCATTGTGAAAAAGTAAATGGAAGGGAAAGACAATTTTATGTTTTTTTATGCTTACTTTTGAACTGGGGAAAATTGAGGATTTTCGGGTTTAATGACAGATAGTTCAAGAGGATTTCATTTAAATTTACACTACTCTGGCGATTTTTGTGAATCTTTCATGTTCGATTGTTTTCTTATCTCTAATTGTTTTCTCTCAGTGAACTGGTGATTCATTCTTTGTTTGATTTTACAGTATGAAAGCTGGTTCGTACTTGGAGTTGTATTAGGGGCCCTGCACATCCATCAAAATTATCTATTCGCTGTTCTTACTATCAGCATACACAACCATGTGCGGGGACGTCTCTTTAGTCCATGAATTAGTTGGAATTACTTACCAATAGGTTTTAATTTTTGCACACGATTTATATTAGCAACGTTCATTTACTCTGGTGGAGAACTCCTCATTGTACAGGTTTTACCTTACTCAATAATCAACATTTCAATTTGTTTTTGGATTTGGATTGGGATTCTGTTTTTATCCTTTCTTCCGTTCTCTACTGATAAAAAGTAGTTCATCCGTTCAAGCGAGTCGTCGGGAAAGCGTGAATTCGTGGTTCCTAATCGCTCACACTTGATTGCTTAATTAGCAGCGGTTCTACCTCGATGTGCTAATTTGTAAGAATGTTTAGCAATTAGCTCTGCTCAAATTGTAGCACCTACCCAACAAAAAATGTTATTGGCATTGAAACATTTTTAGGCCCAGAGGATTTTTCATTGCAAAAACGATGCAAACGTCTTTGCACAGTTGTATTTTTTCCGTATTAGAAGGCCCTTCTGCACAAACATCATTATAGGCTAAAACACTTACTCAATGGCCATTGACGTTAATCTTGAAAATACACAGTGCTAATGCCGGACACATTTCACGCTTTGGAGTTACTCTGTTCGAGTTTCTAGAAAGAATAAACGTATACTTTAAAAATCTTATATAATTTTAATATGACCGTTACAGATATCATTTTATTGATTATAAAGTGTGTGACAAGCAGTATACTTTGCCTAACAGTGATTATTACCTACTTGTAATGTGAATTACAACGGATTAATTGGACGTTTTAAATGAGTCTTGTGGTGACGATGAGTCAGATCAGTCTTGCTTGGCCGGACTACTAATGTAGTCTACTAATTGCTTGGCCAGACCACCAGTGTGGTCTACTGAAGTACTAGTAAGGCGATGGTGTTTACGGAGTTATATTTATGAAGAAATCATCCTATTCTCTTTGGTACATTAGGGAGAGGGCGAAATCACTGGTCAGCTGAATTACTCTTGTGGCTAACTTCTTTCCTAATCGATCCACAGTGCCGATATATAAATGTAGCTCTTTTTAAGGCATCTAGTACACTATTGAAAAGTATGAATGGACGAGGCGCCGAGAAGATAATGTGCCGTAGACTACAATACATGTAGATGAGTGATTTTCGTAGAGGGGCTATCAAATCCAGAAATAATAAACCTTTATGGAATAATTTTTAGCATCTCATGGAAAAAAAAAAAAAAAAAAACCCTTTTTTTTTTTTTTTTTTTTCTTTTAAATAAAGCAGCCTGCCTCCAAAAGTGACTACAGGCTAATTACAAAATGAATTAATTATATAAAATTAACATTAACGAAAAAAAAAACTTGAAAAGAATTCGTGTCTTATAAGAAAAAATAAAAATAAAAATAAAATAAATATTTACCTACTTTGCATACAAGAAAATTAAAATAATCATAATACTTCAAAGTCTATACACCCCCCATGAAAATTTCATGGTTTACGTTTCAAAGGGTTTAGAATCCAAATCTGCAATAAACATTTTTCCGTCCGTACGCCGTACGCACGATTTCTCCCAAACGGCTGGAGCAAAAAATCTGAAATTTTCAGGAAAAATCAATATTGGTCCGACAACGCCAAAATTCTTTAGCCAGCACTCTCACTTAATTTAAAGTGCCCTTTAAGGGTTGTCAAAGTTTTGTAAAATCCCTAAAAACCTCAAAAAAAGTCAAGGCGGCCTAAATTTGGACTTTTTTTGAAGAACTTTCCATGAGCAGTCGAATGAGCCCCTCCGCAGGTCCGTAGCTCAAACCATTCTCGATGTATGGCCCGATTTATGGTGCTAACATTTGCGTTATTTTGATTTACCATTGTTTTTGTTTCGATTGCAGTAACCTAGTGATGTAGTGATGTAATAAACGTGGATACTGGAGTTAACTCCTAAAAGGGTTCGTAGCTGATACACGGGTTGAAGCATTCTGATATGCATGAAACGCTGCAAATTCTTTCACTGGGGTTTATTATTCAATGATTCATGATTTGAATTTCTACTAAGCTTTGAGTGTGCGTGTTTCACAGGTGATAGAGCGATTATTGAACTTCAGGAGGCACACAAATATGATCAACTGATCAATCCACATAGGTATTTTGGTTGAGAATAGATTTACGTGCTCTATGCATATCTCCTGAAATTCAATAATCGCTCTATCACTTGCGAAACACGCACACTCCAAAGCTTAGTAGAGATTCAAATCATGAACGCAAGCCAATAGAATAATAAACCCCAGTGAAAGCATTTGCAGCGTTTTACTATATTGTGCAACAAACTTCAGAAATTTTGAATTTCACGACGTAGGGGCTGATGCAAATGATATTAATAAGGCAATAATGACAATTTTGTTGTCGATGCCCACCCTGGAATTCTCAACCAATTTTCTTGATTCTTACTTTGTTCGATCAGAATTTTAGTCTAGTTCTGCAGTAAACCTCTGACTTTTGGTTTTTGGAGACAGGAAGGAGAATGGAGGGGGTAATATACAATCCTGCTACTAATTCTTTTATTAGACGTAAATAAATAATTCCAAAGGGCAAAGGCTTTTTTTGAACAACAGATCCATTATCCACAGGTATTTTTGTCTAAAAATGTGTGATAAACAATGCAAAATCTAGGTTTTTTGGTTTATTATTCAATAATAAACTATTGTAATAGCTCTTGAAAGAAAAATTGTAACCCCCCTGAAAATTTCATGGTTTACGTTTCAAAGGGTGTAGAATCCGAATCTGCTTTAAAAATTTTTCCGTCCGTCCGCCGCACGCCGTACGCACAATTTCTCCCAAACGGCTGAGCAAAAGATCTGAAATTTTCAGGAAAAATCCATCTTGGTCCGACGACGCCCCAATTCTTGAGCCAGCTCTCTCACTCAATTTAAAGTGCCCTTTAAGGGCTGTCAAAGTTTTGTAAAATCCCTAAAACCCTCAAAACAAGTTAAGACGCCCTAAATGTGTACTTATTCTTAAGAACATACCATGAGGAATCGAATGAGCCCCTCCCCACGTCCGTAGGTCAAACCATTCCCGATGTATGGCCCGATTTATGGTGCCAACATTTGCGTTTTTTGGTTTATTATTGTTTGTTTGTAACCTAGTGATGCCGATAATGTCGAGTTGTAGTGAATGTGGATACTGGAGTGATAGCCGATGTGGAGACTTGTAGTTTATAGCCGATACACGGGTTTGAAGCATTCTGATATTCATGAAACGCTGATAATATATAAGTAAATATTATTCAATATTATTACTGGGGTAAATAAGTATTCTTTCACTGGGGTTTATTATTCAATATGGCTTGCGTTCATGATTTTAATTTATACTAAGCTTTGGAGTGTGCATGTTTCAAAGGTGATAAAGCGATTATTGAATTTCAGGAGATATGCAGAGAGCACAATCTGTTCTCAACCAAAACACCTATTTGGATTGATCAGTTGATGATATTTGTGTGCCTCCTGTACATCAGTTTACCTTTGGCTAAATCGTTTAAATTTGGATTTGGGGAAGTTTTAACGCAATACGAGTGCCAAAGGACATGATAAATTATAGATGTTTTTATTGTGGGGGGGATTGAGGTTCAATAAAAAAACGCTGTAAATTCTTTCACTGGGGTTTATTATTCAATTGGCTTGCGTTCATGATTTGAATTTCTACTAAGCTTTGGAGTGTGCGTGTTTCACAAGATAGAGCGATTATTGAATTTCAGGAGGCACACAAATATGATCAACTGATCAATCCAAATAGCTATTTTGGTTGAGAATAGATTTACGTGCTCCATGCATATCTCCTGAAATTCAATAATAGCTCTATCCTGTGAAAAACGCACACTCCAAAGCTTAGTTGAAATTCAAATCATGAACGCAAGCCAATTGAATAATAAACCCCAGTGAAAGAATTTGCAGCGTTTTTTTAATTAGATTTTTAGAATCTAGGTATCTTGAAACGCTTTCTCAAATACGGATATATTGCGATATTCCTACGGGAATACACGCTTTTATCCAACTGCATGTCAACAAAGATGAAAACCAGGAAGTGAGGGATAATTAATTGAAACACTTGATTATGAAATGCGGAGAAAAACTGTTTATTCAATAGACCTTAACGGTTGGAGATTTTGAGAATGACTGATCCTTTCACAAGACGCTGCGAGTGGTATTTTCCCAAGTAGGATTGGCAGGCTAATTGGTTGGAGTACCATAGAACTATATATCTATATATATATATAGTTTTATGTTAGATATATAGTTCTATGGGTGGTACTTCCAACCCTTGAATACGAAAACGCAATTGGTCCCCTGATGGAGCTGCCAGGAAGTTTTAATGAGAAATATTACGATGTGGGTTCGTTAAATAAATGAAACAAATGATTATTCCACGGTATTCTCATACATGGTTTTCGATTCATTTCTTCGTTAGGCTACTGTAAAACGCTGCAAATTCTTTCACTGGGGTTAATTATTCAATTGGCTTGCGTTCATGATTTGAATTTCTACTAAGCTTTGGAGTGTGCGTGTTTCACAGGATAGGGCGATCATTGAATTTCAGGAGATATACATGGAGCACGTGAATCTGTTCTCGACCAAAATACCTATTTGGATTGATCAGTTGATCATATTTTTGTGCCTCCTGAAATTCAATAATCGCCCTATCCTGTGAAACACGCAGACTCCAAAGCTTAGTAGAAATTCAAATCATGAACGCAAGCCAATTGAATAATAAACCCCATTGAAAGAATTTGCAGCGTTTTTTTTATTGAACCTCAATACCCTCCCACAATAAAAACATCTATAATTGATCGAGTCCTTTGGTTATCGTATTGCGGCTAAAACTTCCCAGTATTCACATCGGCTATCACTCCAGTATCCACATTCACTACAACTCGACGCTATCGGCCGGACATCACTAGGTTACAAACAAACAATAATTAACGAAAAAACGCAAATGTTGGCACCATAAATCGGGCCATACATCGGGAATGTACCTACGGACGTGGGGAAGTCCTCATTCGATTCCTAATATTATGTTCTTCAAATAGGAAAATATTTAGGCCGATTCGACTAGTTTTGAGGTTTTCAGGAATTTTACAAAACTTTTACAGCCCTTAAAGGGCACTTCAAATTGAGTGAGGGAGCTGGCTCTAGAATTTTAGCGTCGTCGGACCAAGATGGATTTTTCCTGAAAATTTCAGATTTTTTGCTCCAGCCGTTTCGGAGATATCGTGCGTACGGCGGACGGAAGGAAAAATTTTTAT
>JAVIWC010003203.1:0-107398 GCA_031894815.1 Creontiades dilutus | reverse complement strand
TGGGACACAACGCCATGTCCCACGGATTGGTCCACACTCCCTAGTCGATTTTTGAAAAGAAGACAATCCGTAAAAGACATCGGCAACCTTCTATGGGATGTCTGGAGTGTTAGCAAAATTCTTTTCTTAATGCCCAATATCTCCTAATCAGGGCATTTATGTGTAGTGCACGTTATGAACATTCAACCCCAGCAGATGTCAAAAAAGAGAAAAAATACTCCGGTTTAGAACAAATACTAAGAAGGATCCATGAACCATGCTGTAGCTTATTGATTTTCAAGTTATGCTCCTGAACAATAATTTATGAATCCGTACATTCTAATTTCCACAATAGATAAAATTCAGTGACCGACACAACCATTGTTGTAGCCATGAAGAAGCTTAAATGCCCCACCCATTTCTTGGCTCGAGTCACTAACATGAACAGCATAGAGCAAGCAACAAACAATTGTAGCTGTCAACTGATATTTATTGGCAAAGATAAAGATAAAGATAATGATCAATTAATAGAGCTAATAAGTGTGACCAATAAAAAAGTTTTAAAATCTATATTACTTTGTACTGGACCATTGGTGCGATAGTGAGAAAATGCTCCCAAGTGTTGTCAATTATGATAACAAGATTAATTTGTGACAATAAAATGTTTATTTCATTTACTGGAATCTTATCAAGGATGATCTATTGTACTATTATCGTCGGACAGGTGGCACCACTGATGAATTGTTTGGCGCAAAAGATACGCAGATAAGGATGATAAAGTGTTAATGGTTTTTTTCGTAAGGTAACATGACGTTATCAGAGTGACACTCCTTGGGGTTGTGCGGACATCAATTAAGTACATAGGAGCAATCTAAATCCGTTCTAAGGAACCTACTGTGAAGATTTCAAGTCTTTCAAACGTTTTCAAGGCAAACGTTTGAGGTAGTAGCTGATGAATCAACAAATATATAAGCACTCGCTATATTTGGCGATAAAAATAAGAATGTAAGAGTATTTGGAAGAAATTATCAAGAAAAATGTGTATTTAGAAAACTATTAAAATTGCTGTTCTGGAAAATGCGGATACCAATTAATGAATTGAATACAACCGTTGACGAAATGAAACACAAGATAACGCTAATTCGTAGGAGCTACAAGCTTGCTACACGTGGAATATAATTGCTACAAATTTTCTATGGACAACGAATAAGAGTGGCAAAGAATAGAAAGACCTGTTGAACAGGGGGAGGGTTCGTAAAGAAGTAGCAGGTTGTAACTACAAGGGATAAAAAAAAGCGATAATAGAGGTAATTAAATTGTACAAATAATGAGGGAATTGATAAAAAAGTTTAGATGCAAACATTCGAGGAGGTAAAGAAAATAAAACTTTATTACAAAAAGAGGGGGGAGATGTTGGGGTAACCTGGCTTACATTGGCAGAGGCCATGTGAAGAGGGTTGGCCTAAAGGGCGTGCAGCGCGGTAGGTCACTGACGGGATCGACATTTCGTGCTCGAAAAACAGGTGGTACAAGGAGGAAGGGCAGGGACGGAAGCGAAACGGGTCGAGACATCTAGCGGATGCGAGGAGAACTTTGGAGGTTGCAGGGATATGTCATAGGTGTCGGTTGTCACTCGCTGGAGGAGGGGAGAGCAAAAATCTGTCACGATGTGAACCGCGAAAAAATTCGGAACTGTTCCGCAGGAACAAGACGAGCTGTTCCATTCAGCAGTTCCAGATCCAAAATTGTGTTTGCGCCGAATCGAATGGTGAAGTGAGTGAAAAATGAGGAAGACATCATCATCATCATAAAAAAACCATCACCTCAAGCATTCCATGGAATCATTCATGTCAACATGCCACAACTAGAAACGTGTGATTTGACACAACTCAGTGTTAAGTCCTAAGGAGACTGCATACCTAATTGCAGCTTGAGATTGTAGAAAGCCAAGAAATTAGCTTTAGAAGCCACTCAGCAGATCCTGGGCCTTCACACCATTCAATGTATTGTTTCTGTAAATTTGGTTTATCAATGTGTAAGAATAATACTATAATTGGGATTTGGACCGTTTTGACATAATTTTAGGATATGTCATAGGTATCGGTTGTCACTGGCTGAAGGAGGGGAGAAAAAATCTGCCTCAATTGTAGAGATGTGACGTCCCGCGAAAAAATTCAGAACAGTTCCGGAGCAACACATAGAGCTGTTCCACTTAGCGGTTCCAGAACCAAAATTTTGCGCCGGATCGAATGGTGAAGTGAGTTTCACGGTGAAACACAAGGATCATCAATCAATCATCACGTCAAGCATTCCATGGAATCATTCATGTCAACATGCCACAACTACAAACGTGTGCTTTGACACAACTCAGTGTTAAGTCCTAAGGAGCCTGCATACCTAATTGCAGCTTGAGATTGTGGAAAGCCAAGAAATTAGCTTCAGAAGCCACTCAGCGGATCCTGGGCCTTCACACCATTCAATGTATTGTTTCTTAAATGGCTTATTAAGACTAAGAATAGTACTATAATTGGGATTTGGACCGTTTTGACATAATTTTAGGATATGCCATAGGTATCGGTTGTCACTGGCTGAAAGAGGGGAGACAAAATCTGCCTCAATTGTAGAGACGTGACGTACCGCGAAAAAATTCGGAACAGTTCCGGAGCAACACAGAGAGCTGTTCCACTTAGCGGTTCGAATGGTGAAGTGAGTTTCTCGGTCTAACACAAGGAACACATCATCAATCATGGATCAATTATGGATTGATCAGTTGATCATATTTGTGTGCCTCCTGAAATTCAAAAATCGCTCAATCCTGTGAAACACGCACACTCCAAAGCTTAGTAGAAATTCAAATCATGAACGCAAGCCAATTGAATAATAAACCCCAGTGAAAGAAATGCGTTTTTTTTTTTTTTTTCGACTACCTCAATACCCCATAATTGGGATTTGGACCGTTTTGAATAATTTTATCTATAATTTATTAGTCCTTTAGCACTCGTAATGCGTTAAAACTTCCCCAAATCCAAATTTAAACGATGTAGCCAAAGGTAGACTGATGTAGAGGGTTTCTGTGAACCAAAAAATATTTGTCACAAAAATATGAAACAACTGATCAATCCAAATAGGATATTTTGGTTGAGAACAGATTTACGTGGAAAAACATCGCAAACCAAACATATATGCATATCTCCTGAAATTCAATAATCGCTCCATCAGCTGTGAAACACTTGGAACAGATTCAAATCATGAACGCAAGCCAATTGAAAAAAATTTTTTTTTGAACAAAATTTTTTATTGCAGATTCGGATTCTACACCCTTTGAAACGTAAACCATAAAATTTTCAGGGGGGGTTAGAATTTTAATAAACCCCAGAGAAAGAATACTTATTTACCCCACTAATAATATTGATTTACCAATATATCATCAGCATTCCATGTTCATCAGAATGCTTCAACCCGTGTATCGGCTATAAACTACAAGTATCAACATCGGCTATCACTCCAGTATCCACATTCACTACAACTCGACGCTACCGGCATCACTAGGTTAAACAAACAATAATAAACCAAAAAACGCAAATGTTGGCACCATAAATCGGGCCATACATCGGGAATGGTTTGACCTACGGACCTGGGGAGGGGCTCATTCGATTCCTCGTGGTATGTTCTTCAATTAGGTACAAATTTAGGCCGCTTCGACTTGTTTTGAGGTTTTTAGGGATTTTACAAAACTTTGACAACCCTTAAAGGGCACTTTAAATTGAGTGAGAGAGCTGGCTCAAGAATTGGGGCGTCGTCAGACCAAGATGGATTTATCCTGAAAATTTCAGATGTTTTGCTCCCTTTGGGAGAAATCGTGCGTACGGCGTACGGACGGAAAATTTTTTATTGCAGATTCGGATTCTAAACCCTTTGAAACGTAAACCATGAAATTTTCAGAGGGGTTAGAATTTTTTCTTTCCAGAGCGATTACAATGGTTTATTATTGAATAATAAACCAAAATCGAAAAAATCGTCAAAATATCATACTGCTACAGTTTCCAAAAACGTTCGTTATTGGAGGAACTGACTTGGCAGGGCTTTTTTATTCGTTAAAGGGAGCAACTACACCAAGTATGAACAAAATCGGAGGGGGTTGGTTCATTTCGAATCTGCCCAGGAATGGAATGACCCACATTTAAATCGCTAGGTCAAAATGAACTGAATGTACATCACAGAAAGCACATCATTTATAGGGCCAGTGGAAAGGAGATTGAATCCTATTGGCTCATGAAAATGAAAGGGACGGGGAGGACCAACCAATGCCACTTAAGGCTTACGAAGTGAAAGGGGCACAAACAGTAACGTTATGGAGAGGGGGAGCCAAACTTATTGCAAGAATGAACCCGATAATGGTGAAATATTTTGAGGAATAATATCATTTAAACATTTTCCTGACCTATCACTCTAAACAATTTCAAATTTTTCTTGCACATACAACATACCTACCTTTGGGCACAGCCCCACTTCAGTTCATGTATGTTACTGATGGAGACCTAACCGTCGAAATCGATTAAACTGAGTGACTCATTATTTTCGTGGAAATATAGCTTTTCCAAGTCAGATTCAGAAATTTCCAAACCAACTTCAGAATTTTCCATTTCAACTTCAGAATGTGATTAATATCTGGTTGGGAGCGTAAAAAAGTGGGATAAAGAGAAGGAAATAAGTAGGTAGCACACAAAATGTATTAATAAAATTAAAAAATTATCACGAGAGGTCAGAAGGAACTGGTTTATCGAAATTGATAAAATATGCGCATGTTTTGCTTCCGAGTCTGTGAAGCAGCGGAAGCCTCGTGTTCACTTTCGGAAGCCAAACAATTTTTGTTGTCCGAATTCAGAATTTCCACTCGCATTTTGCGTTTCATAGCCTACTAAACCAATTTGGTTCCCTGTCTGACTGTCCGCACTTCCTTGTTACAGCCATTAACTTCCACAATTTTGAATGAATTTAGCTCATATTTTGAGAGATTATGCAGATAAGGTCTCTTGAGGTCCCATACGAATTTCATCTCAATATAATCAGCGGTACGCTCCGCGCATGCACTAACGTGAAATTTTTGGAACAGGTATAACTTTTTGGCTGTTTCAAGACTTTCACGTTAGCGCGTTTCACGTTCTCATTTTCGATGAACCTTGTGAGTACTTTCTCACCTCTTGTGTTAATTTTTTAATTTTATTAATACATTTTGTGTGCTACCTACTTATTTCCTTCTCTTTATCCCACTTTTTTACGCTCCAAACCGGATATTGATCACATTCTGAAATTGAAATGGAAAACTCTGAAATTGGTTTGGAAATTTTCGAACTTGACTTGGAAAAGCTATATAGACGACATTCCATCTTACTCCGTTTTTATTGAAATGGATTACCACAACTTCGTCACGAGTGACTTAGTCCGTATCGCGTAAGCCCTTCGATGGGGCAATTACTCTATTGACCTTGAAGTGGTGAATCCTCGCATCTCCACTTTTGGCAAAAATGAGTTTTTTCGTTAATCCAAATACGACGGTTGTAGAGCTCCAGCGGCCGGGAAAACGTTTTAACCGGCCGATAGTGAAGAAGAGGATCAACGCATAACATGGAAGTGACGGGGCGAAGAATCTAGTTTTTTGGCTGTCCTGAAAAGTACGGGTTTTCGAGATTTCGGGTTCACCACTTCAGCGTCGCTATTCAACCATCCTCCTTGTTATAAATTATACAAAGACTTCGAACAACAAAAATTCGCCTATTCTACGATTAAAGCGCATTACCTCAACCACCGAGGGGTAGGGATGATTTTTCAGTAGTCTCAGGTAACTGTGGATCCGTGAGGAATAAACCTGACCAACCGAACACAAATAACTTCACTGTCTGCACCCGAGTCTATCTAGCATTGTTTTCACTTTTGGTAGATAAGATAAAAACATTTTTTCAACAGAATCATATTTTGCAATCACATTTTATGTTTTAGACAAGAGGTGTCAAACTCAATTTTGCAACGGGCCATATTATGGGCGGGGAAGATGCACATTACAAAAAATGTACTAAAGCATTACAATTTTCTGTTTAATTTAATTATAGAGTATATGATTGTTTTTCATAAAAGGGGATAATCATTTGGAGCTCGAGGATTCAGAGGATCCTTTTGTTTTTGACAAGCTCATTAATGTCAGGTACCTATCATATTCGTTGTCGTTATTTTAAGAATTGATTGGAGATGTTCATTCATAAGCTTGTGCGATGTTTGTTCTCATTTATCTTCACGACTGAAAACAACTGCTCACACAAATACTAGCAAAACATGCACAGAATGCGTCCTGCATGCTTTTTATAATTTCGGGTAGTTCCAAACTCTTGAAAATATTGTGTGTGAAATGTAAGAGCGTTAACCTTTATAAATTCTTCATTCATAATACAGTCTGATTGAAGATTCACCAACTTTTTTTTGCGAATGCAACTTCAAAATTAAAAGGATTGTTTAAAATGGGAAATGCTTTTTCATTCATTTTGTGGAAATCGTTGTTCCAACGGTTGTTGACTTCCGTGATCAGATTTGCAGAAGTTGAGAACATTTACCTATCCTTTTTGATTTATTATTCAATAATAAACCATTGTAATCGCTCTGGAAAAAAAAGTCTAACCCCCTCTGAAAATTTCATGGTTTACGTTTCAAAGGGTGTAGAATCCGAATCTGCAATAAAAAATTTTCCGTGCGTCCGCCGTACGTTGTACGCACGATTTCTCCCAAACGGCAAAAAATCTGAAATTTACAGGAAAAATCCATGTTGGTCCGACAACGCCCCAATTCTTTAGCCAGCTCTCTCACTTAATTTAAAGTGCCCTATAAGGGTTGTCAAAGTTTTTGTAAAATCAATAAAAACCTTAAAAAAAGTCAAGGCGGCCTAAATTTGTACTTTTTTTTAAGAACTTTCCATGACGAATCGAATGAGCTCCTCCCCAGGTCTGTAACTCAAACCATTCCCGATGTATGGCCCCATTAATGGTGCCAAAATTTGCGTTATTTTGGTTTATTTTTGTTTTTGTTTTGATTGCAGTAACCTAGTGATGTAGTGAACGTGGATACTGGAGTGAACTCCTAAAAGGGTTCATAGCCGATACACGGGTTAAAGTATTCTGATAACCATAAAAAACGCTGCAAATTCTTTCACTGGGGTTTATTATTCAATTGGCTTGCGTTCATGATTTGAATTTCTACTAAGCTTTGGAGTCTGCGTGTTTCACAGGATAGGGCGATTATTGAATTTCAGGAGGCACACAAATATGATCAACTGATCAATCTAAATAGGTATTTCGGTTGAGAACAGATTTACGTGCTCTATGCATATCTCCTGAAATTCAATAATCGCTCTATCACCTGTGAAACAGGGACACTCCAAAGCTTAGTACGAAATTCAAATCATGAACGCGAGCCAATTCGAATAATAAACCCCAGTGAAAGAATTTGCAGCGTTTTTACCAGATTTTCCCACAGCCTCAACAATGATTCCTGACGAAGTATACAGTGAAATCCCATAAAATCCTCACTCTCTTCAAAGATTGTTTTCTAATTTAATTTAGTTACCCTTGAAATTTAATTATAAATGTAGTGTGCGCATTCTAAAATTCCCCTAGAGGGATCGAGTGAAGCCTAAAACCACCAAAAAATGTGATTCTTCTTCCAGTGGCACAGTTTCATGATTATTTTAGACCGTTGTGAACAACATTCAAATGGCGTCTGTCTGCGCGTTTCTACCAACTGCCAGCAGATCCTTCCGACACGCTTTATTTACACAGTTGTCATCATATTTTGGTGGAATATTCAGAAAATATCTAAATTATGCTGCAGAATGTGCCCTGTCAGTTTGATTGTTCACAAATCATTCACTCTGTTAGGTGCGTCGTAAACGTCAAATTCATGGAGCATTATTTTTTATTCGTTCGATCTCGCTCAAATTCAATACCTAGGTAGTATGGAAAATACGATTTGATCGACGACATGACGTGTTTCGCGATCACTAGCTGGAGCGCAAGCATAAACCTCGAATCCATGTAACAAACTTGAATCTTTCTAAAGTTTTCAATCGATTTCGGTTAATTTTTTTTTTTTTTTTTTTTTTTTGGAAATGAGCGATTTAAGCCATGAATGGTCTAACGCCATGGCTACCAGCTCACTGGTTTCTTTTGCAGATACGCAATGCATGCACAATCGTAACGCGCATCAAACATAATTTTATCTTGCCTAATTCAACAATTTTGCTCGAAATACCGAAGTAGTTTTGGTCTATCCAAATTTATTACTTCCCCCAACCATAAATAAGAACCCGCTGAAAAATCTTTCTGCATTTTTTTTTTTTTTTTTTTAATCATTCATGTTTGAATACATAGGTGTAGCACATCGTTACATTTGTATGATACTCCCCCATGTAAGGAAACCTCGTGCTTGGGGGAGGAGTTCATATTCGGTTTGAAAGTACAATCATTTGACATGGCTACAAATTGATAACAGTATAAACATTATGTATAGGTATAGTTGAATTTTGAATATATAGGTCTAAACTACTTAACCAGAGAAGAAAAACTAATTCACTAATAAAAATTTTTTACTGCTAATTTGAACTGACTTAAGGACGGCAGCTCTCTAACTGAAAGGAAGTTCATCTTACAAACATGTAATCTGACCTGCTGAGGTTAAACGAAATTTTTAATGTTCCCTCTTCCACGGGTGTTCGAAATACAAAATTCCAATGGTTTAAGTTTCAATAAACTATTATATATTATGTATAGTATATCTATGTTAAGGACACGATGAAGACTGGATAAACTTCATTTTTTCCAACCCCAAAATTCTGATAAACCAACCAAGTTTGCCAAAAAATTACCCCGAATCCTTAAGCTTGTAGCTTACGGCTATAGTTCCAGAAACATAGAAGCCATGCACGCTACTGTCTTTCAAGGAAGTTTTTCCAGCATCAGTAGTATCACCATGATTGTACAGATCCCTTTATTGTCTAGGGAGACTTTATACTGCCCATCCCCATTGGCAGTCTTTGTACAGTCCTCTGTATGCTCTAGAGAGAGTAAAGTAGAGTTAACTGTGAAGTACTACTTATAATATGAATGTACATTACTTAACAATCTGTTGGAAAAATAAAGGTAAAGAGTTGTGAGTGAAGGTAAAGCTTGTCCCACGCTATAAGTTCCAGTAACGCAGCATGGAACCCAATCCAGGAATTAGCGTAAAATAATAAGATTAAACAGCTGGGGAACTTCAACAATTAGCGGGGGACAGGTTGTCCGAGCGAGCTAAGGCATCAGTCCTTTGGCTGATTATTTTCAGTGGGAGTTCCGATTTGCCCGGTTCGAATCCGGCAGGCACCAAGCATTAGGGCCAAAATCCTATCAAGTGGTGTATACCTGTCCTGTCGTTAGACAGTTCACCTCTGATCTCGATATCACGTGAATCCAATTCGCTGCCAACCCAGGGGCGTGAGGCAATGGGAAGCCACGAGCGAAATCGTCAGTTCTACTTCCGATCCTCTCTAGAGGACGGCTGGCGACGTCTACGACACCTCTGGGTAGTCGGACAAAATCCAAAATGA
Source organism: Creontiades dilutus (assembly GCA_031894815.1). Lineage (NCBI taxonomy): Eukaryota > Metazoa > Arthropoda > Insecta > Hemiptera > Miridae > Creontiades > Creontiades dilutus. Next base: position 97,794 of record JAVIWC010003203.1, on the reverse strand, counting down.
AATTCCTTGTTTACTTTACTTTACTTCAACAATTAGCTTTACACACTTGGCCAATAAATATGTTGTGATTAACTACTTCGTATACACAGACGCATCCCTAACACCTGACAAACCACCTGGAATTGAAATTTATCGTTGGGTCCTCGTAGGATTCTTGTTACATCCTTGATTTCCAATGGAAATAATTATTGAACGACCGAGTCGACATACGAACAAAATTCAGGAGTTTTACTGAATGGTTCCTCAATTCTGTTCTTTTAGCTGAATAATCAAGTGATCCCAACATCCGGGAAGCAGAACAGAAGCAGAACTTCCTCTTCATCCACAGACATTTTACAATTATTAGCACTTAGAACTGATAAAAACTCCCAAGGGAGAGCTGAGGATAACTAAAGAACGGCACAGCGGGTGAAAACCACTGTGCTAACCGAAGTGAAAAAACGCTTGCAAAAACGAAGTGGCATCTACCTCCCCGACCGAGGCGTTAAACGCTTCGTTCAAAAGCGTAGCGTTTGGCATAAGCCAATTTCTTTCCTAATCGGTAAACGGTGGCGAAATTTGAAATGGACCTCTTAGGAAAGATGTACGACCAGCTCAGCTGAGGGCCTTGGGACTGATTATATCGATTATCGTAAGTATAATCACTAAAATATGCTGATATGGGCATGCTGTTGTATGACTGATATGCTTTTCGCCCCGTGTGCTGCGCCTTCGGACGTTCATGACCCGGGGATCGGGGTTGCGTTGCATTTATCAACGCAAAACCCGTTCAGCGGGCAAGAGAGAGGGCGGAGGCCCCCTGAAAAACAAAAACCCCTTGAATGACGTAAATAGGGTCGGTTTTGAAAGAGAGAAGTTTTGTATTTGCGCCTCTCGGCCCCGGCAGAGGGAGCGCTATCTGGAAGGGCGGCAAAACGGCGTTTTGACAGGCGGAAGCTGCGATATGGAGCCCCCTACAGCTCGCAACTGTCCGCGAACCGGGTCCAACTTGCAAACGTGTTCCGCACGGTCATTTTCCAAAGGCCTCTTCGGTGGTGACCCCTTCGATTTTCATACTCGCTGGAAATCGCGGTCGACGTGTACACGGTAGGGTGGAGTTCTGTAACTTTAGACGATGAGGCTAAAACGAACGTTGTGGCTTAAAACACCACCATCTTTGCTGTACGGCATTTGGGAACGAATAATGGCGACGACAACTCTCTATGGTACTGATATCGGAACTAATCCATTCAGTTGGTTCCAGCAGAAGATACAGGCACCAAATAGTTTTGATGGTAGACTGGAAAATTAACTTCGTGGCTAAACCCTGTGTGGCATCTGGAAATAAGTAATAACGAGGCAAAGTACACGCTCAAGTACAGGTATTATAACCAATCCAATTAGTTGGTTCTAGCAGAAGATACTGGAAACAAATAGTTTTGTTGGTAAATTGGAAGATGAACTTTATGGCTAAACACCATCATCTTTGCCATGTGGCACTATCTGGAATGAGTCATGAAGCAATGAACTCGCTCTAGTACATATATTAGAACCATCCATTTAGTTGGCCCAGGTACAAGATATAGGAACCAACTAGTTTTGACGGTTGATTTAAAAATGAACTTTGTGGCTAAACACCCTCATGTAATTCATGTGCCACTATCTGGGAATGACTAGTAACGAGGAAATGACGCTCAAGTACCGCTATTAAAACCAATAATTTAGTATCTTCTGCTAAAACCAAATAGTTTTGTTGGAAAATTGGAAAACGAACTTTGTGGCTAAACGCCACCATCTTCGCTGTGTGACATTTGGAAATAAGTATTAACGAGGCAAAGACGTTTAAGTACAGTTATTATAACCTATCTAATTAGTTGATTCTAGTAGAAGATACTGGGACCAAATAATTTTGTTGGTAAATTGGAAAATGAACTTTGTGGCCTAACACCATCATCTTTGCCATGTGGTTCTATCTGGAATGAGTAATGAAGGCTCCAACTCGCTCTAGTACAGATATAGGAACCATCCATTTAGTTGGCCCTGGTACAAGATACAGAAACCAAATAGTTTAAACGGTTCATTGAAAAATTAACTTTGTGGCTAAACACCCACATGTAAGCCATGTGCCACTATCTGGGAATGACTAGTAACGAGGACAAGACGCTCAAGTACAGCTATGAAAACCAATTCAACTAGTTGGTTTTAGCAGAAGATACTAGAACCAAATAGTTTTGTAGCAAAATTGGAAAACGAACTTTGTGGCTGAACACCACTATCTTTGCTGAGTGGCCCCATCTGGGAATGAGCAATTAAGGCACCAACTCGCTCCAGAACAGATATTAGAACCAATCGATCTAGTTGATTCTAGCAGAAGATACCGGGCTCAAATAGTTTTCTTGGTGGATTGTTTCACTATTTTCTCAGGTTCTAGTGGTCCGATCTCACTTCTCTCTAAATACAAAATTGATACTAAACCATTAGGGGATAATCGTGATGACCAGAGTGCGGATCGCTGCAAATTCCAACATATGGGTTCATTATTTTTTTAATGATGCGTGGTCACCTCATCGATTTCAACTCGACCCCGTTACTGTCATATCCGCTACGAAATAAGCTCAACAAACCCGCATTACATTCTAACTCATCTCTTGAAGGAGTTCAAGTCAGCAGGAATATGCCAAGCTGCAACAAGCTTGTATTCTAAATCTCTTTAGATTAAGGAGATTTCAAGATTAGTGTAATGAACTGTAGGAAATTCATGCTATCGATGCGAGGAAGACATGTTACAAGTCTCATGTTATGTTTAACGATTTTAACAATAGGTCTAGGTCGCTTTCTTAAATTATCATATGTTTCTGGTTTTGGTTGAGAGTGACTCCACCAGCACCCACAAACTTTTAAGAACTTATGTTGGTGGAAAGGAGTAGACTTCTAAATGTTATTCTTCATGCAAAGACTGTATTCTTTTTCCTGTCAATGAATAAAAATTCTATGTGCCGTATCCAAAATTGATAAATCTGTATTTAAATTGTTATTGTCAATATTGGTATGTGACTCGAGAGATAGGGGACCCAACAAAACATCGAGGTGTTCAGTGTCCATTACCATAAGGACTCAAAACAATGCAGTACTAACACAACTGTAAATAGGATCGACCTCAGTCATCTGATTAAATTATGTATTGTGTATCTACTCTATCGATCGGGCATTCATTCCATTAAGAGATGTCCCTCAACAGAAATGAAATATTCCCTTTTGACTCTTTGCGGGAGAAGGGTTTTGTGTTTGTTTTCGAAACTATCAAGGTTTTTAGGATACACAATGGAAATGGCCACTTGATAACGTTTCATTAGTCGGTAGGTAGAACGTCCCTATCTTCAAGTCCGATGCAAAATCATTTTAGAAAAAACAGCTACTATTGAAAACGATTCGTGAGCCCCTACAGTTATACAGCTAATGATGATTTCTACAGAAAGTGGTAGTCATCCGCAGAAATGGACCTAGAAGCAGGAGAATCCAAGGCACATAAAAGAGGAGTCAAACATAGATATGAATGTGTCATCCTTAATTTTGTAGTATCCACCAAGTATGGAAGTTTCAATGAAAACAGAGCTCGTTTCATGACCGTTCGTGAGCCCCTTAATACAATAATAAGGCATGTAATAAAGTATGGAAGTTTCAATGAAAACAGAGCTTTTTGACATGTATAAGCAATATTGACAATATCCTCAATGAATCTTTCCGATCGCCCATTTTTGATATCTAGATCAGGTGACAAATGCACCCTCAGCTAAATCAGCAGGGCGAAACATTGAACATCATTGTTCAATATTGTGCATCATATCTTCCGAATTCTACGTTCATAAACCCTTAGGTACATATAGGGGGATACAGTAGCAGTCAAAGATCATGCAATACTGCAGCCCTCTCAAGAGAAATGGATTTGCTACGCCAATGCAAATCAGTTAGAGTATAATCAGGACAGCAAATGCAATTTCTAGCTGAGTTGCATTGACAACAAAGCAGAAATTACCCAGAAATCGACTGGTAACTGGTTAGAACCGGTATCCAACTCGAAATCATTATCGGGTGCATTACCAGATTCCAGGTCCTGGCGAGTCCTTGTACCAGTTGCTCCTTCCACCGCGTTCTTCCTACATCAAGTTCTTTGAACTCCGGTTTCCCTCTATCCCCTCCGCGATTCCGCCAATTTCAGCGACCCGGCTTTCGACCTCCCTGCATACTGTCGTAGGACGTATTCGTGAGTCCCTCGAATTTTTTTCGGAATACGTTTCAAGATTCAAAGAAAGTGAACCTCAAGCCCATAAGGTCAACGAAATCAGATAAATGAGAGAATACGGTAAGGCTGTTACTGTCAACCGATCAAGGATAGAACCCTTTCACTATTTAATCAAATCTGAAGAGTTTTTCTTCCATTACTTGCAAAGGTTCAAGAATTATTGTGTCGCCAATCCCCAAAACCTCAAATGTTCCTGAAAATACACGTGTTTTCGCATTAAAACTCGATTTTCTCAAAAAGATTCCCCTTAAACAATAAAAACGAATTATACCGTGGGAAAGCTGAGGATTTTGCGCATTATTTAGGCTTAAATGCTGGAATTTTTTTCAGTTTTGACAAAATTTTCTTTTGGAGCTCATTTTTCACCCAGTTCCCTTTTAAAAATATTTCGTTAGGGAATGAGAAGATGGGAAAACTTGATGCTCTTTCCAACGGTATCCTCAGGTTTGCGAATGCTTTGAAAACAAAGGAGTTAGGACCATTTTTGAACGATAAGGTCGAAAACACGAAAAAAATCTTAACACCTCGAATGCGGCTTCTAAAACAGCTACCATCCTCCCTGACTTGAGAAAAAGTGGAAAACAATTCGGCATAAGACATATTTTTCTCTTCAAGGAAGGTTACATTTGAGTTGAGTATGACGTATTGTTGACCATTTTCGGAACATGTGACCATATGGCATGTTACCCGTGAGCTAGGGAAGGTCAATCGATTTTCGATTTTCTAAAAATCTTCGAAACTTGGGAATTTAATAAAAATAACCGGCCACGTTTCAAATCTAAGAGATCACTTTCATCATATGAATATATAGCTTTTCCAAGTCAGATTCGGAAATTTCCAAACCAATTTCAGAATTTGAATCAATATTTCGTTTCAGATTTTCCATTTCAATTTCAGAATTGATCAATATCCGGGTGGGACCTGGGAAGTAGTCTGGAAAAGTCTGAAACTGAAATGGAAAAGTCTGAAATTGAAATGGAGAATTCTGAATTGAAATGAAATTGGTTTGGAAATTTCCGAATCTGACTTGGAAAAGCTATAGCATGCTGTTGACAAGTAATCCACTCGAAGGTGAAAAGCGGGCGGTGGTTTCGCTAAAATACTACTTCTTCTTCAAGGTAATTTGCAATGAGAACACTAAATTAACGAAATCTTTTCTAAATAGAATTTAACTTGAACATTCGTACCAAAAATATGTATTGGTTTATTATTCAATAATAAACCATCGTAATGGATCTTGAAAAAAAAAAAAAACACGACCCACTTTTCATGGTTTACGTTTCAAAGGGTGTAGAATCCGAATCTGCAATAGAAATTTTTCCATCCGTTCGCCGTACGCACGATTTCTCCCAAACGGCTGAAGCAAAAAAGCTGAAATTTTCAGGTAAAATCCATCTTGGTCCGACGACGCCCCAATTTTCCAGCTCTCTCACTTAATTTAAAGTGCCCTTTAAGGGTTGTCGAAGTTTTGTAAAATCCCTAAAAACCTAAAAAAATCAAGGCGGCCAAATTTTCAAATCTTTATGAAGAACTTCACATATGAATAATAGCCCCTTTCCAAGGTCCGTAGGTCAAACCATTCAAACCAATGTATCCCGATTTATGGTGCCAACATTTGCGTTATTTTCCATTATTGTTTTTGTTTGAATGTGATCAATATCCGGTGATGTAGTGAACGTGATACTGGAAAATGAACTGAAAGGGTTTATAGCCGAAATGGAAAATTCTGAAACCATAAATAGAAAAAGTCTGAAATTGAAATGGAGGTTGAATATTCAATTGGAAATTGGTTCATGATTTGAATTTCCGAATCTTTGACTTGGAAAAGCTATAGCGATGAATGTTGACAAGTAATCCACTGAACAATCCAAATAGGTATTTTGGTTGAGAACAGGTGCTCTAAAATAATCCTGAAATTCAATAATTTATCAATGACAACACTAAATGAACGAAATCTTTTCTAAATAGAATTTAACTTGAACATTCCTACCAAAAATATGTATTTTTACTAATATTCTACTTATTCAATCAAAGGTTAAGACGAACTACGATCTTTCTCTGAGGTCTAGTTTTCTGCGGAGTCACTCTTGATTTGATATTGGGCTAATTCAAGTTATGCTTAAAACATCGAATGCTAAATTTTCCAATCTAGTGAAGGTTCTTGGAATAATTTAATGCACGTATGGAATGTTTAGTAAGATGAATGTGAATCAAGGTGAGATCTACAGTGACCTTTTGGATGATTTAGCGATAATCTGCCGTTCAAAGGCAAGTGACCACCGCTCCTTGTCAAGATAACACTTACGGAGAGTCACGCACCAACATTCTTATCGGTCGAGAGGCGCGAAGGTAGAGATGAAGAGACGAAGGAATCGCTGGTGTAGGCAGTGACGAAAGGGGAGGGGATATTAATGAATAGAGCTAAGCAAAGAGTTGAAACCCTTGAACCAGATCCAGGCGAGGGATGACGACTCTTAAACAGATCTGAAAGAGTTCGTGGAAGTCAGTACAAGGACGCTGACCTGATTGGAGGCTTAATAGTATTTCGGATCGGATCCATTGTTTTGCCACGGGTATTTTGTCATGGTTGTCTTCGTTGGGCGTTCGATTGGCGGGGTGATGAAGCCGTTGCATCGAAGGAATAGATTTTGTGCGCGAAGAAGGTTGAGCAGTGTGCCGATCGAAAGTTGCTGATAAGCACAGGTATATGAACTGATAACCTCGTGAATTGAGACAGAATGATTGTGTGTAAGTGAAGATATCCTCCACCAGCATTTAAATTGGTCATGTCCCTAACCCAAACGACAGATTGTTAAGTTCACTCAAGATTTAATACACTTCGTAGCTAATTTTGTGGATCCCTAGCTTCATTTTAGACCGTAAACATGTGATGACCAGCTGACAGAGAGATTTGGGCATGAAGAAAAACGACAGTTCCAAGATATCAGAAGTTGGATAACTTTTCCCAAAGGGTTTGGACTACAATACGAACAAAAAAGCTAGAAGTATGTAAAATTCATCTTAACTCAGCCTCTTTACCATTCTTACCTCTTTATCATTCGATACCCTCCATATTGAACATTTGAGGAAAGCTCTCTACTTGGTTTTTCAACTAATGAAATAAAAAAACAAAGATACCCATTTCATTACGACTATTTGATGACTCGAGCGTCCGAAGCTTTTAAGGTCCTTTTTGCAACTCACAATTATTATATTATTTTCATCAAGTTGAATTTGTTACATTCGTATAGTCAATTCGAAGCGATAATAACGGAATTTTTTGAAACGTGAATCAGTACTGTTTGTTGTTTTGGTGTTATCTTCAATGATGAACCTAATAGAACAAGGAAAAAACATTGTTTACTCAATACCCCAAAAACATAGGTCTACGTTTCATTATGTGAGATGAACAAATCCTTCTCAATTTTATCAGACAACAAACATGACGCTATGTATGAATTTTATGTTTACGCATGCGTAAAATGAAGTACCGATTTGTGAACAGTGAAACCGCCCTGGGGACCATCTTGAGCCTAACCCGCACTTCTCTGAAAATATCAATAAAATCGGATGACACCTGTAGAAATTAATTGTGTTACCGAGATTTACGATCACTAGAGCGGATTCTTAGGTCACTAAAAACTCGAAATATGCACTAAAAATTTGACTTTTCGTTTGGCGCAAACATTTTTCAAATGCTTACCGGCTTTCAGGTGCTGTGTTACCTGAGACCTTTTATCAAATGCGATTCCGACTTCACAATAAGTGCAGAGCAATTTTCGTCCATCTGAAATGAACACATCACCAAATTCCTCAACATAGCCGCGTAACTTGGATGAATGACTTTGACCTGGCCTAGGCATGAATGGAGTTCAAAATCCTTGTTTTTTCACACAGAAATTGCACAATGTACCACATGAACACTCCAATATTACCTACTTAGCAGTCAGCTCCACAGTCAGAATTCAGATTTACCCAGCGGCTAGCTCTTCAAAACAAACACAAATCAGTTGGGAGTTGTTGTTATTTCTAAATTTTCTAGGCACGGCTGCCGCCATGAGTGGCTTATGTAGTAGGTAGGTACTTCCACGCATGATGTCTCACTGTCTGCCATGTTGATGGAATGCTACCTTTTACTTTTTCAAATAAAAAAAAGGAAAAAACCTAAAAATATGCCTAAATTTTACTTGGATTATGTCATTAACCCTAAAATATGCTTTTATATGTCAAAATAACTATGCATTTTTGGAATCATTGTGCTGGGATACGGGTAAGTATCTTGGTAGCTTTCAAATATTCCTTCAGGGAAAAAATATGTTATTACCTAAGAATCCGCCCCCTAACGATCACACAACAGACATAAACACCACTCCAAAACAGTAAAAAAATTAAGGATGTTTGGAATGGTCAAAATGGTCAATACTCGAAGGAGAAATTTTGATTTTAGTAAAAAATAGAGATTAAATTGATAACACGATCGACGATTTCCTGTTGAAACAATTAATTACACATTTTGTATCTTGAATATAGCGTAGAAATGAGCCTTAGGAGCCCTCAGCTGGTCCGGGGCCTATGCTTCGTCAGGTAGAAGTCCTAAGGAGCCCATAAACAAAATTACTGCTTCACAGTGTAAATTGCGTGGAAATTAGGTTTAAGAGCGTAGAAAATGAGATACTTCACGACGCCTCGCGCTTTTTGTGTGAGTGAAAAATGAATACACACAAAAGATAACTTGAAGGAATGGGTAACTTCCGAGTCCCGCGTCCCCTTAATTATCGACTATACAAACAGCGGTAAAACAAGATACTTGTTAACAATTAAACATTCAGATCAATAAGAGAATCATATCATTTTCCGTATTATCATTAATGAGCTCACTTTAAACTAACATTTGCACCGGTCCAACATTCATACCATGACTTGTGATTCCCCGTGAGGTTGTCAGCTCAAGAGGGGAAAAAATAGTAGAATAATGATAGTACCTTTCTGGATGGATCATTACACAGGTATCGGGAACAAAACCTTTTTGGATCACCATTTGCATTGAAATGTAGTCAAGAAACGCTGCAAATTCTTTCACTGGGGTTTATTATTCAATTGGCTAGCGCTCATGATTTGAATTTCTACTAAGCTTTGGAGTGTGCGTGTTTCACAGGTGATAGAGCTATTATTGAATTTCAGGAGGCACATAAATATGATCAACAGGTTGAAGTATTCTGATAACCATTAAAAAAAAAAAATGTTTTAAAAACCCGCTGCAAATTCTTTTACTGGGGTTTCTTTTTCAATTGGCTTGCGTTCATGAATTGAATTTCTACTAAGCTTTGGAGTGTGCGTGTCTCACAGGTGATAGAACGATTATTGAATTTCAGGAGGCACACAAAAATGATCAACTGATCAATCCAAATAGGTATTTTGGTCGAGAACAGATTTACGTGCTCTATGCATCTCCTGAAATTCAATAATCGCTCCATCACCTGTGAAACACGCACACTCCAAAGCTTAGAATAAATTCAAATCATGAACGCAAGCCAATTGAATAATAAACCCCAATGAAAGAATTTGCAGCGTTTTTTATGGTTATCAGAATGGTTATTAGAATGCCCGTGTATCGGCTACAAAGCCTTTTAGGAATTCACTCCAGTATCCACATTACTACATCACTACGTCACTAGGTTACTGATATCAACACGAAACCAATAATAAACCAAAATAACGCGAATGTTGGCACCATAAATCGGGCCATAGATCGAGAATGGTTTGACCTACGGACCAGGGGAAGGGCTCATTCGATTCCTCGTGGAAAGTTCTTCAAAAAGAATGCAAATTTAGGCCGCCTTGACTTTTTTGAGGTTTTTAGGGATTTTACAAAACTTTCACAACCCTTAAAGGGCACTTTAAATTAAGTAAGAGAGCTGACTAAAGAATTGGGGCGTTGTCGGATCAACATGGATTTTTCCTGAAAATTTCAGATTTTTTGCTCCAGCCGTTATGGAGAAATCGTGTGTCGGACGGAAAAATTGTTATTGCAGATTTGGATTCTACACCCTTTGAAACGTAAACAATGAAATTTTCAGGGGGGGTTAGAATTTTGTTTTTCAAGAGCGATTATTTTTGGTTTATTATTGAATAATAAACCAAAAAACCATTGATTATTACAGGTCAACCATGAGTCCTTAGAGGAAGTGAAGTGATGAAGAGAAGAAAACATATTGGTAGATATAGCATACAGGCATATCGTGTTGTCAATGAAGAAGATATTTTCCATCAAGAGAATCGTTCCTCTGATTCTGCCCTCATTGAGGGCTACCATAAAAATCCATCAAGTGGTTTGGTGGATGGTGGCCTCCACAATTAGTGGAACACCACAACAATATGTTCGTTACCATCAAGAGAGTTTTCCTCGTAACGAACATATTGGACAAATAGTCTCATTCTTGCTTTCCTAGAGTTCTAGAGAAATATATTTTTTACAAAGTTAAACTTAAAACAATCTTTTCAATAATCTCACCACTGTGCTAACTCTAAATTCAATACAAAAAGACAACGCCAATGAGCTGACAATGCGGAAACTTAGCTACTTTAACTGTTTCGATTGTAGCAAGCGCCTTATAGGAACCCACGACCTCTCTGGGGTCGTTCCTGAGGAGCATCACTCGCCAACGCATAATTTTGATGTGGAGTGAAATCTGAAAGAAATCAACCCATACCAGGGCCCTCCACCAGTCGTGGAACCTCAAATGAGAGAAACTTGCCAGCGAGAATAGGTATTATAAGGCTAAATCATTTCCATACTCTCGATAATACCTTTTGCTACTTCACTTTTCTGATTAGCAACATTTTATTATTATTTAAAAGTTCTGCAAAATCAATAAACCATCTTATCTCACTCCCTACTCATCTACCTCACTCCCTATGAAAGTTTATTCCTTTCAAAATGGCGTATCAGCAGTATGGTTCAAGATTATGTGTGCTCACTTGGGTAATATGCCGAGAGAACCACTGCGATTGATTAGAAACGAGAGATTGTTTTAGAAAAGTCGATACTCAAATGTGACAGAAATTTTGAAATGACCCATGAACATTTGGATACGTGACATTCCTTAGATTGTTGACAGTTTGTGTGAAGATCAGTTGAAAGAAATCGTCAGACAATCTCGAAATCATCGATGCCACATCTCGGAAATGTTATCTTTACAATACCTAGCCATTACAAACTGTTGACGAATGGTTAATTCTCGGTTACAGGTCGAATATAAACGAAGGTAGATAATCCTAATCTAGAATCACGGTTTCGTAAATCCTTTTTATCACTTTAGCACTGAGTAGTATAACTGGTAGCAGCGGCATCATGACTAATTCTTAGCCACTGCGGAAGAGTTTATATTGCCTTTGGATTAACGGATTAACTCAAGTCAATATGTGCTCCATTTCCAGCTGAAGATGTCTCAGGAATTCGAAATTGTGTTCACCGGAATGTATCTTTATACACAGCACACATTCCGGATTTGGGCTCTTCATCTGCTTTCCAAACCAAAGTACCGCGTTGCTTGTCCCTTAGGGCGCTTACAGACTGGAGCTGCGATAAGAGCGAGGAAAGAGGGCAAAGAGAACAGAGAGTTGGCCATTTCAGAGTGGAGCAACGCTGCGAGAGTCAGTGCTGTTCAAATCCTCCTCGACGATGGACGACGATTATTTCTTTGCTGAAAACCCGTCATTGAGAATCTGGTATTTACTTCGGGGGCGAAAAGTAGAAGGGATTCACGCAATTGATCAATCAGGGAATTTCATCATTTGTACAATGAACTCTGACAAGATTACAACAGGTTTTACGAGTATTTTCGGATGAATATGACGACATTCGACTACTTGCTGGATAAAGTACAGCGCAAATTGCTAAAGAGGTGGTCAAATTGCATTTCAAACCTAATTTTGCCTGTTGAACGTCTTGCTGTTACCTTGAGATAAGTACCTACACATTTTTAAATTTAATAAATGTTTTATTAATAAACGTTGAATTGATAACGTGAATACTCAGTTCAATGACTTCAACAAAAAAGGAGACCACTTGGGTTTCTAAGTGAATAAAACACGGTAAATACAGTATAATTAACGTCCCAAAAAGGTTTTTTCATGAACACTACACCAATTAAATCGTCAGGATTCATATTTCATAGGAGCGCTAATAGCGACGACAACCAACTAGCTTGGTTTCTTCGCTCGCAGCGCTGCTCGCATCGCCGCTCGATCTCGACGCAGCCCCACTCTGCTCCTATCGCTCTTCTGAAATGTGAATCCTGATGATTTTACATGGTGAAAAAAACAATTAATTTCAAGAAAAAACCTTTATGGGACATTATTTATACTGTATTTACCGTGTTTTATTACCGTATAAACCGAATTAGTCTCCTTTAATGTTGAAGAAATTGAACTGAGTATTCATGTTATCGACTCAACTTTTATTAATAACACAACATCAACACACATGACACACACAAACACAACAACATACACACACACACATCTATTTCGGTATGAAGCTGTTGTAAAAATGTGTAGGTTCAACAGGATAAATTGGCTTTGAAATGCAATTTGACCACCTCTTCAGCAATTTGCTCTGTACTTTATCCAGCAAGTAGTCGAATGTCGTCATATTCATCCGAAAATACTCGTAAAACCTGTTGTAATCTTGTCAGAGTTCATTGTGCAAATGATGAAATTTTCCGTGAATGTGTCGCGATTGATTAATTGCGTGAATCCCTTCTACTTTTCGCCCCCGAAGTAAATACCAGATTCTCAATGACTGGTTTTCCACGAAGAAACAGTCATCGTCGCACTGACTCGCGCAGCGTCGCTCCAGTCTGAAATGGCCAACTTTCTTCGCTCTCTTTCCTCGCTCTTATCGCAGCTCCAGTCTGTAAGCACCCTTAGAGAGAGATTTTATTATTTTTGATTTATTATCGTTTTAAGGTGCTTGGATTCCAAATATGAAATAAACGTCCGCCGCACGAGTCACAAAAGGGCTTAGAATTGGTGTAAAATATCCTTTCTGTAGCAAATGAGCTCCACTTGGGGTCTAGTTGTTCGTACATAACTTCTAACCAGCCTAATCGCTTTACATGTGTTGATGTCATGGGCCAAAACTGGTCAAAAAACGTGGTTTTTTGGAGATTCTACTAACATAGACAAGTGGTTGCCATTTTCAATTATTTTTGGACGCACGATCAATTGAGCTGGGGGTTTGTATGTGGGGGGTCTAAAATAATAAACCTTTGTGGAATAATTTGCAGCGTTTTCAATAGAATTTTAGATCGATTCCAATCCACAACAACATTGCCCGCGTTGACTGTCCCACTTTGCAAGCTGAACTCAACTTCAACGTACCTGCATATCACTCTCGTCACTCACCTCTGTTTAGATCAGCATTCTCTCCAACAAAAACTACATAAGTTAAGCCCATCAACAGACTCCCTCGGCTGGCTAATGAACTCCTAACCTTCAACCCATCCCTCGACTTATTCACCAACCAAACCCCGCAGGCATTTAAATACCAGCTGTTTCACCAAGTGCTACAAGGTTGATTTATTTTAACTATAATTCTATTTCAATTTCTTTTCCTATTTTATTTGTATTTCTTTTCTCCATGTTCACTTCACTCGTCCACGATACCCACCCAGTGTCTTGACAGCATGTGTCTATTTTTCTGTATATGCAATTGGGCATAGCCCGTATTTCAAATAAATAAATAAACATCCACAGAGAAATACAATGTTAGGGCACACGACACTCTTCTACTCATACGTTCAATGATTAGTTAAATAATTAAATGATTTTTTAATATGAAATTTAGCTTTAAACTCGATTTTCTCGACAGAAAGCTCCTCCGTCGTGGATTTATATTGACCATGAGTTTCGGGAAGGCACGTGGTGGAGAGCGGACGTCTGACAGCTCATGCGCGCCCTCAATTCACCCGGAAAACTTGGGAGGTGATCGTGTCCGTGCCAAACAGCGCTCGTATGAACATTAGCCACACTACTCGAAATGCAGGATATGTGAGGTATCTTAATCCCCCAGAACCGGAGTCCCATACGGATTCCATTAAAAATTCCAGCAGGGCGGGCGGATCGGGAAAGCAATTCGCCTCAGAAATTTTTCAGCTGTCTCCGGCTCCGGTGTACCTTGTAATTAATTTCTAATTTTCCCTGAGAAAAGTCAAGTTTTACCACCTCAACTTGCACAGGAAGGTGAACCCCCGTCGGTTACACCCGATCTTGTTTTACAATTGATTAAGATAGTTGAAAATGAACCAACATCAACAACTTTTAAATGAACCATTTTTCTTTCTACTTCTTCTCTTCCATATCAGATTGCCATTCAATGTGCGCATGAAGCAGCTTTGCTTACTCCAACAACGGGAGTTGTGGGGCTGTGACAAAATTTCTGGTACCAGTCGAGTCAACTAGAAATGTGGGTTAATTCAGGAACTTGGACAAATCTAAGGACCACGACCAGGTTACCAGTCTCCTTCTAGGAGGATCTTCTTAAATGCGTCAAAGTGTGATGAAAAAGTTTTGCCTTATCAAAGTACTATATCCAGGGGAAAGACATTTTTCATGCAAGACATCAGTACCTACCCACATTCGCGATCAGCTCAAAATTTCTACAAGAATATTCAGAATTTGGTGAGACAATCATTTTGCTCGGAAGAAATTGGAATAGAGGGTTGAAACTTGTTCTGCAGCTGGTTCATAATGTGCATACATACTCAATGAACATCAATGGTATACGCTTTTACAAGTATTTTCAATGAATAATTAATTAACTTCTCCTGACAATATTTCTTCTTAAATTTAATGCTGAGTTAGTGAAAAACTATTTTGAATTCTCCTAGGAAACCGTTCCTTGGATTTCAAATCTGACCACGCTAATTGATCGGGAATCAAAAAAATTCATAGAAGTAGCAAATAAACTTTAAAAAATTACTTACAGTGAATTTTACTTGTAAGCCGACGAGGTTTGAATGGCTTTTTTCATAAAGGGCAAATATCTGGGTCCCTACAGATTAGGTACGGTTGTAGTGACAGACTACATACCGATTATCTAAGGACGTGGATTCACCTTGCCTCAGAAAAAAGTTACTAATTCTCGCTAGATAGAGCTCAGGGGGTTCCACCACGATCGAACTCTAGATGCTCCTGAACCCAACTTCCAGTCCTTTCACCTTGTAATTACATTGCAATTGAATTCTAGATGTTCCAAGCTAGTTCCAAATCAAATTTCTGCTCCTGAGGATTTTACGACGAGCATCCCTCAGCTAATTGATAGCCCTCCATACCTAGCAATTGTTTGATAGGTGTCCTCAACTGGTTTTATTCCTCATTTCAGCATAGGAAGTAAATAAGGAAAGCTATAGGCCAGGAATCCTCAACTGATTCAGTGTGCCCCCGAACCTCTACTTCAAATATAATCTTGATTGTGCACCTTAGGCAGAAAATGTCACTACTTATCCTTATGGGTATCCAGCCTAATTCCTCTTGCCTTGGTCGCTTCGTATGAGTCTCATACTATGAGAGGATCTTCTCAATCTTTCTGCAGTGTAATTCATGGATGTTTTACTATATGTAAAAGAGATCGAATCTCTTTTCAAAGGCGATCTGCACACCACTATGTAGGCTACGATTCAATCAATATAGGTTGCTAACTATTTTATTTCACATCTCCAAAATGTTGTATGCAGCATTAACAGCTGTCAAAGACTGTCAAAGCGGTCAAAGCATGCTGACCAAAGTATTTTGACCAAATCTTGTATTTTTGTGTTTATACAATGTTTTGTTGTCTGACGATTGTCCTAATTGTAGCTCCTCAGCGGATACCAATTACGTTTCGGATACCTATTTTCTCAATAAAATCTCGTGACGTTTTCCTGGCAGTTAATTCAATGCTAAGGCGTATTCCATCCAAAACTCCCATGTCTCTGTCATAATTCGTTCAATTCAACCCACACTCAATGGTTTGATAAAAATCTGGTGCGATGCAAATTAAATATCAATTTGCTATTCACGTAACTAAGCGAGAATTATCGCTTCATTGATGGTTTCGACGCTTGTAAAACTAGCTACCATCTGCTCAACTCAAACAATCCATCCGAAATCATTCGCCAACATTAACGAAAGGAGATGTAGAACTTTTACAAGTTTATTCCCCACCTCATGGTTTATTTGTATAACAAATCAAAAAAATAATCGACCAAAACCGGTTCCCCACGATCGCTGTTTCAATAAATTCGAGATTGAGCACGAAAACGAACCGTGTAAAAAGAACTCAATAAGGTTTTCTTGGACTCAGAATGAGCCGAACTGGTTGGGAGTGGAAGTTATTCTTCTTCTGTGTTTTTTTTTTGTTGACAATGACAATAAGAAATGAGAGGAAAGATTCGACGATAAAATCTGAAACATCTCAGGGACCAGTTCTCTCTTTCAAGGACTCCGAGTGACCTTTTGTTTGTTGATGCTCCCAGAGACGGTTTTTCGGTGGGGTCGCACTGTCTAGCGGTTTATTTTTTTCGTTTATTTCGCTTCCTCACCATTAAAGGTAGGTGGGAAACTTGGTATTTATGCAAGACGGTAAAAATCGAGTTCTCCCGACTCGGTATCTGCAGCCGCGTCTGTATTACTCACGCTTTGCCTTTGACTCGTTCACGATAATAAGAGTAAATGGAAAATTGATGACTTGAACCACGTAACGAAGTGCATATTTTCAGTACAATAACGTAACAAGGGTCATGAGTCATGAACAAGGGTATTTGGAGTGTATCATTTAGTGATTGTACGGTCTTCTTGTACAATTCCACAGGTCCGAAAATGACTATATGTGTAGGTGACCATCGATGAGTAGGACTCTACAGTACAATTGTCAATCCTATGCAGTATTACTGGAAATTAGGAGTCACCAAATGGAAACTTATCAGAGGCCTGAATTGTATTGTGATCAGTGCAATGACACCAAATAACATTCGCTTCAATTCGTACCCAAAAACATAACTTTAACTTTATTCAGCTCAAACCAACAAGTCCTAGGTAAATATTCCTTGCCTCAAGATTACATTCTATAATAAACCATTGTAATAGGCCACTTAATTGACCAGGGTATTCGGAGTCTATAATTTAGTAGTCTTACAATTCCACACGATGGTCTGAAAATGAAAGTCGTAGGGGACCATCGATGAGTCGGAATCGGTACAATTGTTAATCCTTCGCAGTATTACTGGAAATTAGCTGTCACCAAATGGGAACTTATCAGGGGCCTGAATGGTATTGTGATCAGCGCAATGACACCAAATAACATTCGCTCCAATTCGCATCCAAATACTTCACTCAATTATCCAACTCAAACCAACAAGTTTTTGGTAAATATTCAACGTTTACCTCGAAGTACAATATTGAAAAATTGGTTGATTATCTTCAATAATGAACCGTTGTAATCGACCAAGAAAATAACGCACGGTGATTCAAAATTGCCGTTTTGGAGAAAAACCTTTTTCCAATCGACCTTTAGGGCAGCAACTTTATAAAACTGAACAAGATTGTAAAGTAATTTTTGAAAAATAGAAATTCTTCAAAGTGAAAAAAGTAATAAATTTGTTATATATAAACGAACAAATGATACAAGAAAAATATGATTATTTCAAGTTTTAAGAAAAAACCACTAACCCAATGTTTTTAGCTCAGCTGAATCCAAATATGAATATAGTATTTTCCGGTGACTTTCAATTTTTTAGATGTTGCCAATTTTTTTTAATCTAATTTCATTCATATGAAAAATATGAATAGACATGAACGAAAAACTTGTAGTTGTTTAATACACAGAGAACAAGTTGCTAGCCCGGATATATAGAATGGAATTCACGAAAAATCAAATATCTCTTGAAAATTCGTTAAAAGTCACCTGAAAACAGTGTTGAGGACTTCTTGTCAAAAACGGAAAATAGTTCAATGTAGTGCTAAGTGTTCAGTTTATGCTGAATAAACTAATTCATAGAATGGAATTCACGAAAAATCATGAATATCGCTTAAAAGTTCGTTAAAAATGAGCTGAAAACAGTGTCAAGGATTTCTTGTCAATAACGGAAAATAGTTCAATTTAGTCTTAAGTGTTCAGTTTATGCTGAATAAATTCCGTGTTTCACTAATTCAAAAAATCGAATTCACGAAAAATCATGCGATTAGGCTCAAGAATTCGTTAAAAATGAGTTGACAGCAGAAGAGTAATATTTATGACGAAAACATAGTATCTCCTGATAACTAAAAAATTGCGTTTCGAAAATTTTGAAAATTGGTCCTTAATACTGTTATGGTTAAGTGAAAAACTTTTCAAATCGGCGTAGGATAGGAAGTGGAGCTCCTTTACGGCATTGTAGTAGTATTTTTAGGCACACTAGTCAGTTGAAGTCCCTTGTGGCTAATTTCTTGTCCAATCGATCTAAGGGGACCACGTGACCGACCATAAAATATGGTTATGGTTAAGTGAAAAACTTTTCAAATCTGGGAAGGATCGGATTTGGAGCTCCTTTAGACATTCTATTAGTACACTTGAATTTGGATACACACATTCTATTGTAGTAGAGTATTTGGAAATACACTGATCATCTGAGACACCTTTATAGTTAATTTCATTTACTAATCGATCCAGGAAGTTGAATAATGCATGTAGCTCATTTTAAGGCATCTTAAATACAATGAGAAACCAGGTATGGAGTCCCAGAGTTTAGATAATATACCATAGACCACGTGGCTGACCATAAAATATGGTTATGGTTAAGTGAAAAACTTTCAAATCTGCGCAAGATCGGAGTTGGAGCTCCTTTAGACATTCTATTAGTACACTTGAATTTGGAGTACACACATTCTAGTAGTGTATTTGGAGATACACTGATCAATCAAGACACCTTTGCAGCTAATGTCATTTCCTAATCGATCCGGGAAGTTGAATAATGCTTGAAGCTCATTTTAAGGCATCTTAAATACAATAGAAACCAGGTATGGAGGCGCAGAGTTTAGATAATATACCATAGACCACTAATACAGGTGTCTACAGGTGTGTGGTGTGTAATAATTTGCAGCGCATTACAATTCTGGTTATATATTGTAGCGACAGTACATGAAACAATTACATTGTTAGCAAGCTTCTGAAATCACAAGATCCAGAAACTGACTAACAAACACAGCTTGTAAACCTAAATGGGTGGAGGTAACGGGCACGTACTATTTACAACTATATCGCTAGACTAAATGCGCAACGATTCAGTATTTCAATGATCGATACGACAGAACTTCCACACCCAACCAGTCAGTTATTTTTATATATCTTTATTCAAGGTTTTCCTCGTTACTTTTTTAACCTACATTCACAGCACATATTTCGTACAAGGCGTTTCAACTCAAATCTCATGTGATTTTTGGCACTATTCATAGTAACGACGGGTCCAGTTCAAGTTTACTCGCATCGCGAGACTAACAATTACACGGTAAAACGCGATTAGCAATTTAAAACCGAATTTACTAACAAGATTCGAGGCACAACCAGGCCTAATGACCAGCAACCGTGTGTGCTCGAACAGTTGCGTCTAGACGTCCGGTTTCTGGTAAGAATTTTAACGAAAAGCCGCAGAATGCATAACTACGGCACAATTATAGTCCCGGCAAAATCGATTATTGCGATAATCCTAAATACATAACTCGAAGTAAATAAAAGTCTAATGGATTAGTATACTATATTATGGGAAAATTTCGGATAAACTCGGTAAAATTCTGTCGTCCAGGGGTTTCAACGTTGGGTTTAAGAATAAAAATAATCTCAAATCTTCTTTGGGTTCGGTTAAGGATAAAATTAACGTTCAGGATAAAAGTGGGGTTTATAAACTAAAATGTTCATGTGGGCTTGAGTACTGTGGTCAAACTGGTAGGAAATTTAGGGAACGAATAAAAGAGCATGAAAAGGATTTCAGGGACAGCAAAGGTGATTCTGCCTTTGCAAGTCATCTGAATGAATCCAACCATAGCTTTAGTTTTGATCTGACAAACAGGCAATATGTAGAATTTCCTCACTTTTGCCCAAAGGGAGGTATGTTGGATGTGCTAGAAAAATTTGAAATTGTTAAGAGTGATAGGTCAGGAAAATGTTTAAATGATGTCATTCCTCAAAATATTTCACCATTATTGGGTTCTTTCTTGCAATAAGTTTGGCTCCGCCTCTCCATAATGATACTATTTGTGCCCCTTTCACTTTGTAAGCCTTGAGTGGCATTGGTTGGTCCTCCCCGCCCCTTTCACTTCCTTGAGCCAATAGGATTCAATCTCCTCTCACTTGATCATATATAAGATATGCTTTCTGTGATGTACTTTCAGTTCATGTTTGTTACTGATGATGACCTAACCGTCGAAATCGATTCAACAGTGTAACTCTTTACTTTCGTGGAAATATAGACAACGTTCCATCTTACTCCGTTTTTATTATGATCTGATTATCAGTTCGTCTAAAGGCCGGTTTCCCCAGCAATCCCTGACCATGGTTAAAATAGTTTTTCAGAACCAAAGACGTTGATTAAACGAAATGGGTTTACCAATGTAATCAATGGTTTACATAATTGTTATCAGTAAACATCGATTTACAGTGATTGCATTAAACGTCAATTTAAGGTGGATTCATACGATACATTTGCCCGTAAAATATGGTTCTGTTGTTTTTCCAAGGATGGACAAAGTTAGACCTTACAATTTCTTATACTTTTCAAACACGAAGTACAAATGACGTAAGATGCTGTGGTATTAATGTCCATTACATTGACTACAGCTATTGCGATAAGTATTACTGGTGTAACACAAGAGGTAATAAATATTCATTCATATTAAAAGCAGGTGTCAAGTTATCGTAATCAAATTACATTCAGGGGGAATCTGAAAACAAAAGGATTGCGGAGTGGTGGGCATTCATCGGCCCAAACAAGTCAACATTCGTTAATTAGCTGATATTCATTAACAAGCGAATTGTCGAGAACAAATTGAATTCTGTCAACAGGCTTAATAACAGGTTTCTACTCAGCAAGAAGGAGAAGGATTTTCGGGTTCGGGGAAGCCGCGGAATTGGATGATGATAGGTATTACCGACCAAGCAATTCGCTGGAAATATTCATCATCGATTCTCGACATCGACAGGTCGGCGAAGAAACGGGGTTATTCATTTACACAGATGTTTGGCAACTAAACGCACGGGATGGTGTCTGCGCGATTATTGAGACGAAACGAAGATAGTCGAGACAGATAAGTAAAACGCTGGAAATACAAAGGTTCATAGTTTCTGTATTACTTCATCATTCTACGTAAATTATAGATATGTGTCTATCATACTCTGTCTTTGGTGAAAAAAAACTTGGCGTCCCTTGGCGCACCTTGTAATGATATGCCAGACGTCATATAAATAGCTACATTTACATTTAACGTCGATTAGAAAATAAATTGCCCACAAGGGTACTTCAGCTGGTCAGTGTGTACATACCATGTAATTCTAGTTGCCTCAAGTAAGATGACTTCGTCATGAATGTAGCTCCATAGCTCAGTAGGTAACAACAGTTGATATGAAAATATCTACAATGGTGCAACTATACTGCTAATGGAACATACTCCGAACATACGAATGCAACAAATGGAACATCGAAATGGACGTTTCAACTCGAAAACGCTGCAAATTCTTCCACTGGGGTTTATTATTCAATTGGCCTGTGTTCATGTTTTGAATTTCTACTAAGCTTTGGAGTGTGCGTGTTTCACAGGTGATAGAGCGATTATTGAATTTCAGGAGATATGCATAGACCACGTAAATCGGTTCTCAACCAAAACACCTATTTGGATTGATCAGTTGATGATATTAAATATCATTTTAATGCATATTAATTTACAAATTTTGTGTGCCTCCTCTACATCAGTCTACTTTTGGCTACATCGTTTAAATTTGGATTTGGGGAAGTTTTAACGCAATACAAGTGCCAAAGGACTTGATAAATTGTAGATGTTTTTATTGTGGGGGGTATTGAGGTTCAATAAAAAACGCTGCAAATTCTTTCACTGGGGTTTATTATTCAATTGGCTTGCGTTCATGATTTGAATTTCTACTACGCGTGGACGTGCGCGTGGAGTGTGCGTGTTTCACAGGTGAAGAGCGATTATTGAATTTCAGGAGGCACACAAATATGATCAACTGATCAATCCAAATAGGTATTTTGGTCGAGAACAGATTTACGTGGTCTCCTGAAATTCAATAATCGCTCTATCACCTGTGAAACACGTACACTCCAAAGCTTAGTAGAAATTCAAATCACGAACGCAAGCCAATTGGATAATAAACCCCAGTGAAAGAACTTTCAGCGTTTTTAGGCTTGGATACATTTTTGCATGTTTGCAATAATTATGAAAGGATTCAATTTGGTTTGGAAAAGTTGAATTTAACTAGGAAAAGTTTGAATTTGATTGGAAAAAGTTGGATTATGGTTGAAAAAGTTGAATTTGCCTTGGAAAAGTTTGAATTTGGTTGGAAAAAATTTGAATTTGAGTTAAATTCGGCTTAGAAAAATCAGAATTTGACCTGAAAATGTTGTGGATCAGTGGTTTAGATCGAAGGGTCTTTCGAATACCGAAACAATAAACCTCTATATAATAATTTGAAGTTTTTTGGATTTTACGCATCTTGAAATGTACAACTACAAATTTTGAGGGGAATTAAAAAATGTTTTTTCTTACTCAATTACAAGGGTTAACGTTGAAAATAACCAAAAATTGGGCATCACAATTGCTGAAGAATCCACAAATTCATTATTCTGGAAACGTTGAACCCATAGCGTAATAACCAATTCTCGATTGTTGAAACAAACCTAACCAATGATCACTACAAATGTGCACCCTTCAGCTGAATTCAGAAGCACCAGTTCTTGCACCATGTTCAACTCATGTGAGTTGTATTTGGACCGAACTAATACCGACCGGTCGCGCCATTTAAAATTAAAATAGGATGTACAATAGAGTTAGTGGAGAAAAAATTAATTCCATTCCTAACTCTAGATGACTGATAGTCTACTCATAACATCCAAATTTCTAGTCATATTAAGACATGTGTTAAACAATAGATAAGCTAAGGCTCGAATAGTGAAATAGTACTAGAGTACCGAGTTCATTTTACACATAGTAAATTGTCATCATTATTTGTTCCTACTAGATAGAGATGATCATCAAACTCAATTTTGTGTTAAAGAGGTTCGTATTACATTTCACATCAGCCACTCTGATTGTAGAGGCTGTCGCTTTACCTAAAGATGGACCGCCATTGGAAGTAGTAGGCTGATCAACATTACCTTATCATCAAATTATTGCTGGAAAATCTGCCAGAAACCAGTACCACGGTAATTGATCGCAAATTAAGGAAATTACTCAACTCTCACTGGAAAAAGTTGTTCAGAAAGTGAAGCAATTTGTATCTCGAGTTACATCTATAACTAGAACCCCAACTTGGTGAATTCGTCTTTAGGAACAACATGAATCCGAAATCAGAATGCCATTGAATTGCGAGCTATAGCTAAAATAATATCAGGGGTGTACTTACCCTGCCTCCCAAAGGAATAAAGCTGATCCTCCGACTCATCCTGGCCTAAGGAAAACGGCCAACCTGCAAAACAAGAAATGATAAGTTAGTGAAAGAAGTAGCTAAATAATTTATGAATATCAAGATTTAAAGTACAGCGGACATTCGTACTACCAACGTGCAGTAAGAGTAGATATGATTTCTTACAGACCAATTTATTGACAAGTAGAAGAAATTGATTATTAAGATACGTCAGTGTTTAGGTTACTTGCACGCGAACGAAATATCGATTCAATTGCTCCTAAACATCTCATCAAACCAACACAACCTGTTGGCTGGTTGATGACCATACCTGACCTCAGAGACTGTTAATGCGGTAAGCGGTGTTTTCATGGGTTTTTTCCTATCTTACGACGAAAGAATCGGTCGATATATCGATCTCAAGGCAATTATTATGCGGGGATTAACCTCTCGAACGACACGAAGGGAAAATCAAACCACTACGCGTAGGGAGGGTCAAGGGCGCCAAAACGGGTCTGGCAACCCCCGAGTAGATTGCCGACGGGCTTGGTGGGCACCCGCCTATTCAGAAGTCACGAGATGAACGAGATAGTATCGTTAGTGACCGAAATCGTAGGCTGGAAGTATTTAAGCAAAGTGGTGTTTACCAGAAACTCTTCTGAATTGACGAATATGCGAACGCAATGGGCAATTTCAGGGTATACAGGGTGTACAGCGTATGATCCGAAAATCTTCGCACACGTGTTCTACAACTAGTTTCCAACAAAAAGTGCCTCTTAGAGATTTTTTTTTAGAGGCTTCGTTTTTGAGTTATTTCACTTTTAAGATTTTTTTGTGTTTTCGAACTTACGTCATTAAAACAGCCGTAACTCCGGCGTTTTTAAAGTATTTGCAAATCTAAGTATGCCGTTGGAAAGAGCATAAAATTATCTATCGTCTCAGGCTGTAATAATAATTTTTCAAGAGGAACTAAAGGGTAAAAATGAGCCTGAAAAGCAAATTTTGTCAAATTTTGAAAAAAATTCTTTTTTTAATTACTCATTAGTCCCCCTTAATTTTAATGATACGTTTGAGTCTGTAAGCTTAAAAAATGCGCAAAAGTCTCAGCTTGCCAATGGTATATTAAATTTTTAGGTTTTAGAGGGAACTTTTTTGAGGAAATTGAGATTTTATGCAAAAAAACGTGTATTTTCTAGCACATTTGATGTGATCGAACGGGTGTGTGGATCTACCTTTGACCGTTAATCACATTATCATACTCAATATTTTGCTCGTGACGTTGTTTCTATCAACGATAAGAAAAGAAAATCATAACAAACAACGGGATCAAACCTCACGATATCAGCAAGAACGGGATACATTTAACAGTTGATTTACATCAATTCATTCCGCGGATGCTCTCACTCAAACTTAAATTTTTTAGGTAATGCCGTTGACATGACACATTCTACACCCAGAAAAAGAAAAAAAGTTTTAGTTAAGTATGTGGGTTTTATTCTCTTTATAAAAAAAAACCCTCAAATGTGCATGAAAATACACGTTTTATTGCATAAAATCTCAATTTCCTCAAAAAAGTTTCCTCTAAAACCTAAAAATTAAATATACCATTGGAAAGCTGAGACTTTTGCGCATTTTTTAAGCTTACAGGCTCAAACGTATCATTAAAATTAAGGGGGACTAATGAGCCATTAAAAAAATATTTTTTTTCAAAATTTGACAAAATTTACTTTTCAAGCTCATTTTTACCCCTTAGTTCCTTTTAAAAAATTATTATTAAAGACTGAGACGATAGATAATTTTATGCTTTTTCCAACGGCATACTTAGATTATCAAATACTTTGAAAACGCCGGAGTTACGGCTGTTTTAGTGACGTAAGTTCGAAAACACGAAAAAAATCTTAAAAGTGAAATAACTCAAGAACGAAGCCTCTAAAAAAAATCTCTAGGAGGCACTTTTTGTTGGAAACTAGTTGTAGAATGCGTGTGCGAAGATTTTCGGATCATACGCTGTACACCCTGTATATTACATGAGATGAAAAAAATCAAACGGAGCTTTCCAAAAAGATGCAATATGAAGGGTCACTAAACACGTACAGGCCTAAATGACACTTCACTCTAGGGATGGTTTTTGATAGTGAGTTAGAGAGCGGCTCATTTAATAGTATTAATTAAACTATTATCGTGTTGAAACGGATACGAGATTATCACATCAGCATTCCCCGAAGACTCCGAAAATGTGAGCGCGATCGGAACAACGGAACCTAAGAAAATAACAATTGCTAGATTTTAGAAGAGAAAGAAACTGAACAAAATAAAAGTGGGGAGGACGGCCAGGTTTATCCGACGTTGGAATTTGGGAAATAGAGGACGATGGAGGAGGGAATTGATGAAAGGAAGGGCCCCTATAGAATGACCACCAGTTTAAGTAAGAGCCATGGATGACGCGGGTGGTGATACCACGAAGTACTCCAGACGAGATGCTCTTCTCGAGTAACTCTGTGGCACTTTTCCCGCACCACACTCCGCGCCATGACACGGTCACAGCCTTGATATCATTAGGCGCCACTCCTTTCAGGTCAGATACCGCTTACTGTAGGTCGTTTCTATCATATTTACTCCAAGTCTGCGTTGCCCTCCACGGTGCCACTGACAACTTGGACATCCAGGATTATGGCAGACCCATCGGGCTTAATGGCACATTACCTCGCTTCTTGCCCCAGTCACTTGGCATATGGCACATCTCTCTGTGCCATCATCCCAGGCACTGGATGACATTGCACCTGCTATCAGCTTGGCAACCGCATCATGACACAGACACAAGAACCGAAGCAGTTCAGAATGGTCTAAAATGCAAGACGTGAGTGGAAATTTTGATCCGGCTACTTGTAGGTAGACCCGGAAGCAATTATAACAACGAATTGACATTAATCGCTGTTCGTGAGTACGGAGTCTATATATTCCAAAGTCCTAAAGACAAAAAATACAAATTATAGGGTTTAATCTTGCAGCTGTTGATGCAGCCTCGCATACACAAAACTTCCTTCCATATCGAGTTGTACTCGCCAGGTACAGGTTCTTCAACGATACGCGAACCGGTTTACAGGGCTGTGATTTCCTGCCGGTTCACCATTCTACGGCGTTGAATGTATTCGAGTTGCTCCCGAACCGACTGGAACGGCTGAACTAAAGCCCTGGCCAATAAAAGGTGTTATTGTCGAAAGGACACTCACTCATAGAATGTCAAGCAGGCGATGAGCTGAGGACTTGAATACCGAAGCGAGTAATCGTCCCCATTAGAGAGTGGAAGGTGAAGAAAAATATGTTGTGCCGAGACTTTCGTATCTGCCGTTTAGCTGAACTCGGTTTCGGAACTTCGCTTGTCACGGGTACTGTGCGAGACTTGAATTTTTACTCGGGTTTCGATGTAAGTACCCGGTAAGTACTGCAACTTGTCGCTCCAAAAAAGTAGCGAAGGGAACTTTGTGGGCAACTGAGAAACCAGAAACACTAGTCCTGGGAATTCGATCAGGTTTTAAGCATCACAGCGTTCTTTATCAAATTAGCTGTAAGTCAGAACGAGTCTGTGAGCTGCAGATAGTTACGTATTTAGTTGTTAGATATTGTACTGTATAAAACTATACTAGAATATGTAAAATATATTCTAGTTCTATAAGGTTTCACACACCACTGTATACATTAGGTTTGATAACTAAGTTTAGACGACGATTTGATTGAATCCCCTCACATTTTGTCATTTTACGTTTCAAGATGCTTAGATTCCAACTCGCAAAAACCGTCCAAACTGCACTTTTTTCTTCTTTTTTAAATTTTATTTATTTATTTTATGTTTAAATATAATGTAGTCTGTTATTCGGAAAGGGCTTATGAAGCTTTTTGAAGGGGAAAGCATTTTTAAAATCAGCCCAGTAGTTTTTTAATTAAATTGTAACTTTTAAGCAACCAAAAAACGCTGCCGATTATAATGTATAGTTTTTTTGTTTATTATTCAATAATAAACCATTGTAATCGCTCTTGAAAAAAAAAATACGATTTCTCGATTTTTCCCGAACGGCTGAAGCAAAAAAGCTGTAATTTTCAGGAAAAATCCATCACCTGTGAAACACTCACACTCCAAAGCTTAGTACAAATTCATATCATGAACGCAAGCCAATTGAATCATAAACCCCAGTGAAATAATTTGCAGCGTTTTTTCTTTTTTCAAATTTTATTTATTTATTTTATGTTTAAATATAATGTAGTCTGTTATTCGGAAAGGGCTTTTGAAGCTTTTTGAAGGGGAAAGCATTTTTAAAATCAGCCCAGTAGTTTTGAAATTAAATAGTAACTTTTAAGCAACCAAAAAACGCTGCCAATTGTAACGTATAGTTTTTTTTAATAAGCCGTGATTGATTGTGTCACTGTGAGGTTTGGGGGTCACTTTCAAAAAGCAGAAATTGCTTTTATTTGATTTGGATGAATTTCTATGGATCTTAAACCAATCACAGTCGATTTGCGTCCGAAATTACAAGGAAATGACGCTGCAATTGCCCATGTCAGAAGAAGCCTCAAAAACACGTTTTTGACAACTTTTAGTTGAGAGTGACTCCACCAGCACCCACGAATTCATAAGAATTTATTATGTCGGTGGACAGGAGTAGGCTTTTAAATGTTAATTTAAATTTAAATTTTATTCAACTTTTTAAACAATATTTTTCTAAAACTATCGATATTTTTAGGTCCATACTATCGGTAGTGCCTACTATATATATCGGCATCGCCGATACTAGCAAACACCGATATATCGATATTTTATGTTTCGATGGTCATCCCTAACATGTAACAGCTAGCAGTAGCAGTTGCTTCATGACAGATACAATCATTGTGGTTCTTTCCCGTGAACGAATCTTATAAATCAAAAACACGTAATGCTTCGAGTACACTAGAAAACAGACAAAACACGACAACCATCTACGCGAAGATTCTCAGTTCAACTGTTGAAAACGAAACGGGTAGATAAGAAGGTTGACGGCATGAGCTGCCCCACGGAAATATGGAAAATGAAACCAATAGCACCAACTCGAAACTTTTTTCATGCGTATAATTTATTGCTCTAAAATGAACACTGTCAAAACATGCAAATAGACAATCACAGTCACATGACTCCCGACCCAAGTAGGTACTTCTCAGTTATTCGATCTGGGCTGGTACTTTTAAGAAACGATTTGGACATATTTGGCTAGGGTAACCGTTTACCAACATCATATCTCGATTTCCACATGAACTTTTCGTTAACAAGGCTACTTCGGGTTCCATCTTCGCTCGGATATCTTCCATTCACTGGATTCAACTGGCCTGCGGGCCTTCGCTCGAGCGGGGCCGCTCGTACATGCCTATGACTCCAAAACATCGCTTTCGCTCCCTACGGGGACGCTCGTAGCGAACTAAAGTTGTGAGGTTGAAATCTATAATTGCCCCTTCCATTGACCATTTAATGCTTGCCCTTAGACCAGGCGGCGCCACTCGTACATGCCTATGACTCCAAAACATCGCCTTCGCTCCCTACGGTGACGCTCGTACAAGTACCCGATGAGAACAGCTCCGATAGGATAAGATGAACTTTAGTTGTGAGGTGATGAAATGGTATAATTGCCCCTTCCATTGAGCTGAATGCAGTAATGCTCGCCACGCTCAAAGGATGACGCTTGAAGGCGTCTGATTCATCTCCCGAAGCGACGGATTCAAAAATCGGGAAGCGCCAACTAACCATATCCATCACAAAGTTCAATGGATTAGAACTTCACACATAGCTGTCATCATTTTTACTTACGGGTAATTCGGTACAGATGGGAATTTAATTTCATGGGGTATAAGTGGGACGGTTTTAAACGCAAGCCATTAAAAAGCTAGGAAACATCCACCGTAAATGACTTCGTATGAAACGAATACGTTGCCCGATTTCTGACAACTCATTAGACCGCTTCTTATACGGCTGAAGAGATTTACAGGTACTTACAAATCATCTTTACGCTCATGAAGACAAAACGTCTCGACCCTGTCCACTATCGGCAGTTAACCGGTGAGAAATTACCGGCTCCGCAGCTGTTTTTCAACGCCCTGAAAATGAGTCGTCCATTCATTTTGCAAACTCTGAAGAGCTCGATGGAAAAAACAGCTTTCCTCCTTTTTCGCGGCTTCTTTTCTTTTCCAGAGAAGCCTCCCCATTCATGTGACAGCCATTCAAGACGAATCTCCCAGAGACTCACGATGGACCTGCGGCCTTCACACTATCCGTCACGAAGTTGTATAATGCTCATCATTACATTACTGTTGATCTTTGGCGTGTTTTTTTTGTCTCGACCAGGGGCGTTTATCTCATTTGAGAACTTCCCGTGTTCCGAAAGACCCGGATGTTTGCCTCGATGCAGGTTGCATCTTCGAACTGAAATATTCGCCGTAATATCACACATTCATTTGGAGCGAGCCCGCACAAAACTTTCCTTACTTCTAACCAATTTTCACTTAATAATAGGTGATAATTTCTCGCAGTGGCCATGTGCACAATGCACACACGAGAGCGTTCTAGTTGAATGAAATACAACAAACACTCGGTATGGCTATGAGAATGACAAGGAAGTCACACCGACACACTGATAGAGCTGATATAATTAAGATACAATAAAAAACGCTGCAAATTCTTTCACTGGGGTTTATTATTCAATTGGCTTGCGTTCATGATTTGAATTTATACTAAGCTTTGGAGTGTGCGTGTTTCACAGGTGATAGAGTGATTATTGAATTTCAGGAGACACACAAATATGATCAACTGAACAATCCAAATAGGTATTTTGGTTGAGAACAGATTTACGTGCCCTATGCATATCTCCTGAAATTCAATAATCGCTCTATCACCTGTGAAACAAGCACACTCCAAAGCTTAGTAGAAATTAAAATCATGAACGCAAGCCAATTGAATAATAAACCCCAGTGAAAGAATTTGCAGCGTTTTCCTAAAAATTTCAGATTTTTTTGAAAATTATCAGAATGCTTCAACCCGTGTATCGGCTACCAAGCCTTTTAGGAGTTCACTCCAGTATCCACATTACTACATCACTACGTCACTAGGTTACTGCGATAAAAACATAAACAATAATAAACCAAAATAACGCTAATGTTGGCACCATAAATCGGGCCATACATCGGGAATGGTTTGACCTACGGACCTGGGGAGGAGCTCATTCGATTCCTCGTGGAGTGTATTTCCTTCTTTTTAGGGCATTTAAATAAAAGCTTTCTTAAAATGGTTTTTTTGTTTAATTTATTGATTACTTTTTAGTCATCGCTAGCTAGGTTTCTGAGTCTGTTCATGCAGCAGTTGGACAACATCATCGACAGAAACTGTCAGACTTTTTGGTACAGCAGGCAGGTTCATCCACTGCAATTGATTTCAGATGACATTCCGTCTGATGGAAAAACCCATCAAATTGGCAAATAAATCTTGTGAAAACATTTTACATGCACGTACCTATTGATAAGTCATTACGGTTGCATCAATAGATCAGAATCGATATGTCAGCACCATGACCAGGGGTGCCTGCAGGAGCACACCTGCAGCCCCTGGCCAAAATGAAAAAGATTAGGTACTGATAATAATAATATTAAAAGTATAACATTATCATACTGTTTTCTAACTTTTCACCATTAATCCTAACTGAAGAGCAGAAGAGTGTCAAATTCACGCGCCAAACAAATGCTCAGGATGGGTGAGAAGATAGTGGAGTTGTGAGTGGGGGGATAGTAGTTCTAGGGGGAACTTGGACGTTAAACACAGCGTTTCACTCTTTTGATTCGATCCAGCTCCAAAGAATGAACCAATGAGAGCGCCCGAAATTCCTGAGCACATAATTGTTTGCTCACCCGCTGAGAATGCTTGATTGCGCTAGAATCACCATAACACACTATTTTCATCGCGTCC
The DNA here is from genome assembly GCA_031894815.1 of Creontiades dilutus. Classification (NCBI taxonomy): domain Eukaryota; kingdom Metazoa; phylum Arthropoda; class Insecta; order Hemiptera; family Miridae; genus Creontiades; species Creontiades dilutus. The sequence continues at coordinate 65,898 of JAVIWC010003203.1, read as the reverse complement.
AACTCTTGTGACTGAAATGTATTAGCTTTAAATACGCGATGAATACAGTATGTGCTATAAAACGTGAGTTCCCTAAATTGTCGGAGGAGCAAAGAGCGATTATTTGGCCCAATGCCACTATCGACAAGACAACAACAAACATCAAAAGAAAGAAGAAATCGTTCCACGATTCGCAAGTTCAACCCTCATTACTACGAAAAGTAAGCAATTACCTTTTCTGCTTCCTTTGTCTTCTTTGCTGCAATAATAGGAATGAAGCTGGCGTTCACCTCCTCGATGATTCTCACTGGGCAGATATGCATTTCAAGAGTGCAAAACACGGTCTTCTGTCGATATTTCAGCCATGGGCTGGTGTATATTAAGAAAATCAACAAACAACACCATAACACCACAACAAATTTAAGGCATAAGTTTCTTTCTTTACGTAGTTCATTAAAAATTGTCCGCGTTTTCCCGTTTAGGGGAGTGAAACCTGTCAACTGTGCATCCCCTGGCTCAGTGGAGTGCGGATAACACGGATCGACCTCCAGAAAGGGGTGTCGTCGGAGGGAAAAAAAAGTTATTCCTTCTGAGCGAACACGAACCGCTCGTTTTAGAAATTTCCTGACAATACCGAAGTGTGGGGGCCGTTGGGAAGGTGGGCGTTTTAAAAGGGCCGAAAATCCGACAGTGCATCATAAGTGGCGGGTGTATGATGTCACTCGATCGTAATAAAAGACCTGTGACGGAGGACTTGAAGTTGTGTTCATCCGAGGAAGAAACATGAAACGTTTTACACAGTAATTCTAGAGCCGTATTCAAGTGATTCAACAATACTAATTGTTGGGTATTGTACGGATTATTTCTCAGTGAATAATAGAGAGAAAGTATTCCAAATGACACGTGTACAAAGAGTCGGCTAATTAAGTATCAAATGAAGCGATGTAGACGGCGTACTGTACATTATAACAAGGATGTGATGGAATGGACTAGTTGGCCATTCAAGGGCTGAGACGATGTGCTTGCAGTACCCAAAGGATACCCCGTGAAGCTATACAGCTTCGGGTTTATGCATAGCAGATCCAAGAAATAGGAAAAGGGAACCATCCATATCCAACACACTCCCTGGATTTCAAAAACGAATGGGGTTGAAAGGAGGGGAAAATGCTAGCAATAGGCAGAGCAGTATGGATTTTTGGAAAGTAATATTTAAAAAGTATGATCTAATCTATCTTGAGGATTGGTGAGAAGGACAGTCCATATTAGACCAGGCTCTACTAACATAACCATTAGTTGAGGAAATGGACCGGTTCCTACCATGAGCTGAGACGATAAGCCTGCAACACCCATGTGATACCCCGGAAACTTCAATGTCAGGTTTATGCTTACGAGGAATGGGAAGACGGAACTAACCATATCCATCAAGTTTGTACGAGACATCAAAGACAACATGAACCTGCGGCAAGACGAACCTACAGAGATATGTGTACAAATACAGAGATTAGGTATCAAATGAAGCGGAGATGTGGACGCCATACGGTACATTACAAGGATGTGATGGAATGGTGGGATAGTTGAGACGATGTGACTGCAGAGGATCCTTCCCGAAGCAATACAGCTTCAGGTTCATGCTTAGGAGGTTCAAGAAATGGGAAAATTGGAACCATCCACATATATAACATTCCTTGGATTTCAAAAACCGAATGGGCTGAAAGGAAGAGAAAAGGCTAGCAATAGATATAGCACAGGTAAGCATGGATTCTTTGAGGAGTAATATTTTGATATGCCCATTTCATCTTCAGGGGTGGTGAGATGGAAAGGGGTGGGAACGACAGCAAATATTAGACCAGGATCTGCTAATATAACAAGTAGGTAACGAAATGGACGAATTGCCCCAACTATGAGCTGAGGCGCAAAGCCTGCATCACCCAGAGAATACTCCTGAAGCTTCAAAGTCAGGTTTATTCTTAGCAGTTTCAAGAAACGGGAAGGGGGAACTAACGTGTTGCACGGGAGACCGAGGAACATGAACCAGGAGCAAGACGAACCTACAGAGATTATGAATGATGAAGAAGAGGACAATTATTTTACCCCACACTGTACAGTTTGCAGCACAGGACTTGCCTTCTAAAAGTGTTAATACGGGAATAGCAACGACTCATCGGTCGCAAATGGCATGTTCCTTCATGAAAGCCTGAAACTAAGTTTTAAGTCATCATCATATCTCTTTTTCATTTCAACATCTACCTAGTTTACAGGACACCTCTTTCAGTTATGGATAGCTCTTGATTTGGAAGAATGCAATCATACCTATTCTGCTATTTCGATAGCCTTTTAAAAAATCAGGCCTCAGATAGGAGGGTATTTTATAGTTTTATTGAGATTATAATATTATTTGAAACTAATGAAATGATTTGAATCGAATTATTACAAAATATCGCATAGGTTACACGATCTTAAGTTCCGTATCATCCAGTCCAGGTCCATGGCTACCTAAAACATTTCCTCAGTAACATTTCTTTACGTTTTGAAGTAAGGAGAACTCTTTATTTGAGTCACGACTATGAATTCCGCCCGGAGATATCATTAAAATATGCTAAAAATCAAAAATCTTTGCTTAATTGACAAAATATTATATTGAATACTTTTTTTAATCAGTAAAATGTATAACAAAAAATTTCTTTATATTCAAAAAGCTTCAATTTCAAAACGATTCAACATTGATACTGAGGAAAAACTTGTGGGCTTGCCCCCTGGTGAGGTCCGAAAGGCCGAGTTTTTCCAATAATAATACTTTCCTCATACATATGAGTTCAACGATTTATATTATTTTTGTCCATTTTTTCCCCAAAGTGTCGTTTAGCTAACTCATCCTTTCCTGTGGAGTACTTGGCAAAACAGTTGGTCTGGAAATGTTAATCATGCAAAATCCGTATGATTCTTAGCTCTAGAAAACGTTTCGTTTCTTTCCTCATAGCAAGTGGTCAGCCCCGTAGTGAGGGGGCATCACTGGACCAGATGCCCCCTGCCCGGCCTTCGTAAGGGGGCCCGGGTTTTCGATCGTTTGAAATTTCAGAAGCCCTCTCGCTTAATTTGAATTTGGCTTGGAAGTATTAATACAGAATTAATTTTAAAAAGCGGGACAGTAGACCTCTATGTTTCTACATCCAGATCATTTAAATGATTAATTTTATACATTTAAGCACCGAAGATGAAAAATTACCTGTGCAACCTACAAATATGGGATTCTAGCTCAGGGGAGGGGAGCTAGTAAACAGAGATGAAAGCTACGGCTGGGGGGGGGCTAAGAAGGGTTTACGTGAGCGCATTCTGTGTTCATAAACGGTACTTACTAAGCCTAACCAACTCCCTGGAAAAATCTGTAGATTCAACCAGAGCAACAGAGAGGCTAGTGCTTACCGGAAAAGTGGTGATGCCGGGATAACAAAGGGCGGAAGGAGCCCACCCGAAGGTTAGTTGAAGGAGTGTTGAGCGGGAGGGGGGGGGGGGGGGGTACTGTCGGGTCGGTCGCTAAAAACTGGATTGTACTCCTGTTAATCATTTAAATGATAATACAAATACAAAGCTGTAGAACTCAATCATTCTCAATTTTCCACGATTGATATTCCTCCCTTGATTTCCCTCTGTCTAGAAATGGCCTATAATTTATTACGGTTTATGATTACAGTAGTTCGTAGACGCTGGGGGCTCCAAAATGTTGCCCATGGGCGTGAACCCTCTCTCCTTGGCCCTGATTGTAGTCGTTATTGTTGGTTTTTAAGTATCTAATCGTTTATTTTTCATAGCGATCAACTTCATCACGCATGTATGTGTTCTAAACAAACATATTCACTGACCTGCAGCGTGAATTGAGGGTTTTTAGACAAAGATGCATAATAGTAACTCGTTACCGCAGCTTCCATTTTCATTTCTCTCTCTCTCTCTTTTTTTTTTTTTTTTTTATTAGTTAAAATAATGGTCCCGGGGTAATGTCAACAGTACCTACTACCTCTCTAAAGGACAGTTGACCTTCTGGATTCTGAAATTTAGCAAAAGAAACAGTCGGGCAAAACGAAACGGAATTTGCTTAATGTTGGTTTTTGGCCGCAAGACTTGTCGGGGATATATATAACGTCTTGAACTGCAACCCACCGAATTCATTAATTAATTTTCTAATATCACCATTTGGAAGCAGCTCACGTCTAGCAGATACTTTTTGGCTCGTTGTGCTCACTACGGGGGAAGGTGAATTGGCCATCTGCTGCAGTACGAAGCGATAATATTTTCATTTAAAAACAAATCGAAACCGTTCTATATCACATTTAGTTCACTTTGGGAAATACATTTGAAATTATCCTGGGATATTCGAAGAATATTCGCTTAAAACAGCAAACACTACAATGAAAATCATTTTTAAAAACTCGAAAAAAGTGTAAAAATAATGTTTAAAAAGTACAAAAATAAGTTGGATGTCACCTCTATTAATGAAATTTTGAATTGGTGAAATGAGATGAATCGAAAACCTCAAATATGCATAAAATTGCTGTTACTATATGTAGGGATAAACCAACGAGGGTTTGGAATGAGAAAAAATGGGGAAAACATGAAACCAAAATCGGCGAAGTAAATATTGAATTAGGGTAAATTTATTATTATGCAGGAGCATAACTTGAGAAAATAAAGGTAGGCATGTTCAACTATTGAACAAACTATAAAATATACCTAATAATAACAATTGACAAAATATATGCATCGTTCAATGATGGTTCAATTTGGTTCGATCCAAGCTCGACGCTAAAACTTTATTTTCTCTTTATTACTCACGAGGACCATCTTTACATCAGTCCGAACAATCCCTGAAAATTTCATCGAAATCAGTCATGAACTCCCGGAGTTATGCGTCTAACAAAGATTTCACGTTTGCGGATGCGCAGAGGCTACTATTGATCCGGGGGTCATGAAACTTATAGGGGATCATCTACACATCAAACCGAACAATCCCTGAAAATTTCATCGAAATCGGTCAAGAACTCCCGGAGTCATGCTTGTGGCAAGGATCTCACGTTTGCGCATACGCAGAGGCTAGTATTGATCCGGGGCCTGTGAAACTCATAGGAGACCATCTACACATCAAACCGAAACAATCCCTGAAAATTTCATCGAAATTGGTCAAGAACTCCCGGAGTTATGTGCGTAACAAGGATTTCGTTTGCGCATGCGCAGAGACTACTATTGATCTGGGGGTCATGAAACTATAGGGGACCATCTACAAATCAAACCGAACAATACCTGAAAATTTCATCGAAATTGGTCAAGAACTCCCGGATTCATGCGTGTAACAAGGATTTCACGTTTGCGCACGCGCAGAGGCTACTATTGATCCGGGGGTCAAGAAACCTATAGGGGACCATCTACACCCCAACCCGCACAATCTCTGAAAATTTCATCAAAATCAGACAATAACTTCGTGTAGTTTTGCCCGTAACAAGGATTTGCTGACAGACAGACAGACACACAGGAACCAAAATTGTTCAGAAAGGTCTAAAACGCAAAATGCGAGTGGAATTTTTTATTTTGGAGACAAAAAAATTTGCACATTCCGAAAGTGAAATCAATGCTTCCGCTGTGTAACCATGTTTGAATTTTGTTAATAAAATAATTTCTCTCTCTCTCTCTCTCTCTCTCTCTCTCTCTCTTTCTCTCTCTCTCTCTCTCTCTCTCTCTCTCTCTCTCTCTCTCTCTCTCTCTCTCTCTCTCTTCTACTTGAAAGCTCTCTCGTCACAACCGAATGAAGTAATATAATTTGAGTACAAAAAGTTCTTTCAACAAATGATTAAAAAATAACGGAAAAGATAGTATTTAAAACGCTGCAAATTCTTTCATTGGGGTTTATTATTCAATTGGCTGGCGTTCATGATTTGAATTTCTACTAAGCTTTGGAGTGTGCGTGTTTCACAGGTGATAGAGCGATTATTGAATTTCAGGAGATATGCATAAAGCACGTAAATCTGTTCTCGACCAAAATACCTATTTGGATTGATCAGTTGATCATATTTGTGTGCCTCCTGAAATTCAATAATCGCTCTACACCTGCGAAAACGCACACTCTAAAGCTTAGTGGAAATTCAAATCATGCAAGCCAATTGAATAATAAAACCCAGTGAAAGAATTTGCAGCGTTTCATGCGTATCAGAATGCTTCAACCCGTGTATCGGCTACAAAGCCTTTTAGGAGTTCACTCCAGTATCCACATTACAACATCTCTACATCACTAGGTTAATGCGATGAAAACATAAACAAAAATAAACCAAAAAAACGCAAATGTTGGCACCATAAATCGGGCCGTATATCGGGAATGGTTTGAGCTACGAACCTGGGGAAGGTCTCATTCGATTCCTCATGGAAAGTTCTTCAAAAAGAGTCCAAATTTAGGCCGACTTTTTTTTAGGTTTATTGGGATTTTACAAAACTTCGACAACCCTTAAAGGGCACTTTAAATTAAGTGAGAGTGCTGGCTAAAGAATTGGATGTTGTCGGACCAATATTGATTTTTCCTGAAAATTTCAGATATTTTGCTCCAGCCGTTTGGGAGAAATCGTGCATACGGCGTACGACGGACAAACTGCGTACGGACGGAAACATTTTTATTGCAGATTCGGATTCTACACCCTTTGAAACGCAAACCATGAAATTTTAAAGGGGGGTTAGACTTTTTTTTTTTTTCAAGAGCGATTACAATGGTTTATTATTGAATAATAAACCAAAAGTGGATAGTACTAAATGAAATCGCTTGTATTTTGTAAAACCACTAATTCTTTGAAAACGGCGAAATGTGCGTGTAAAACGGTTGGGTTAATAAAAGGCCATTAAAAAAAAGTTGTTGCCAGATGAGAGAGAGGCAGAAATTTCCCATCAGTTTGCCGTCACTCTCGGAAGCTCCCGGTATCAGTTCATATTACGGAAAACCGTCCGTCCAGCTGGCTGAAGGGGGTCGAGAAAGCGCAATCTCATTCCGCCCCAGTTGCGGCTATGGAAACATTGATACACAGAGAGTTTCCCTCCCTCCAAAAACCAGAAAGGGAACGGCTGGTCTTGGAAATCACGAGGCCTTCCCCAAAAACCCATTGTCAACCGAAAAGGACGGTTTTAGTTTTGCTTTTTTTTTTCATTCCCCCCTCCACCAGTTACTTCCTAAGTGATTGGCCGAGATATCGAAAATATTATTTCCTCTCCTCCGGAGAGCGAACGCAAGGGCAAGTCCATTAACAGCGAGTGATCAAATGTTTTCTGCGCCGAACAAAAAATAAATTGGTCACCAATGACGATCGGTTTCATTATTTCCTCGGTCCGAAATGGAAAGTGTAACTACGAGAAATAGACGTACTTGTATTTATCGGCGACTCGGAGTTCGGGTAAGTGGCAGTCAGTTGTCGTGATCAAAGGTTAAAATCAAGAAATACTATTGATCTATTGCCTGTTGAATGGATACAGAAGCAGCGGAGCGAAAGAACGATGCTAATAGTTACACAACGTTTATTATTACCGTTTTCAGATTCCGTGACACTTCTGGAGACAGTAGAAGAGGCAATGGGGGTAATTTCTCACTGATTGGCCTGAGAAAATGAAATATTAAAAAATTAAGCTCCAACAACCTGCCGTTTGACAATGTATTCTGACTTCCTTGCCAACTGAGGTAGCTATGAGTTATTTCTTACCCATTTACTATGCAAAGCTGCGATTCGACATTGCCTTCAAGACTTAGAAGCTGACTGGAGAAGCTGTGAGGCTCATTTCTTCCTATTTTAGCATATAAAGCTCCAAATTAGAAATCCAGCCTCCAAAGAACCACAATGTCAAGTTGATTAAACATCCTTATCAACCGTGGAAGCTATGGGACTAGTTTCTTACCAACACGATACAAAGATTAGATTTGAAATGGAGCTTCTTGGAGACTACAAGATGGCAAGGTGTTCTAACGTCACCACCATCCAGAGGAAGCAATCAAGATCTTACCAATTCACCTTCAAATCGGCAATTTCGAATTGACCATTCAAGAGGTTATTAGTGGCGGAAAAGAGATGGACGTCCTTACAAGGTTAGCAGGGAAGCTTTGAAGCTAAATTCTTCCTAATTTAATCTTTAACGCTGCCATTAACAATGAAGCCATCTAGGAATTTCTGTATGTCAAATCAAACAGCCTTTTCAACAGAGGAAGCTATGAAACCCGTGGTCATTAGATTTGAAATAGGACTGTCTTGCAACTGGTAGTTGGCAAGGTATTCTAACGTCATTGCCAGATGAGGCAATGAAGCTAAAATCTTACCAGCCTATAAAGCTACGACTTCAAACTGAGCATCCAAGAGATTACCCGGTGACAAGGGAGAGATATCCAAAGAACTTACCAGCTGAAGTAGCAATGAGGCTAATTCATTCCCAATTTTAACTTTTAAGCAACGATTAGAAAAGAAGCCTCCTAGGGACTACAGTCTGACAAGATTGTCTATTGTTCGTCACTAGCATGAGGGAGCTATGATATTAGTTACTTACCAATATATTCAGAGACAGTTAGGCGGAGCTTCTTGGAGACTACTAGATGACAGGGTCATCTGAGGAATGCAATTGCGAGCAGAGGAAGCAATGAAGATCTTACCAATTTACCTTCGAATTGACCATTTAAGAGATTATGGGTGACGGAGACGAGGTGGACATCCTTACCAGCTTAGGAGGGAAGCTTTGAAGCTAAATTCTTCCTAATTTTAAGCTGCGATTAGGAATGGAGCCATCTAGGAACTTTTGAGTGTCAAGGCGACCAAACAGGCTTTTCAACAGTGGAAGAAATGAGACACACATTTCTTACCAATGAAACCTGCGATTATTTGATTTTAAATAAGAGCTGACTTGCAACAGGTAGTAGGCAAGATGTTCTGAAGTCATTGGCAGCAGGCTATGAAGCTAAAATCTTACCAGCCTACAAAGCTGCGATTTCAAAACTGAGCATCCAAGAGATTACTGGTTGACAGAGAATATCTCCAAAGAACTTACTATGAGATTCTTGCCAACATATCTAGTTACGGTTATATTTGAAATGGAACTTCTTGAAGACTATTAGACGACAAGGTGTTCTAATGTCATTACCAGCAGAGCAAGCATTGAAGATCTTACCAATTTACCTTCAAATCGGCGATTTCGAATTGGCCATTCAAGAGATTATGGGTGACAGAGACGAGGTATACGTCCGTGTGTGTAGCTGAGGGAAGCTAAGAGGCTAAATTCCCCCTGAATTGAGCTTTGAAGTTGCGATTAGTAATGGAGTTATCTAGGAACTTCTGCATGTCTAGGATCAAACAGAATTTTCAACAGTGGAAGCTATGAGACTAATTTCTTACCAATGAAACCTGCTACTATTAGATTCGAAATAGATTAGTTTTTATTATATTTTATTTTTATTCATATTAGTTTCTTACCAATATGAGAAGCGACGGTAAGATTTTAAATGGAGCTTCTTGAACGCTATTAGATGACTATTAGAGGCTATTAGCTTCAACCCGTGAATCGGCTATAAACGCTTTTAGGATTAAAAAAACTGTTGTTTTTGTTTTGATTGCAGTAACCTAGAGATGTAGTGAATGTGGATGCAAATGTTGGCACCATAAATCGGGCCATATATCAGGAATGGTTTGAGCTACGGACCTGGGAAGAATCTCATCCGATTCCTCATGGAAAGTTCTTCAAAAAGAGTCCAAATTTATACCGCCTTGACTTTTTTTGAGGTTTTTAGGGATTTTACAAAACTTTGACAACCCTTAAAGAGCACTTTAAATTAAGTGAGAGGGCTGGCTAAAGAATTGGGGCGTTGTCGGACCAATATGGTTTTTTCTTGAAAAGTTCAGATCTTTTGCTCCAGCCGTTCGGGAGAAATCGTGCGTACGGCGTACGGACGGAAAAATTTTGATTGCAGATTTGGATGCTACACCCCTTGAAACGTAAACCATGAAATTTTCAGGGGGGGTTAGAATTTTTTTTTTTTTTTTTCAAGCGCGATTGCAATGGTTTATTATTGAATAATAAACCAATTGTAAATATACCATTTATATGAGGGCCACGAGCGATTGAAACAAAAGAGAGACAAATTGAGGAAAAAAGTTATGTGACACAACCGGGAACGGATGCTGAACGGAAGAACTTTTTTTTTACGCCCGAAAGCAGAAGCTCTGACATGGTGCGAATCGATTCCAAGATGCTCAACCCTCTTCTAACCCTCGAGATTGGCGATCCGACTTTTACTGGGGGTCCCTTCAATGGGAAAGAAGTTCTTTTGTTGGGAACTGAAAAGGCCCTGCTGCGTCTTGACTATGCCAAGGACAGCTTTACTATTATTACGTGACGCATTATGCGTCCGCCTCGAGTACAATGACACGGGAAATAAAAGGATAAACGTAAAACTTGGTATCATTTTTGCAACCGATTCATAATTGATGATGATGATTCTTCACCTAAAAAACTGGGTGTGTCCAATTTGGTTAGCAAACTCGGAGATTTCAAGGGAAAATGAGCGCTGAGCAAAGTCAGTTCATACGAATCCCTTGAATAGCTACCGTAAAAATTATTGGTAAACGTTTTTGCCTCTGGGTTGAACACGACGTCACTGCACTACAACTAGAACGGACTCCAGCAAATACACTACCACCCAGCCCATGTGAATTTTACATTTTTCTCATTCTACATTTTCTAGTAAACAGTAATAAGTTGTTGCTGGTAGATAGATAGATAGATGGTTTATTGTGTTTAAAAAATGCTGCAAATTCTTTCACTGGGGTTTATTATTCAATTGGCTTGCGTTCATGATTTGAATTTACTTTTGTTTGCGATTGTTTACCCTTTTTTTTAATTTGATTAATTATTATGATTATTTTTTGCATGTGAGTGATTCTCAAACTTTAGGTTCTCAGCGGAATTCCAATTTGAAATTCGACTTACAATGTTGTAAAATATGACTCATCAACCAAAATATGATGTTATGAGAACAAAATACGAAATGTGACCTATAAATTCAAAATTGGAAACACTATCGCCGTAAAATTGTTTCCGGAAACCTGTGCATATCAGGAAAAAAACGCTGCAAATTCTTTCACTGGGGTTTATTATTCAATGATTCGTGATTTGAATTTCTACTAAGCTTTGGAGTGTGCGTGTTTCACAGGTTATAGAGCGATTATTGAATTTCAGGAGACATGCATAGAGCACTTAAATCTGTTCTCAACCAAAATACCTATTTGGATTGATCAGTTGATCATATTTGTGTGCCTCCTGAAATTCAATGATAATAAACCCCAGTGAGAGAATTTGCAGCGTTTCATGCGTATCAGAATGCTTCAACCCGTGTATCGGCTACAAAGCCTTTTAGGAGTTCACTCCAGTATCCACATTACTACATCACTAGGTTACTGCGATGAAAACATAAACAATAATAAACCAAAAAATCGCGAATGTTGTCACCATAAATCGGGCCGTATATTGGGAATGGTTTGAGCTACGAACCTGGGGAAGGGCTCATTCGATTCCTCATGGAAAGTTCTTCAAAAAGAATCCAAATTTAGGCCGCTTCGACTTTTTTTGAGGTTTTTAGAGATTTTACAAAACTTTGACAACCCTTAAAGGGCACTTCACGACGTACTGCGGACGGACGGAAAAATTTTTATTGCAGATTCGGATTCTACACCCTTTGAAACGTAAACCATGAAATTTTCAGGGGGGGGGGGGGGGTTAGATTTTTTTTTTTTTTTTTTTTTCAAGAGCGATTACAATGGTTTATTATTGAATAATAAACCAAAAAGTTCTCGTACATGGTAATAAACTAATATAATGAAATACAAAATTTCTTTAAATTAGAATAAAATAGATACAAAAAGACGAAAGAGATTTCGAGTGGAGCAATGAGAATTTACCCACTACATCAAAATCAACCCAGACGACAAAACATTCGTTTACAGTAAATGCAAGTTGACGTAAAACAGTCTGCAGAAATCCTACTAATTCCCCCACCTCTTTCCTATCGTGGCATAGTAGAATTGAGAGAAAAACGGTTTCATTAAAAAAGGGAGCATCAAAATATTTGAAGCGTTCGTAGGTATAAACCTTGCAGGAAGAGATGAGGTGATACAGCGTATCCGGGCTGTCAGCACTGCATATTGGACAACAGAGCTATCGAAGCGGTTCACTCGGCAAAAAGAGGGGTTTGCACACCTTATTTGACTCCAGAGGAGAGCAGCCTTAAGGATATGTAGCGCCTATAGGACAGTATCTAGCCCTGCAGTGCAAATTATTGCTGGAGTAGTCCCAATAGACCTCCTCGCAGATGAGCGTAGAAGAACTTACCTGCGGAAGAGAACGGACCGAGCTCATAACGCCAGAAAGGAAGAAAGGGAAGTAACATTGCAAAGATGGCAGGCAAGATGGGAAGAAGAAAGACGATGACGGTGGACCGCACACCTGATTGGATCTATGAAGGAGTGGACTGAGCGGAGGCATGGAGATGTGGGGTACTACCTGACGCAGTTCCTCACTGGCCACGGCTACTTCCGCTCCTTCCTGAAGAAAATTGGAAAGAGCACGGGCAGTGAATGCAGATACTGCAAATCGGAGGAAGAAGACGCCCACCACACGTTTTTCGTTTGCAAAAGATGGGAGCTATTACGAGCAGACCTGACCAGGGAGATTGGTGTAACTAGCTCTGAAACAATAGTCAGTTCCTCACTGGCCACGGCTACTTCCGCTCCTTCCTGAAGAAAATTGGAAAGAGCACGGGCAGTGAATGCAGATACTGCAAATCGGAGGAAGAAGACGCCCACCACACGTTTTTCGTTTGCAAAAGATGGGAGCTATTACGAGCAGACCTGACCAGGGAGATTGGTGTAACTAGCTCTGAAACAATAGTCAGTTCCTCACTGGCCACGGCTACTTCCGCTCCTTCCTGAAGAAAATTGGAAAGAGCACGGGCAGTGAATGCAGATACTGCAAATCGGAGGAAGAAGACGCCCACCACACGTTTTTCGTTTGCAAAAGATGGGAGCTATTACGAGCAGACCTGACCAGGGAGATTGGTGTAACTAGCTCTGAACCAATAGTCAGTTCCTCACTGGCCACGGCTACTTCCGCTCCTTCCTGAAGAAAATTGGAAAGAGCACGGGCAGTGAATGCAGATACTGCAAATCGGAGGAAGAAGACGCCCACCACACGTTTTTCGTTTGCAAAAGATGGGAGCTATTACGAGCAGACCTGACCAGGGAGATTGGTGTAACTAGCTCTGAATCAATAGTCAGGAAGATGAAACAGGAAAAAAGGACATGGGACGCAATCACGAACTATGTGATGGCTATACTCAAAGAGAAGGAGAGAAACCGGGAGTGGAAAGGATGAAGAAGAATAGGATTGGCGAAGAAGTAACGGCAAATCCGAGGGACTGTCCCGAAGCAATACTGGAAAAGTCGTCCCGGGACAGCGAAACTCTAGAAGAAACAAGGGAAGGGTGTTTTAGTCGGTATGCCTTTAGGAGAATCCGACACTAATGAGAGAGAATCGCCACCTCCTCATTGACGTCTTTAAAAGATTTCACCAACCCTTTATTTAAATTTAAAAAAAAAACACCTTATTTGACACAGAAGTCTCTTCGTAAATAATGTGTAGTTGTTTCCGAGATACAAAGCACTCTGCCGGGGGCTAAAGGGGCAATAACTAAAGGAAGACGAATACGACCCCTCCAAATCAGTCCGCCATAGATTATTGAGAAAGACATCCAATAAATCCGGCTTTTGTATTAAGTTATGACTGTAATGCAGTGCATTGCTAAGACAATCTTTTATACCAATTGTGTACAGTGAGAGTGTTTTTACATCAACAAGCTGTGAGCTCATGACAAGCCCGTGGGAAAGAACGGTTGATAAACAAATAATAAATTTAGACAAAACAGGAAGACAACATTATTTTTCGCTTTCAAATCTCCTCGTTCACTTGAAATCAGGAGATCTAACGAAATATTATATTGTTAAGAAATGGATTCACTTCAAGGGGCGACCCCATGTTTGTTGAACGAGTGCTCCATCCTTTAAAACCCAAACATGAATGTGCTGCACTCGCCCCACAAAAACATGGTGAAATATGAAATTCACAATACTTGTTTCACAAATATCTAAATGAATGGATTGTGAATTCGAACAAAAACACGTTCATGGGAATAGAATTAAAGTTCTAGATTGATTAAATTGATTGATTGATAAAAGTTCTAAATTTTCAGGAAAAATCCATGATGGTCCGACGACGCCCCAATTCTTTAGCCAGCTCTCTCACATAATTTAAAGTGCCCTTTAAGGGTTGTCAAAGTTTTGTAAAATCCCTAAAAATCTCAAAATAAGTCAAGGCGGCCTAAATTTGGACTTTTTTTGAAGAACTTCCCATGAGGAATCGAATGAGCCCCTCCCCAGGTCCGTGGCTCAAACCACACACACACATTTTGGTCTATTATTGTTTTTGTTTTGATAGCAGTAACCTAGTGATGTACTGAGGTAGTAATGTGGATACTGGAGCCCCCCCCCCCTTCACACACACAACCCTCCATTATCATTAATTTGAATTTATTGCAGAATGGTTTCACAGTGAGATCGAATACTCCATGCGCAACTGTAAAATGTATAACAAAACAAAGAAGAATCACGAAAATCGGTTGGAAATAGTTGTAGTTCTTCATTTCATCAATCCCACTCCAAGTACCAAAATTAGGCTCTCGTAATTATCCTGAGATATTTTGTACAATTTTAGTACCTAATTATGCATTAGCTGTTCTGATCTACAAACAAAACATTAACTTTGAGTAACAATTTGCAGCCGCTTTCCCCCCTTTAGTTTTTACCATAAAGTAAAGTAGGGTTTACTCGCCGTTCAATATTCTTTAAAAACTGGAAGCTTGATATATCAAAGTGGTTTGGTGGCATCTCCGTATATAAGGGGATTTTCAGCATTACTTTTTCTCCCCACTTGTTGGTTTGCTATTTTCAATAATAAGCCTTTGCAATGGTATAGCAAACATGTTTTTAACCCTTTCAAATTTCGTCATTTCATATTTCATGGTGGATAAATGCCAAATCTGCAAAACACGTCCGTTGCACGCCTACACTCCATAAAAGGCCATACAATTGATGTAAAAAATCAATATTTTTATACTCCAATTAGGGTCAACTTGATCCTAACTTCAAGCCAGTCCGATTACTTCAAACGCACAGACCCTATGGCGAAAAACTTCAAAAACGTGACAAAAAGTGGTGTTTTGAAGTTTTTATTGACATAGGAAAGAGAGGTGGCATTTCCAAGTAATTTTAGATGAAAAATCTAGTAGCTAAGGTTTTAGATCCGTAGAAATTCAACCGTAGCAAATAATAGACATTTCTGAACCTAAAAATGGCTCTCAAAATACCACCAATGACAAATTATTCAAAAAATAATGAACTCAAGTGTTGGAATTGGCAATTTCAGTCGCATCAGAAGGATCATTGGGGTCATTCTATGTACAAGCTGTGAGGTGGAACACCGAATCTGTCACGGTCCTTAACTGCAACTTTTAAACTAAACGAAGACTAGATGACTAAATTGCAACTATGTGAAATCAAGCTATGACAAGATGCAAATAAATGTGTACAGTAACGCGAACGGATGATTAAACCGCACAACATCATGAGCTTCTTCACTAAGCAAGTATGCACGAGTAAGACAGGTATGGGCAGTGCCTACCCGATTGTCCACAATTCGGCCATCCTTGAAAGTTAAGTCACGATAGAGACAACCGGGTAGAGGTCCTGGCGGACACCGCGCAGACCAATGGCCTCACTATGTCACGGATCATATCAAATGGAATTGTTTCTATGATGCACACAAGAGATCTGACTCTTAATGCGAATAGGGAAATCTCAACGTTGCTATCACCAATGGCTATCGTTACAAGAGCATCAGCAAAGATACCCATACGGCATGGCACCAACTTGTAGGTTACGGAATAATTGTAATAGGAGATCATTTTTTTGAAAATCTTACTTACAAAAACCGTTTGCAGCCTCAAAATTTAAAGGTAAATGAAATTTAATAAACAATTTAAACAAAATACAAAGTCATTAAAAAATTCATTGAGAAAGTGAGAGTGGACCAAGCTTGCGAGCCACTAGGCATTAGCACCCAATTGTTCAATCCTCGAGTTTCAAGAAAACGGTTAAACACAGGAATTGTATCGGCACAGGGAACTACCAACGACAAGTTGTCACTAATTTAACACCGTAATTCCTAACAGAGGAAATAGCTCATGAAGAACGAAAGCGAGTTTGGCGGCGTGGAATTCCATTGTCCCATAGAAGCTGTCCCAAATACAGAAGAATTTTTTTTTTTTTTAAGTTTTCCCAATTAATTCAAATTGTAACGAACTGAAGTCCTTCGTAAATTGAGAGTGGTTGGTAGAATACCTTGTCATTACAATTTCGAAAATTTGACAAGCTCGTAAACGAGCGGGATGGCAAGCATAGGAATTTTCCATTTCTAATCCAACAATCGAACTTGAGAAGCCATGAAAATGACTGAATAGAAATATTCAGTTACAGCTCCTCATTCAATTTAAATTCTAATCTCAATAATCACTAATTTAATTAAGTTTCATCGCTGATTTTCGAGGTCTACACATAAGAACGCTGCGTTGTAAGTACCTATATCACTAACATAATTATTAAGAAAACTAAGCCTTGAATTTAGTTCCAGTATTGAATTAATTCATTCCGCTTCACTATTTCTAGAGTGGACCTTTGTAATCGACCTAGAAAAACGACATTTAAACCGTTCCTTTAAATGTATAGTTTAATTTTTCAAGATATAAATAGGTACTCCAAAAAAAAAAATTGAAAATCACAACTATAGAAATGCTATTCTTTCCCCGATATATACACCTTCTAGGCATCTAGACATTTTTGAAAAAAAACCTATGTTACATCATAACGTGAAGTGTAACAACACAACCTCAGGTACCTACCGTAAGAAAATTGAAGAAATCAAATTAAAAACAATCTACTTCACTGGTCCTTGACAGAATAATAACGTAAATTTCTTGAAAATGAAGTGGCATTGAATTATAAACGCTGCTTTGATTGTTATTTATGAGAGGGTTTTGGTTTATTATTCAATAATAAACCATTGTAATCGCTCTTGAAAAAAAAAATGTCCAACCCCCCTGAAAATTTCATGGTTTACGTTTCAAAGTGTGTAGAATCCAAATCTGCAATAAAAATTTTTCCGTCCGTCCGCCGTACGTCAAACGCCGTACTTACGTTTTCTCCCAAACGGCTGGAGCAAAAAATCTGAAATTTTCAAGAAAAATCCATGTTGATCCGACAACGCCCCATTTCTTTAGTCAGGTCTCTCACTTAATTTAAAGTGCCCTTTAAGGGTTGTCAAAGTTTTGTAAAATCCCTAAAAACCTCAAAAAACGTCAAGGCGGCCTAAATTTGGACTTTTTTTTTAAGAACTTTTCATGAGGAATCGAATGAGCCCCTCCCCAGGTCCGTAGTTCAAACCATTCCCGATGTATGGCCCGATTCATGGTGCCAACATTTGCGTTATTTTGGTTTATTATTGTTTTTGTTTTGATAGCAGTAACCTAGTGATATAGTAATGTGGATACTGGAGTGAACTCCTAAGAGGCTTTGTAGCCGATACACAGGTTGAAGCATTCTGATATGCATGAATCGCTGCAAATTCTTTCACTGGGTTTATTATTCAATTGGCTTGCGTTCATATTTGAATTTCACGGCTTTGGAGTCGTGTCTCACAGATCGAGCGATTATTGAATTTGAGGAGATATGCATAGAGCACGTAAATCTGTTATCAACCAAAATACCTATTTGGTTGGATCAGTTGATCATATTCGTGTGCCTCCTGAAATTCAATAATCGCTCTATCACCTGTGAAACAAGCACACTCCAAAGCTTAGTAGAAATTCAAATCATGAAACAAGCCAATTGAATAATAAACCCCAGTGAAAGAATTTGGAGCGTTTTTGTGATGATTTGATTACTATACTTAATGATTACCGTTTTCAGTCGCACTCATGTTGACGTTCTTTTCTCTTGCTAAAGGTCTAACGAGAACGGACGTACAGCAATCCGATTGGTTTCATTTGATGCTAATTTAAATTATAACCCCCATTTTGTGTACGTTTCAAATATGACAAGCACACCAGCATTGTATTTTCACTGGAAGATTCGGAATCTGAATGAATATCACTTCGCCATCGAATGAACTGGTCAGTACCGCAATCGTAACTGGGTAATTAACTGTTAGCAAAGCAGGTAGGTACATAAAAGTACCTAGTAATACACGTTATCACGGTTCATTGGTGTGCATACATAAATAATCAACGCATCACTTCTGAATGCAGCTGTTATCACTTCTCATTTCTATTGATAATACTTATCTAACGTTGACAAGCGATAGGTAAACAATGTGCGAGAACACCAACACCCGAGGCGCGAAAGCATCAGAAAAGTGTATACGTACTGGGATTTATATTGTTTTATAAAGATAGATTTAAGTCAATTTAGTAAGCCGCAGAATCAATCTTTAAAAAACTGCTTATTATTGGTTTGTATTATGATAACACTGGTATAGTCGGTTCGCTAGAAAATATGCGAACTGACAACCATACAGGTTGAGGGAAAGGGTTCGTTATAGGTACATTACGACTGTATATTCAGGATTCATAAAGTATAGCGTTAAATGGTGAATATCTCGAAATCAAAAGGTAAAATAAAGAAACAGAAATTAAACCCTTCCTTTCAAAGGATTCGAGGAGTGCCGGTAAATGACAGTTGGGATTAGGGAAATACCTGTATACGCAACAGTTATCTTATGACAATTTATGCAGTTATCGACAGCAGATTGAAAGCATTTGTTACGATGTAAATAAAGAAGTGATGATATCACTTTATATTGGAGAAACATCTAGGCCGAAGGGGCATAACAATTTCGGCAACTCGTAGTAAACATGGAAGCGTAAATGCAGGACGAAATTTCACTACCAAGGTAACAGCTGACCGGCGAAGGCTTCAACACTTAAGACGCAAGGAACTTATTTAAATATTACTTGGAATGGAAAAATGAAGCTCACCTCAGGAAGAATTCCCGTTGGTCCCGCAAAAGAAGTTGATGAACAAGAACTAGGGAGACGCACACAGGGCAGGTGACCGGTCGAAAGCAGAATGAGAACTGGAGAAAGAAACCTGGAGGGGAGAGGGGGCGTCAACAAAAGCGGAGTTGTAATTTTAGTTCGAGGACTTCACACTTGACGGTGCTGCTGCGTTTCCCGCCTTGATTGCAATCCGAGCTGACCCCTCCCGTT
The DNA here is from genome assembly GCA_031894815.1 of Creontiades dilutus. NCBI lineage: Eukaryota > Metazoa > Arthropoda > Insecta > Hemiptera > Miridae > Creontiades > Creontiades dilutus. The sequence continues at coordinate 46,502 of JAVIWC010003203.1, read as the reverse complement.
CGCTTATCTCTTGGTTACAGGTATACAATCCGTTGTCTTGTCAATAGAACTAGGGACGGGCATCGAACGACAAAACGTCGATCAACAATTCTGACTAATTCAAGGATTTACCGATCAATCATGACTAAGGCAAGGGTGCCCACAGGGGGTAGACTATGACCCAGACTGCGTCATTAAAATTCTTGAAGGAGGGGAGGGTCACAAATAAATTTTTGAAGGGCAAAAGTTGGTTGAAACAGTGTTTAACTTGACGACATTCGAAAATATATTACATTACTAGATAGACCGTAAATAATAATGAACCTAGTAATTAAAAATTGGGTTTGTTTTTTATCTGAAAACAAGTCTATCTGACTTGAAGTTAGCAAAAACAGACCCAGATCAGCTATGGGATACTCATGGCTGTCCAATCTAATGGTTCTAGCTGCAGAAAAAGATGTACTTGAGTTTTTCTAATAAGGAATAATCGAAAGATTTTCTATTTCCTCATCCCAAAGATAAAAACTGCTATGTAGAATTTGAAGAAATATATTTAACAAGCTTAAGAGGTGCCTAGATAACTTGCAGATGGTCTTGGACAACAAATTTAAAATTTTTGAGTTCAAACTGTTAATGTTTTTATGTATTTTACGATGTTATCAACATTGATTTTCTACCTTTTGGTTTATTATTCAATAATAAACCATTGTAATCGCTCTTGAAAAAAAATTCTAACCCCCCCCTGAAAATTTCATGGTTTACGTTTCAAAGGGTGTTGAATCCGAATCTGCAACAAAACATTTTCCGTCCGTCCGCCGTACACCGTACGCACGATTTCTCTCGAACGGCTGAAGCAAAAAAGCTGAAATTTTCAGGAAAAATCCATGTTGGTCCGACGACGCCCCAATTCTTGAGCCAGCTGTCTCACTCAATTTAAAGTGGCCTTTAAGGGTTGTTGAAGTTTTGTAAAATCCCTAAAAACCTCAAAAAAAGTCAATCCGACCTAAATTTGAACTCTTTTTGAAGAACTTTCCACGAGGAATCGAATGAGCCCTCCCCAGGTCCGTAGGTCAAACCATTCCCGATGAATGGCCCGATTTATGGTGCCAACATTTGCGTTATTTTGGTTTATTGTTTTTGTTTTGATATCAGTAACCTAGTGATGTAGTAAAGTGGATACTGGAGTCAACTCCTAAAAGGCTTTGTAGCCGATACACGGGTTGAAGCATTCTGATATGCATGAAACGCTGCAAATTCTTTCGCTGGGGTTTATTATTCAATTGGCTTGCGTTCATGATTTGAATTTCTTCTAAGCTTTGGAGTGTGCGTGTTTCACAAGTGATATAGCGATTATTGCATTTCAGGAGGAACACAAATACGATCAACTGATCAATCCAAATAAGTATTTTGGTTGAGAACAGATTTACGTGCTCTATGCATATCTCCTGAAATTCAATAATCGCTCCATCACCTGTGAAACACGCACACTCCAAAGCTTAGTAGAAATTCAAATCATGAACGCAAGCCAATTGAATAATAAACCCCAGTGAAAGAATTTGAAGCGTTTTTTGTACACATGGACGAAGTTTTTATCCCAATGCTGCCGAGAGTTGCTGTTTTGAAAGAAACAATTTTGGAACATTTTTGGGGCCATTAAAAAAAGCTCAATTTTCTAAGAAAATTCACTAAGTCCTGAAATATCGCCCAATCGGCAATTCTTTTTACTCCTGTCAAATATATATTCTCGGAGTGGGTTTGGTGGAGAGCCGAAATTGTCAAAACGCGGTAGGTATTATCGCCTAATTGTTATTGGGGACTTGGCTCAAGGCACTTGTCAAGTAGTTCATCTCCCATTTTCAATGGCGGTCATCAATAATTCATTCGGTACGGTTCACCCGGCCTCATCCCCTCTGTCGTTGCCAACACCAGACACCTTGGCACAAGACTCGGTTTGTAAAAGTAAGAGAGGCCGAGGGCCTATTAAGTCGGTATTAGGTGCGGAAGTATTTTTGGTTCACTGATGACACAATACGGGCAAACATTCACGTGCTATCCTTGCAGTTTCAGGTGATTCGATTGGGAAAATTCGGAAGAAAACAGCGAATTCCATTAAAAACATCTGTCGAATTAAGTGTGGCGCTTGGCTTTCTCGTCTAGGTAACACGAACGTAAAGATTTTTGGAATTTCTGTGATAATCTCGGAGGACGTAAAACGTCAGCTTGCAACAACGATTTCAAACGATTTGTTGACATGTATTGCGGTGTGTTGCGCTAATTCTATAGCTGATAGAATTATTCAATAATAAACCATTGTAATCGCTCTTGAAAAAAAAAATGTCTAACCCCCCTGAAAATTTTATGGTTTACGTTTCAAAGGGTGTAGAATCCAATTCTGCAATAAAAATTTTTCCGTCCATCCGCCGTACGCCGTACGCACGTTTTCTCCCAAACGGCTGGAGCAAAAAATCTGAAATTTTCAGGAAAAATCCATTTTGGTCCGACAAGGCCCCAATTCTTTAGCCAGCTCTCTCACTTAATTTAAAGTGCCACTTAAGGGTTGTCAAAGTTTTGTAAAATCCCAAAAACCTCAACAAAAAACCAAGGCGGCCTAAATATGAACTTTTTTTTAAGAACGTTCCATGTGGAATCGAATGAGCCCCTCCCCAGGTCTATAGCTCAAACCATTCCCGATGTATGGCATGATCTTATGCTGCAAATTCTTTCACGGGGGTTTATTATTCAATTTTATAAATAAACTTAGTAAAACAAACCCGTAGCGCAATGGTTTCGTGCGGGACTCACAACTACAGGTTCTCGGGTTCGTTTCCCGCGTTCGGCAGGAAAATGTTTGCCCCATATGAATATGGTATACACACTTGGACACAAGAGAAACGTTTTGCCCCGCAGACACACCTAGGCCCAAGACAAAACAAAACGCCTGTATGTATGCGTCACAAGTGCCATAAAATCATTAAAAAACGCTGCAAATTCTTTCACTGGGGTTTATTATTCAATTTCATTCATTTGAATTTCTACTAAGCTTTGGAGTGTGTGTATATCACAGGTGATAGAGCGATTATTGAATTTCAGGAGATTAGCATAGAGCACGTAAATCGGTTTTCAACCAAAATACCTATTTGGATTGATCAGTTGATCATAATTGTGTGCCTCCTGAAATTTAATAATCGCTCTATCACCTGTGAAACACGCACACTTCAAAGCTTAGTAGAAATTCAAATTATGAATGCAAGGCAAATGAATGAAATTGAACAATAAACCCCAGTGAAAGAATTATTCCTGACTACTTTAGACATTTTAGCGGGACCAAGCCACTAGAAAATGGTAAAATAACGTTTGGAGGATTTTATGCAAGCGCATGCGTGGAGTGACGTATTGATTTATGAGCGATCAGAATCATAGGGGACTATCTACAGCCTAATTCGCACATCCTCTGAAATTTCTATCAAAATCAGTTGGAAACTGAAGGAATTTGACTTGTTGCAATGATCTGCGGACACAAGGACAGGCAGACAGACAAACAAGAAACTTGAGTTAACCAGAATGGTACAAAACGCAAAAGACGAGTAGAAATGTTGATTTTAGAGAAGACAAAAAATATCATCTCCCGTAAGTGAGAATTGAGTTCCGCTACCTCTAAGAAGATACGGTAGCAAAAGTTTACGATACAATGTCCTTGAGGCATTCCAAGTAAAATCATTTCCGCATTTTAAAGAAATTGAGTTGCGATTTTGATGGATAAGAAATAAAATTAATCGCTTATTAAACAAATGAGCAAATTAAAGTTCAACACTTTTTCATACTATTAAAAAGTAAGTAAGTGCATGGTATGAAAAAGTGTTGAACGTTGATCTATTCTACCATCTCTCCGAGACCCGCACACGTATATTTATGTGCGTTTGTTTTATCCCTCACTCTTATGAGGATTGAGGCTCTGTGGGATGAGCGGACGCAAAGTTTCTAGCATAGGGTGAGCGGACACTGAAACTTGTACAACTAATCATAACCAGTCATATGTTTGAATCTGTTTGTAGGTCTACTTTTCCCAAATTATTTTGAAATTAGAGACAAATCAGGAGTTCATACCACTAACAAAGGGTTTTCGGAATCTCCGGAAATGGTTTGGTACCTAAATACCTACCTCTGTTGGTGTGCATTCATAATGATGAGGAAAATCAGAAAACCGGTATCGATACATATTGAAGAACGATAGAAGGTGCTGCCTCAACATTTTTTTGCAGTTGAGTAGTGGGTACAGTGGCGATGCCTGTGGTCATCTTTGGATTTGGCAATGACCAGACGATTTAATAAATTTAAAGAATTCGTTAATACTAATGTTATATATACAATTCCCTCTTTGTAAAAAATAAATGCTCATGCTCCCAGATGGCGCAATTACCGCCTCATCGGCGACATTAGCACTTGTGTGGAAGCGCTGTCATTCTGCGTATCTCATACACCATCCCACACCCACCGCAGAGGGCCCCCTCCTCTTACTCTCTCCAAAACATCGACCAATCAAGTCGCTTTCAGGCTCGTGCCTAAATACGCAACTTCGAGCGAGTCTGGCAACCTTCGGGAGCTCTCGTGATTTCTTGGTGGCGGCCGTGGAATTTCGGTTCGAAGTCACCACGACAGCAAGCGATTTTCAACCTTAAGGCAGGGTTTGTAGTCGCCACTGGCGATGACCTAGCAAAAATGTCTCATCTCGCCACTGAGTAGGTGCTACGACGGTTTGGACAATGAGGGTAGTGTATCGATTTTGATGAAATTTTCATGGATTGTTCCAGTTAGCTCTTAGATGGTCTCCAATATACCTTGGATATAGCGGTTGGTATGGAGCACAAACCTGAATTTTAGCTCTATTTCACGCTATGTACGCAGTATTGGTGGATTCTGATATGTTCATAGTCGCTGCTAATACAGATTGTACAAACCCTACCTAATTAAACAACCATGACGGCGGTTTATATGTAGGTAACTCACGAATCTGTCATAGGCATGACAAGATTTTTCGAAATTTCGCACTTTTAGGGAAAACGACGACTCACCTTGCAGTGAATAAAAACATGAGGGAGGGGGGTTGAACCTACTATCACCGCAAATAGTTACGCTACCGTACCTTAACAAATACACCTACCGCGAATCCTCAAGATTTCATTTGCAGGTATAACTGTCACCATACTAAGTACAGAACCTATTTTATTGAATAACCGAGTGGGAAAACCCGAAATACATTCCAAGCACGAACAGAGAAAATGAACAATTATGAGGCAGAGCAGTCTCACAACTTAGGAGCTACGGAGAAATGCAGCCTCCAGCTGGGTTTACTGCATTCATGAATTTCTCGTACGAAGAATTTATTATCCCGAGGTGTAACTCGCATATTACTGCACAAAAAAAGTCGGCATTACCTTATGATTCGGAAAAACTCGAGTGTTTCGCCAATAATGAACAACCAGCTCAAAACACGAGAACCCGTGTACCGTAATAAAACATGCCTACTCGTACTTGAACATCCGAAACGAAAAGAAATTCCAACCACGAAATCGCAATATTTCGTACTGCTTTATGTGGCATCCATCTCCACAAGTTTGGAGCTAACGACCTAGTGACTTGCCACATCAGTCAGGATTTTAAGAGCAAAAGTTCTTGACAGAAGAAGTCACCATGTGCCAAGTCTCAAGAGCTGTTCTACCATTACCATGTGCTCCACAATTGATTTTTCCCTCTTTCATTTCTCCAAAAATATTATAAGTTAATACTATGGCTGCCTGCATAATCTCTTCTATCTTGGAATCGCACTAAGATGTTTACAAACAGGGGAAACTAGTCGAGTCTAAAAATCGAATGAGTTTCATTTAACTCACTGCAAATCCACTTGCATTACAGTTACAAATTGTAATCAACAACTTTCCTCAAAGACTTAATAGATCAGGATGTCTTCAGGATTTTTTCACAAGGTGATCGACTAGCTTTTCCAGTTGAAGCCTGATCAGTCAGGACATCAAGAGCAAAAGTTCTTCTGTCATCACGTGCTCCACACACTTTTCCTCCCTTTCATTTCTCTAGTAGTACAAGAAATTATTACTATGACTATGCTTGCACAATCTCTTCTATCTTTACTTCACACAAAGAAGTCCACAAACAGGCGAAACTAGTCGATGACTGAAGGATAACAACTTTGAAAAATTAAGGTACACTCCACTACTACTCCCACCCCCAACCTTTAACTTCTACTTTTGGAAAAAGTGATTCAACCGTCACAAACTTGCCCTTACGCCTTCGGAGTGTTGGAAAAATAAACCTCCAGACCACCGATGACATACAACACATTCAAGAGGGAGAGAGGGGGTAACATTTAAAAAATCAACAAAATATCTGTGATACGGAAGCACCTCATTTCAGAGCCTGAGGACCTGCTCTATTTAACAGGACAAATAAATAACTTGGTCAACAGATTCCCAGACTCTCAAATGCGGTGCAACATATCCCACAATTTTATTAATTTTTTTGTTTGTTAAATGTAGTGTGTTCACACAGCCGAATAACATTTATTGAAACGTTTATATGTACATTATCGACTCAACATTCGTATGTTCAGATAATTTTTCATCACTCAATTTGCTTTTTTGTTTTTTACATACATAACGCCTATACCGTGTGTGTTCCCCTTCTTAAAAAGGTTCAAGCAAAAGCGGTCGGGAAACGCGTGGAATGCTAAATTTCTTGAAACTGTTTTTCTTTTTATGAAGTCAACAAAAAACGTATTGCCGTAGTTAAAATGAAAGGGCATGAAAACTTTTTAAGGACTTTTCATCTCTGAGAGAGGGGAGGAGAAGGTTTTTGTTTTTCGAGACGATCGAAAATCGAACAAAGCACACGATTATGTTTAGACCATCAAGGCTTTCATTTCGTCGTAAAGTACGAGTACGAGGGCACCGCCGGTACCCCTGAGGACGTTGGAGAAAGCGCCTTTGAAGAAGGCGCCAGGCCCTTCGGTCTTGGCGATGACCCTCCAGCAGTCCATTGCGCTCTTGTAGACCACATCAGCCTTGGCACGGCCGGACTGCATCATCATTCGCCTCCTGACGGTGTCGAAGGGGTAGGAGATGAAACCGGCGCAGGTGGTGACAACCTAGATCGACACAGAGATATTGAGATTTGGCAGAGGTAAAATGACTGTGGTATTTCCAACAAGTACCTACAAGTTCTGGACCAATCATCGACATTAATCCTGGATGCTGTAACTACGAATGCGACTTCAGCATCTACTCATAAGATTCGGCATAGGCATCCTTTAGAATGGACCCGAGTTTCATCTGATGTTTGCCAATCGCTCTGAACCTGTCAAACTCTTTCTTTGTACTATACATTTATTGGCTTCAGAACCTAACCTATACAGCCGCATCTATAACAATTTTTCATTATTTAATAAATATGTCCATATACATTATTTGAATGGATGAGTGAATATTAAAGTCTTATAGGAAGTAGAGCATTGCACTCACAATTTGATTCTACAGCCCAAAATGAATTTCACCACTGCGCCATAGACTGCAATTAACTCAATCAGAAGGTTGAAGTCTAGGTTGTATTTACGAGGTATAACTTCTTCGATTTTCTCAAAAAGAAACATACAACAGTCTTTAAATAATGGACACACCATTATTAGATGCTCGGCATCATCATTTTCCAAACAAAGGCAGCAAGCTCCCAAGGAAAAAGTGGAATGACCACTCCTGAGCCTCGAAATGATCATGCAGAAAGTTTTAGGATGTGTAGGAATTCGTGAAAACCGTGGTTTTGGGTAAGGTTGGGGAAACATCCTTTTATTTTTAAAGCCAGAATGAAATTTATTTGTTCAATCTTCATCCAACTGTTCAGATCTGAAGTAGAGAACTCACAGAGCTCCCGATGAGGGAGCAACATCGCCTCTTTTGCTAGTTAATCTACTATGTTGTTAACATGGATGTTGCAATGGCTTATAATCCAGATGAATCCAGTTGCTACACCAGACAAGCCCAGGACATTCACTGCATTTAAAATGCCTTTCTCGATGAATCCCAGCTTTTTAGTGGGCTTTATCGTCATACAGCGAAGACGAAGGGTTAATAATAAGGTAAGAAATCCGGTGACGGGAATGCGTTAGGCTTTATCTTCTTATGCATTTCTCCTACAACCAAAAACTTGCTCATCTTCTATCCTCGAAAACCATTCACCACTAATTGGAAATATTTAAATTTATAACTTGGCACACCACATCTCCTGCTGCCAATCTCCTCCTACATTCTGAGCATTATTGGCACACGACCCCTGGAAACAGTAAAGCAACAAATGAGGTAAATTATTCCCTCCTTTTAGTCCAAGGAAACTAAAACCTGACAAGGAGTCTGACAATCAAGGACATCAAGAGACAATGAAGGGTTCAACAATGATCAACTGAGGAGCTTACTTTCAAAAAGGCACACATCCAAATCTGGGAGAAAACGTTTTTTTCTCAATTTTCTATCTCTGAATATGATATGAATCAGATCCCCCTATCGTTTCCGAACAAAACAGTACACATCCACGTCAATCCCGGGGCTAAAGTTGTGTGTTTGCATCAAAAGGTAACAAATCCGTCCCGTACATTTTTTTCAGTGCTTTGCAATCGAAATGGCACATATAAGTCGTGGGTTTTCAAAAAGGCACATATCCAAAAAGAAGCATTGCGCCTTCGTCTTGACGTTGAATACACGAGACTCGATAGATGGCAGGCATGACAAATGGAAATATGGAGTCAGGTGAAGTTTTCAATAAAACCAACAGAATGGAGAATGAATTCTTTCTTTTTCAAAAAGGCACAAATCCATGAGTTTTGATCAAAAGGGCACATTTCCAAAGTGAAAATAGATATACAGCCTCGTGTTTTGGAGAAAATTGATTCATGTTCTGAGGCATCTTTATCTGTGCCTTCTTACACAATACTCCGATGAGAAAATGCAGAAAAACATCTCAACTAATCTGCAAATCGTTTTTTTCACTTCCTGAACATTTTGTCGGAATGGATACATGCCTGTTTGAAAGTAAGCTCCTCAGTTACTGATTGAGCTAAATTCTCTTATATTCAATCTCGGAAATTCAAATTTATTTCTATTCTAGAGTATTCCTAGCTAATCACGTCAACCCTCTGAAGGAATGCATCATCCTATACCTCCGTTATAAATTGAAAACAGTTTCGGAGTATTCAATAATAATTTCTGAATTTCATCGTCCGTTACCGCGAGTTTCTATTTTTTCAGTATTAACACTTGCAATCAATTAAGCTTCTATCTACACCCACTTATACAACCATTAATTTGTGGGGTATGTGGGGTACTGGTGACTGGTGGTAGAGTTCGCAAATTTACGAAACCTCAAACTTCACAAACTCGTAAATTGCAAAACTGCATTGACCACCAGGAATATTTAAGTTGCAGAGAGCGAATCTGGGGCAAAATGATGGGTATTTAGTTCACCACGCTACACCACCGTGATCAATAAGTTGGAATCAGTTCATAGGCAAAGAATATCCATAAATTTCCCAACATTGAACAAAAGGATAAAAAGTTTTTAGACAACTAGCAGATTGTTTAAACTAATATGATGGTGCAAGGTTATGTATGAATCAGTTCCATCAGGAAGATAGTTCATTAGTGAATTCCAGGCCATGGGATATCTTAGATGAACAGAGGGGATGAATCACAGCAAGATTTATCACACGTTGGTCATCTTCTTCCCAGTACAAAGTGTTTTCATGAAGGACTAATAGATCCAGGTAAGTTAGGAGATAGTAACAGTGAATATGGACCCAACCTGTCATTCAAACACTAAAGGTCATGAGGTATCTAATAGTATAACAAATTTTGGGGGGTCGTTAGTAATTCAATGATTTGAAAGAGCTGAATCGAAAACTATCTAAAATTTATACAGAAGGAACGGCTTAGGTACAGCATCTTTATGATGGCAACCTTATTTTTCAAAGCAGTCCGTAACCCTTAGAAATCATTCTTCCCTGTACTTTTTAGAGCAGTGATTGGAATTCCCTGCGAATAAGAATGATTGTAAATGGCCAAGAAATGCCTGAGTGGGCACAAACTGCACAACAAGGATTTATAGGAGCTACCAACCACTCCACAACCAAACCGTTGATCGCAAACGGGCATTTGAACCTGTTCCAGCACAACGTTTAGTTAAAACGCTATACATACCTGGGCGATACCCCATGATACGAGGAATCCGGCCTTCTTGGGGTCGGGCAACATTCCCTTGGCTGTGTCGAAGCAGCCGAAGTAGGCAGCTCTGTAGAAGATGATACCCTGGACGGATACACCGAATCCTCTGTAGAGACCACGGAAACCTTCCTTCTTGAAGATCTTGGACAAGCAGTCGCCGAGACCCTTGAATTCACGAGCTTTGTCGCCTTTGCCGACATCGGCGCCTAACCTAAAAACAAACAATGAATGAATAACCTTTAAAAAAATTTCTTAAACGTTAAGAATTTTTCCAATTGACATATCCATGTTGAATGCACCGAATCTGCACGGGGATTTCATCCAATCGGACAGTGTAGTGACGCACCCACATCATCCCGTTCAAAGACAAGAATTTATGTTTTTTCGATGATGGGAAAGAAGCGTTACTCCATGAAATGTTTCTTTACAGTTTATTTTGAGCAGACGTGGTAGGTCTGGTGGCATGTTCTACAATTTGAACAACCGGGTAAAAAGATTCCCAGTAAAATATTTCTCGGTAGAAGTCGAGAATAGGTAACCCCTTCCTGATAAGACCGTCGCCATATTGAAAAACCCGATGTCTCTTATCGATATAGGTCCACGCTTTCGATGTGTGTTCTGTCCAGTTTGCTGGTCTGGATGCGCGCATCGCTCGCATCTCAAAAAACCAAAAAATATCCTACATCAATCCTTCCAGTAAAATATAGATCAGTTGGAAAAATAGATCAGAATGCGTTAACATTGTGTCTCTGCGAATTAAAAATACTTTTGTCGATATAAAGGTGGTGAAAATCGTTCCATAATGCATGGCAGTCGTGTCGATATATTATCCTAAACACATCGTTCCCTGTACACATCGATCCAGTCTGATAAGAGGAAGGGGTTACCTATTCTCTACTTCAGCCAATTGCTCAATAATTATTGCGAAGCCCTGAGCACTCAAATATTAAATGGAGCAAATAAGTGTCAATTGTAAATTGATCACTTTGTCAACCATCAAGAGGGCAGTCTGAGTGGCAGGTTCTGGGAACAAACGGTATTCTATGAAATTCCATTGGCATCATTCAAACTTTTAAAAAAATCAATAGCAGATAACAAGATTCTCGGAATAATGCAAGTTATGGGAGTTGCTATGGAGTTTCCACTCCTTGCCAAAGAACTAGGAACTGAAGGCAGACTCGACAGTCGGTACACAAGGGGTCCTCGATGTCAGCGCCCCCAGAGTCTGACTTTTGGTTCGCTTATCAATCCGAACCTGCTCTTGCTGTCATGCAAAATGAACAAAAATTGGCACTTGGAAAATGTGCATAGTCAGGTGTTACGATAGAAAGGATAGAGGATACACAATACGATACTTTTTGCATCACCTATATAATTAATTTGACGTTGGTAACTTTAATAGTGGACGTAAATATGTGTGATTCTTGTTAGGTATGATGGGAGTTGAGCTAGCGAGTACAGATTTGCCAACAAAGCTTAAGGCATTTCGTCTTACTTGGGAGGAAAAACTGTAGGGGCTTGGGTTTCCATACTCAACAGCAACACTTCACATTTCCTTCATACCAAGTCAGACACAAAGATGAAATCAATAAACAGGCCCAAGGAATCAAGCCACTCTCCGGTCCATTCAAAAGTCAAAATTCTCACCAACTGGGGTGGCTAAGGTTTGGTTAAGTCTACGCCGATATGTACCACTGTGAATATAATTCCAAGAAGACAAGTGAAATGGTATATACATATTCTTCTGGACTCCAGACATGTGGGCTACTGCTACTACTAGAACAAAATCACTCCTACCTCCCAACTGTGAGAAATTTGAATGTGAGAGGACACGTACTAACACATAATATATTGTAGAAGGATGGCTACACATAAACATGTAAATCAATTCATTAGATTCAAATACATATAAATATCTATGTCCAATTAGAAACCTCTCAATCTTACTATCAAACTTGCAACACAATGACTAAGCTATGCTTAGAACTCAGACAGCACGAATTTTTCATCTAGGTCTTCGAGAATCATTTCCTTCTATCCTCACTCACTGTTGATACATGTATAATATCCCAAATCACCAAAAGAAACAAGAAAGGCACCCATCTAGCGTTTTTCTAGAAAACAATGTTGTACTAAGTTGTTCTTAACTCGCCAGTTGTCGATGAAAACCCAATATTGTCACTTGAATGTTCAAGATGGTAAACTAATACATTACTGATGCAACAAAAATTGGGAAATTGAACGGTCCATATACAGGCAATATGAGTTGAGTGACAACAATCCAGAGGAACAAGAGAGAGGTGGTGAGGAGAAGGGGCAGAGTTACCCCCAGGATGAGGGATCTATTTCCCCTCTCCAGCAGTCCCCTGCTGACCGGTGAGGGAGGCCAGGGTGGGGGAGGATTGGCCACCTGAGCCCCAACAACCCGTCCTCCTCAGCCATTAGTATTTTTGCTGCAGTTGAAGAACCATCTCTCTCAAACCCCTTGTCGCTGTGTGTGACAGAGTTAGTCAGTGGTAGATTTCTTGCCCAGGACAGTTTTGATCAGCTCGTTAGAGCTCAAGAGCTTGCTGTGCTCGCGCTTGATATTGTGATTTGCTGTGGCCAAGTAGTGAGGCCTCAAGTCAGTGGCGAAGCTTGCGGACAGTATCCCCCCTTGTACAGAAGACAGCAAGCGCTATTCTGGACTGTGTTCGCACTCTTGGAGAACTGTGCTTGCACGCTGAGAACTGTGCTTGCACCCCCATCACCCATCGTAAGGTAGTGCGCTAGTGATATTGTTTAACCACTGCTGCTCTTAGGATTGAATCATCTTGTATTAAACCCCATCTGGGTCCAAGCTACTAGAGCTGGCAGTGCTCAACACGTTTTGTAATCTTTCCCTTCACTGCTTCCTGGTGCTTGCAAGCCTTTTTCTTTTAATTAACCAGCCTATTGACTTGACAGGTAGCTTCCTAGAGTCTAAGCTCATTAGTACTCAATATAGCTTGTAAGCTTATCAATTATAACAAAAAGTTATTCAACCTTTGTGCTCGTTTGATGTTCCTTCTTCCTAGTCGTAAGAGATTGTATATTTCATTATTTTATTTGATACCACCTCTTATACGTGCACGTTGCTCGTTTGTATAATAAATAGCTCGTTTAAGAACTCGTCTTGATTATTCTGACCTTGAATTTCCTGCAGCTTAGGTTTGGGATTGTAGCTCGCTTAAACCCCCCTTGTTTACATATTCAGACCCTTCAGGTCCGCTACCATTTCAGTTAACATCCCCAAGCTCTTCAAGCTCGGGGCCTGTAGCACAACAGGGGACTTACAACAATATGTCGCGTTAGCCTTAATTTTCTGTTGGTTCAATCGTTGAAAATGGCTTTTACAGCTTAAGAGGGATCAAGAAATGAAAACAGGCGAAAAAAATCGTTTTTAGAATTCTCCCTTACCTGAATTCTGGAGCAAAACGTTATTGTTGGCTAGAATCCTCAGGAGTTACTCATTAGATGGTAAATATGTCTAATCCTATGTTGAGAGCTTCTAAGATTTAGCTATAATTGGCAAGGCTTGGAAATTCGGTTGACGAGTCTGGTGCTTGACTGGAACTTTCCATACCAACCAAAGAGTAGAATAATTTTGACAAAATTTGAAGGTAGAAGTTACCTAGTTCTGGCGAAGTCAAGAGGGTAGACGAAGCAGAGGGAAGTGGCACCAGCGGCACCACCGGCGGCAAAGTTACCAGCGGAGTGGCGCCAGAATTGGGTCTTGGGATCAACGCCCGCGAGGAGGATCTGCTTGTACTTGTCTTTGAAAGCGAAGTTGAAGGCCTGAGTGGGGAAGTACCTGATGACGTTGGCCATGTTACCTCTCCAGTAAGCGGTGGCTCCCTGTTCCTTGGGGATACGGATGAAACAGTCGACCATACCTAAAGGAAACAATGAAACATCCGGTCAAAAATGAATTACTTCGACACATTAAATCGTCGCTGCAGGAAAAACTATACCTACAAGGTTACCTACTGTTCTGCCCAGAGATCCCCGATTTTTCAGGCATTGAGCGGACTCATTGTCATAACGTTTCATCTCTGACAAATATATAGCATTTCCAAGCCGAATGAAACCTTTTCCAAAGCAAAGCGAATATTTACCAGATCAAATGAAACCAATTGAGAAAATGAGTACAGTTCCTCGACAGGTAGGTGGTACCCACTCACATCAACAGTTATAAATATCTTTAGGGAAAGAAATATCTTTAGGGCTTAGGTGTATCTAGTTCATTCATACATAAAACTGTGGTTGTTGAGGAATAAATTCAATTATAGTACTCTTGGTTTTAACCATTGATACACCTCACTTTTCAAATTGTTACTTGAAAAATACTATATGGCTCGCAACCTCATCAATGATTTTGCTCTTGGCCCTTGAGCCCTTACAAGAGAAACGTGAAACTGCATGTAAGTTGACCAATATTGTAATATTCCATTGGGAATGGGAGAAAAACCGTGATAGCCGGCACATCGTTTTGAGTATGCTGCTATCTGTAGGGAAACACCCACTGGCTTTTGAGAGTGAATCAATGACTAGCAACTCGTGTGGTGGCGACGTCTATCATCTGTCCTTGTTCCCAGTGAAACCAAATAATCGTATATTATTCCGCTACCAGACAGGTAACTTGGACGATTCAATGAGATAAGAATACGTTCCCTTGAAATGTCACAGATAATAGCAACGTCCATTTGATATAATTGCGAGGGCAGACGAAAAAAAATTAATTTTACCAAGCAGAAGGAAAAATCAACAATAGGCCATTACTGTATGCAGGTTGCGTTCACGTTTCTTGCCCATTCCATTCATCTTAACCTAAAACTAATAATTATAATTATTATGAATATTAATAATGAAAAAATCAACCACTTAAGGTTACAAACACTAAACCAGTCAGACATGATCTCAGGCGAATTATATTCTCACTTGCTTTACAATTTGAATTCAAGAACCCAAATCAAAAGATGAAGCAAATTATCTAGAATTATAAGAATTTGGTTTCATCACTACTTATTGGGTATCTTGAGTTAATTGAATGTGATCTAGAAATCCGCGGATTTAGTTGAATTACTTCAATATATTAAGTATTTAACGAGTGTCCAATTCTCATATTCTAGCCCTTTCGGAGATAGAATAATCCGATTGGAATGAAAATGAGATTGTTCGAGAACTCTGAAATTGCTTCAATAGCATAATATAATTTTATAATAGTGGGCGAGCCCAATTTCCACGTGCTCTGACTAAAGAGCTTTAGGAATCACCCGAATCAAACAAAATTTATATAGAACTATCGGACTGGGTACGTTTGTAGTTGTAACGATACTAGATAAAACCACGAATTACTAAAAAACTATACTGGACGAATTCCATAGTAATCTGTCATTCAATTTGTTGATGTAAGTCAACTAGTTAGAGCTTGCAATCGAAAAAACAATTTGGTGCATTAAAAATACCCAACAAAATTTCCATGCCCATTACGTGAATTTGAGTTTCAAAGCTCAAACCCGAACACCAAGTACAAAAACGCTGCAAATTCTTTCACTGGGGTTTATTATTCAATTGGCTTGCGTTCATGATTCATGATTTATCCTAAGCTTTGGAGTGTGCGTGTTTCACAGGTGATAGAATTTCAGGAGGCACACAAATATGATCAACTGAACAATCCAAAATAGGTATTTTGGTAGAACAGATTTACGTGCCCTATGCATATCTCCTGAAATTCAATAATCGCTCTATCACCTTTGAAATACGCACACTCCAAAGCCTAATAGAAATTCAAATCATGAACGCGAGCCAATTGAATAATAAACCCCAGTGAAAGAATTTGCAGCGTTTTTTATGGTTATCAGAATGCTTCAACCCGTATATCGGCTACAAAGCCTTTTAGGAGTTCACTCCACTATCCACGTTACTACATCACTAGGTTACTGATATCAACACATAAACAATAATGAACCAAAATACGCAAATGTTGGCACCATAAATCGGGCCGTATATCGGGAATGGTTTGAGCTACGAACCTGGGGAAGGGCTAATTCGATTCCTCATGGAAAGTTCTTCAAAAAGAGTACAAATTTTACAAAAGTTTGGCAACCCTTAAAGGGCAATTTAAATTAAGTGAGAGAGCTGGCTCAAGAATTGGAGCGTCGCCGGACCAACATGGATTTTTCCAGAAAATTTCAGCTTTTTTGCTTCAGCCGTTTGGGAGAAATCGTGGCGTACGGCGAAAATTGTTTATTGCAGATTCGGATTCTACACCCTTAGAAACGTAAACCATGAAAATTTCAGGGGGGGGGGGGGGGGGTTATAATTTTTTTTCAAGCGATTACAATGGTTTATTATTGAATAATAAACCAAAACGAGCACAGAAAAAAGTATGCATTTAATAGTAAATGGTCTGAATAATTTTGGCATTCTAATTCCTCTGATTTAAATTTAATCTTCTTGAATAGAATCTTGATAAAATTAATCAAATAGAGAATCAATTAGTAATTGTCATCTAACTTCCAGTAAAGTACAGTAATCTAATTTAGTAAGTATTCTGAGTCAATTACGTCCGGTATGAAGAGAAATGTCAACAGAACCAAAACATGGATATAAATGAAACTTGTACTCTCTAATTTTGCCTAAATATGTGCTGTTAGACCTTTCATTCAATAAGTTTATTGAGAAAGAACAACAGTACAAGTTGTTGTCCAAGTCAAATCGCTAAAATCGCAAATTCATTCAACTCCTGTCCATCGAACGATGACATGACCCAAATAAGATGAAATCAGGACAGTTGTTGATTTGAAAGCCGGAGAAATAGAAGTGAGGAAAAGTTGCAATATTGCATCGAATTATGAATAGACAATGATTCGGACGTTTGGGGACATCAACCTTGGAGCTCAAGGGCGTTCAACTTAACCTTGCACCATGAAAAGGCAAGAATGTTCATTCAACTTTTTCAAAGGAAATTTCAACAGAAAGTTGAAACGAGGGGTACCTATAATACAATAAGTCAACAATTTTCTTTGCTTTCCAATTTGAGGTTGAATTGAGCAAAACAGTGTGCCGAAATCGTTTTATTTCGAGAGAAAACTTTGTCACAAAATGGTTTTCAAACATCGAAATCCTGGCACGTCTCAGTCTGTGTGCGATAAGGGCTGGGAGTTCCCGGCACGGTTGAGTGTTTTTAACGAAGGTCCGTCAAAAGTTGAGTTTTCGGCCCGGGTCTTGTGCGCTCTTCAGAAGTGAAAAATCTCCGCAAAAGGCGTGGTGGAAAAGAAATTGATTTTCACGAAGGAAACCGTCAAAAGGACGATATTGGGAAATGATAAGGGAGCCTAATATTCAGGAGAGGCCTGTTAGCGAGAGAATCGATTTTGAAAGGTTGAATGGAAGATTTTTCGTTTTTTGGCTCAAAACTAAAAAATTTCAATTTTAAATTGAGAATTATATCACAGAGAAACTTACCCTTGTAGCGGTCTTTTTCAGCGATCTGCTGGGAGATGTGCTGAAGTTGTAGGAGGAGCTTCACTCTTTCGATGGGGGCGACGGCAGTTTTCGAGATAGCGGCTGAAACTCCGCCGGCGACGAAGTCCTTAGCGAAGGACATAGGGTCTTTGATTCCAGGCTGCATCTTGGTATAGCTAGGTGGAAGGAATTTGTGAAGTTCTAAAAAAGTGAAGCAGACACACAGGGGAGGACCAGGTGTCGACGCTCCGGCAGTCAAGTCTCGAAGTATACTGGACGTTAATTTCCGCGAGGCCGCCACCTACTACTTCGACCTCCACGGGGACGCTGGAGGTTCATATCTTATCTGGGTGATTCCTAAGCTGAGGGCTAATACGCGTCTGCCACCTGTGATATATCATTCATTAGGTCTACGTTCTTGATTTTGGTTTATTATTCAATAATAAACCATTGTAATCGCTCTTGAAAACAAAATGCTAACCCCCCCCCCCCCCCGAACGTATCATGGTTTACGTTTCAATGAGTGTAGAATCCGAATCTGCAATAAAAATTTTTCGCACTGCTCATTTGCGACTACTGCACCAAAAATGGAATGACGGTCATTCCCCAGCCTCCATATTCACCTGACCTTGCGCCTGCAGACTTTTTCTTGTTTCCAAAACTCAAGAGACCCATGAAGGGAAAGAGATTTGAGTCCGTAGATGACATTCAAGAAAAATCGCTGGAGCAGCTACACACCATTTCACAAGATGATTTCTCAAAGTCCTTCACGCAGTGGAAACATCGTTGGGAAAAATGTATAGCTTCCCAAGGAGAGTACTTTGAAGGGGACGACGTCCAATAGCCTGTAGATGTTTTAAATAAATTAATAAAAAATAAGTCCTGGAACTTTTTGATCACCCCTCGTACCTTGCTCATTCAAGTCACTGGCTCCAAAAATTACTTACAAGACGGACAGGGCATTGATTAATGAGAAAAGGGATAAATCAAAACTATATTATGGTAGATCAGCTACAACTAGAGGTGAATAAAAGTTGGCCAGCAGATACTGTTTAAGAAACTACCAGAATCTCCATGGTCTTCGGGAGTGATTGTTAGAAAAGATAGTCGCCCAAATGCGTATCTAGTGAGAGGAGGCTCAGGGGGTCAGTATGTTAGAAATGAGCTTTACATACGCTCGACATTGGACAAAGAAGTAATGCTCTGCCCAAATACAAGTCATGGAAGCAATCCAGTTAGCCCTAAGCAAGTCTCTTTTTCTAGCCCTTGGATAGAACCTGTGAGTCCTTGGCCAGGCTAGGCGGAAGTAAAAACAACTTGATAAGGCCGAGTTATTAATCCACCAGTTAGGTTGATAAAGGAAGTATAGGGTATGTAAAATACCTGCGTTTCTGTTCTAGGATCCAATGGGCTTTGGGGCACGGCACAGCTAGAAAATCCCTTTAGATTGAAAAGTGGTTTGTCTGGATTTAATTTTGTTTTTCTGGTTACTGTTTACTGGTTTTCAAAAATGCATTGTATTTCTTACCTAGATTATGCTTTCTTTTGTTTTGTTCAAATACCTACGAGTATTTAGAGGGTATTGTTAATTGTGTTTTTGTATTTCAAAAGGGGAAGATGTAAGTAGCTGTCGATACTGCTTGCCCTAGATGACCATTCCAGTTGGTTGGTCGGTTCCTTTTCATTTTGCTATGTCTTGTCTCAGTCAAGTGAATACATCTATTTTCGTAGTCAGTGCTTATTTCATTATTAATTCCTATTGACAATTATAATATAATCACTCTATTAAAAACAAGTTCTATTTGAGAGACAGCACTGGGGTTCTACCTACGCTATTGGAAAATACTAGGATTTTCTGGTGAATCGTAACATTTAACTCACGTGAAGAATGTACAGTAACATATATATTTTTACTTTTAATGACCGATGCCAATCCAGATTGTACAAACGGAACGGATCCCACCATATTAAACAACCGTGACGTCAATTTACATGAAGGTAACTCTCGGATATGTTATACGCACTAGATTTGTAGAAATCTTGCACTTTTAGGGGAACTACTACTACTCACCTTATAAAGAAGAAAAGCGTGGTGGTAAACAACCTTGAACCCAATCACTGCAAATAGAGCTACGATACTCTACCTTAACCAATATAGTTGCACTTACCGTGATTCCTCAACTTTTCATTAGCAGATATAACTGTCGCCACACAAAGTGCAGAACCTACTTTTCTTCAACATTGACCATTTCTTTTTGTCCATTTACTGCTATCGACAATTATTGAATAATCGTGGGAAAACCCCCAACTAGAAGCTACGGAGAAATGCAACCACCAAATGGGTTTGCAGTGTTCACGAACTTTTAGTATGGAGAATTCAGCGTTATTTGCTTTGCCTAAGAATAGCTCGCATATAATTCTACAAAAAAGGATGCATTACCCAAGGTTTGCTCAAAGCAAACTCCGAAGTGCACCACACTAGAATATGCCTACTCGCACTTGAACTCCAACCACAAAAACCCAATTGATCCAACAGCGTTAGGTGGCATCCATCTCCAAACGTTTGGAGCTTAAGGCCTAATGACTTGCATTGCACATACTGTAGATCCAGTTGCATTTCAGATCAAAACTCTAATCAACAACTTTTCTCGAAGAGTATTCAGGACGTCTTCAAGGATCGATAGTTGACTAGCTTCTCCTGCTGATTCCCCCCACAGTCAGGATTTCAAGAGCAGAAGTTCCACTATCACCATGTGCTCCACGATCGATTTTTCCCTCTTTCATTTCTCCAATAATATCATAAGTTACTACTATGGCTGCCTGCATAATCTCATCTATCTTGGCAAACAGGGGAAACTAGTCCAGTCTAAAAATCTAATGAATTTCATTGAACTCACTGCAAATCCACTCGCATTTCAGATCCAAATTCTAATCAACTTTTCTTAAAGAATTATTAGTTCAGGACGTCTTCAGAATTTTTTCAAGGGTCGGTCATTGTCAGGCTTTGCCTCCTGAAGCCTTATCAGTCAGGATTTCAAAAGCAAAAGTTCTTGACAGAAGTCACCATGTGCTCCACGATTGATTGTTCCATCTTTCATTCATCTAAAAATATAAGAAATTACTTCTGTGACTTTGCTTGCATCATCTCTTCTATCTTGGCATCGCACAAAGAAGTTTACTAATAGGGAAAATTAGTCTAGTCTAAAAATCTAATGAATTTCATTCAACTCACTGCAAATCCACTTGCATTACAGATAAAAATCCTATTCAACAACTTTCCTCAAGTTCAGGACGTCTTCAGACTTTTTTTCAAGGCTCGGTCATCGGCGAGCTTTCTTATTATTGAAGCCTTATCAGTCAGGATTTTAAGAACAGAAGTTCCACGACTACCATGTCCTCCATAATTGATTTTTCCCTCTTCATTTTTCTCAAATAATACTATAAGTTACTACTATGGCTGCCTGCATAACCTCTATCATGGCATCGCACAAAGATGTTTAAAAACAGGGGAAACTATTCGAGTCTAAACATTCAATGACTTTCATTAAACTCACTGCAAATCCACTCGCATTTCAGATCCAAATTCTAATCAACAACTTTTCTCAAAGAATTATTAGTTCAGGACATCTTCAGAATTTTTTCAAGGATCGGAAATGACAGGCTTCGCCTCTTGAAGCCTTATCAGTCAGGATTTTAAGAGCAAAAGTCACCATGTGCCCCAAGATTGATTGTTCCACCTTTCATTTATCTAAAAATATAAGAAATTACTACTATGACTTTGCTTGCATCATCTCTTCTATCTTGGCATCGCACAAAGAAGTTTACTAATAGGGGAACTAGTCTACAAATCTAATGAATTTCATTCAACTCACTGCAAATCCACTTGCATTACAGATCCAAATCCTAATCAACAACTTTCCTCAAGTTCAGGCTTTTTTCAAGGCTCGGTCATCGACTAGCTTTTACTGTTGAAGCCTGATCAATCAGGATTTAAAGAGCAGAAGTTCCACTGTCACCGTGCGCTTCAATATTGAATCTCCTCCCTTTCATTTCTCTAGTATTACAAGAAATTACTACTATGATTATGCTCGCACAATCTCTGCTATCTTTACTTCACGCCAAGAAGTTTACGACCAGGCTAAACTAGTTGATGACTGAAGGGTAGCAACCTTGAAGAAATGATGAGGGTTCCACAACTGACACCCTCAACCTATAACTTTCGCTTTTGGAATAAGTGATTCAACTATCACAAACTTGTCTTATGCCTTCGGAGTGTTGGAAAGATAAAACACCTCCAGACCACCGATGACATGCGACACATTCAAGAGGCAGAGAGGGGGGTAACATTTTAAAAATCAACAAAATATCTGTGATACGGATGCACCACACTTCAGAGCCTGAGGACCTGCTCTATTTAACAGGACAAATAAATAACTTGATCAACAGATTCCCAGACTCTCAAATGCGGCGCAAAATATCCCGCAATTTTATTAATTTTTTTGTTAAATGTAGTGTGTTCATTCAGCCGAATAACATTTATTGAAACGTTTATATGTACATTATCGACTCAACATTCGTATGTTCAGATAATTTTTCATCACTAAATTTGCTTTTTGTTTTTTTACTTCAAAACTACTTACATATATAACGCCTATATCGTGTGTGTTCCCCTTCTTTAAATGTTGTTTGGGGAGGGAGGAAGGTTCAAGTAAAAATGGTCGGGAAACGCGTGGAATGCTAAATTTCTTGAAACTGTTTTTCTTTTTATGAAGTCAACAAAAAACGTATTGCCGTAGTTAAAATGAAAGGGCATGAAAACTTTTTAAGGACTTTTCATCTCTGAGAGAGGGGAGGAGAAGGTTTTTGTTTTTCGAGACGATCGAAATTAAACAAAGCACACGATTATGTTTAGAACATCAAGGCTTTCATTTCGTCGTAAAGTACGAGTACGAGGGCACCGCCGGTACCCCTGAGGACGTTGGAGAAAGCGCCCTTGAAGAAGGCGCCAGTTCCTTCGGTCTTGGCGATGACGCTCCAGCAGTGCATTGTGTTCTTGTAGACGACATCGGCCTTGGCACGGCCGGACTGCATCATCATTCGCCTCCTGACGGTGTCGAAGGGGTAGGAGATGATACCGGCGCAGGTGGTGACAACCTAAATCGACAGAGCAGAAATATTACGATTTGGCAGAGGGTGCTGTACTTCTAACAAGTTCTGGACAAATCATTGACATCCTTCGCGAATGCTGTAACTATGAACGCGACATCATATCTCCTCGTAAAGTTTCTTCGGTGCCGAAGGGATAGGAAATGATCGGAACAACCTAGATCGATCAACATAAAGTGGAAACATAAGGATTTGACAGAGGGCAAATGAGTGCTGTGCTTCTCACAAGTTCTGGACAAATCATTGACATTCTTCGTGGATGCTGTAACTTCTATGATCGCGACATCATATCTATAAGACTCGTAAAAGTTAGTTCTGAACCAAAAGACCTTAGGTGCCGAAGGGATAGGAAATGATTCAGTTCTTTAAGAACAACCTAGATCGATCAACTTAAATGGAGACATAAGGATTATTTCTGATTTTGCAGAGGACAAATGAGTGCTAGGGTGGGTAATGTTTTAGGGTTTCCACCCGTAACAGCTGTGCTTCTCACAAGTTCTGGACAAATCATTCACATCCTTCGCGAATGCTGTAACTATGAACGGGACATCATATCTCCTCGTAAAGTTTCTTTGGCGCCGAAGGGATAGGAAATGATGGGGACAGCCTAGATCGATCAACATAGAGTGGAGACATTACGATTTGGCAGAGGTCAAATGAGTACTGTACCTACTTCTAACAAGTTCTGGGCAAATCGTTGACATTCTTCGTTTTTTTTTTTTCTTCCTACGCCGATAGTCTAGGCTCCTGTGCCATGAGACATCTCGCAGCCCAGTATAATTTCGCTTTTTTCAACCACGTGGTCTCGTCAGGGTGGAATTGCTGTCGTGTATCCTCGAGTCGAGGACAGTCATATAAATGACCAGTTGTCATCAGAGGAGCGCCACCACAGAGGCTACATCCAGGGCAATCCCTCAGTCCGATCCTGTGCAGGTGAGCATTTAAATAGTCATGGCCAGTGACAGCTCTGAACGCTGCAACGGATTCATGGCGAGGGAGATGCGGTGGGATCCGACTCCTCATGTCCAGCAGTGAGGCCCACTGCTTCCCCTCAGCTTTGTGTCGTTGGGCATCAATCAGCCGCTCCTGAACGGAGGATCTTATGGCACTTTTTGCCGGTTGATAGGTGGTAGGGGCGTCAGACATAGGCATGCGGGAGCCTTCTCTTGCTAGGGCATCAGCCTGCTCGTTCCACCATATGCCAACGTGTGATGGGATCCACTGCAAGACGATGATTTTTCCTTCCGTAAGTAGCTGCTCTAACAGTTTTCTGCCCTTCAATACATCATGGGACTCTGTTTCGCTGTTTGCGGACAGACTTATGATAGCGGCTACAGAATTACATAGTATTACAACTCTGGTACACTCCAGCTTTTCAATCATCTCAAGGGCTAGAATCACCGCTCGAACCTCACCGTCGAAGTTGCTTGCCAAACGGCCCACAGGGGCAGCATACATTCTTCATGTATGCTGTAACTATGAACGGGACTTCAGCATCAACTCATAAGGTTTGTTTTGGTGTTAAGGGTTAGGAAATGATACCGGCCCTAGATCGACACAGAATTGATATATTAGGATTAGGCAGAGGGCAAATGAGTGCTGTATTTCTAACAAAGTTCAGGGACAAACCATTGACAATGCTGAGTCGATGCTGTAACTATGACCGCGACTTCAGCATCTACTCATAAAGTTTGTTTTGGTGTCGAAGGGGTAGGAAATGATACTGGCGCAGGTGGTGACAACCTAGATCGCCACAGAGATATTACGATTTGGCAGAGGTCAAATGAGTACTGTACCTACTTCTAACAAGTTCTGGGCAAATCATTGACATTCTTCGTGGATGCTGTAACCATGAACGTGACTTCAGCAACTACTCATGAAGTTTGTAATGGTAAGATATCGGGTGCCAAGAATACGTTGGGCTTCATCTTCTAATGCATTGCTCCTACAACTAAAGACTTGCTCATCTTCTACTCTCGAGGACCATTCACCACTAATTGGAAATCTTTAAATTTATTACACGTCACCTGATTGAGCTAGATTCACGTAAGTTTAATCTCGGAAGTTCAAATTTATTTCTATTCCACTGTTTCTTGCTAATCGCCTCAACCTTTTGAAGGGACTACATAATTCCACCACCTCAGTAATCAATCAAGAACAGTTTTGTAGTATTGTGCAATCATTTCTGAATTTCAACTTTTCGTCGTGCATTAAATTAAAGCGTGTTTCTTTCTTTCTCCTTATCAGTTTCAACACTCACAACCTGATCAGCTTGCATCTATACTCAGTTCTACAAACATTAATATGAGGAGTACTTGAACAGAGTGACTGGTGATAGAGTGTGCAAACTTCGATAGGAAACCCCAAACTTCACCAACTCGTAAATTGTATAACAGAAGGTTGACCACCAGGAATATTAATTTATGTTGCAGAGGGACAATGTGGGGCTAAAATATGGTTAAATATCCATTATTTTCCCAACATTGAACAAAAGGATGAGAGTTTTTCTACAACTAGCAGTCTGCTTGAACTAACATAATAATGTAATACCCAATACGATAGTTCATTAGCAAATTCCAGGCAATTTTTCTATTATTTTTTTTTTTTTTTTTATTTATTTTTTATTTTTTTTTAAATAGAGGTTGGTGAAAAATCCATTACTGGACTGACAGTGAGGGGGTATATCAAGAGATGTGTCCCCCTCACCCTTTGTGTCGGGGTCTCCATCGTGGCATACCGACTAAAAAACACCGTTCCTCTCGTCTTTTAGGACTGTCCCGGGACTGCTTTTTGGCATTACTTCGGGACAGCCCCCCTTTTAACCTCGTGAGGGTCCTCCTGGTCTTCACTACTTCTACTCCGGCTCATTCCCAGCTTCTGTTCACTTCCTTTTCTTTGAGCACCATAGTGATATACGTGCTGACTGCACTCCAGTTCTCCGCAGATTGTATCATCTTTTCTATTACTGTTTCTGGGCTAAAATCACCTATTACTCCAACCAATTCCTGCCTTAGCTGCTGCCATTTTGGGCATATAAAGAATGTGTGCTCTACATCATCGTCCCCCATCCGGCAGTACACACACCTTACCTCCCTATTTTCTTTAGGAACGATCGATAATAACCATGCCCCGTCAGGAACTGGGTTAAATAGTAATTAACGTCGCCCTGTTTCCTCTCCGTCCATTTTTGCACTTCCCCGATCAGACGTGCTGTCCACCTTCCCCGGGTTTCAGCTGCCCATCTCTGCTGCCATTTTTGCGGGGTCTCTGCTCTCTCCTCTTTTTTTACTTCTCTGGCCGCATGTTCTTGCTTTCTGGCATGAACCCGCTTCCTCTCATCAGCCAAAAGGTCGATTGGTACAACACTCGCAATAACCTGGGCTGCTCCAGACACAGTCCGAAAGGCACTGCAGATGAGCAACGCACCCCTCCTTTGGACCGCCTCCATCCTAGAGGCGTACTTTTTATATCTTAGCGCCTCTGCCCAGATTTCCGCCCCATACAACTAATATCTGTAGGCAATGGAATATCTTAGATGGACAGTGTGGGTGAATCACTGCGAGATTTATAGCACGTGGTTCATCTCTTTCCCATTACCAATTGTTTTCATGAAAGACCATCAGATCTAGGTAAGTTAAGGTATAGTGACAGTGGATGTGTACATACTTTGGAATAATTCAGCTTGAGCAGTGAGATTTTCCATACACTCAAATAAGATCTAACATCAAACTTGAATTCTTTCAGAATTGAGTACTTAATTCGATAATTTGAACAACTCCGATTCAGAACCCTATAATAGTAAACAGCGAAGGTGATTTTAAATTGTGGACAGTTGACTAGTAAATTAAGAACTTTTCTGTTGATGTTGTTCTTCTTCACAGACCTTCTCAGCCAACAAGAATGTTCTTACGAGTATTACATAACGCACGACTTCAAACGACAAGAGAATGACCTCCACAGACCACTACATCACAAGGTTGAGGTCCCAACTTGTCATTCAAACACTTGAAGGTAATTAGGTTTTCAATATTATATTGGAGGTTGTTAGTGATTCAATGATTTCAAAGAGCTGAATCGAAAACGATCTAAGATTTGTACACAAGGAACGGTTTGCAGCATCCTCAAGGTGGCAAACTTATTTTTCAAAGCAGTCCGTAACCGTTAGAAATCATTCTTTTCTGTACGTTTTAGAGCAGCGATTGGAATTCGCTGGGAGTAAGAAAGATTTCAAATTGCCAAGAAATTCCTGAATGGGCACAAACTGCACAACAAGGTTTTGTAGGAGCTACCAACCACTCCCCAACCAAATCGTTGATCGCGAACGGGTTGATCCACCACAACATTTAGTTAAAATCGTTATACAAATGATGAGTTATGAATACACTTACCTGGGCAATACCCCATGATACGAGGAATCCGGCCTTCTTGGGGTCGGGCAACATTCCCTTGGCTGTGTCGAAGCAGCCGAAGTAGGAGGCTCTGTAGATGATGATACCCTGGACGGATACACCGAATCCTCTGTAGAGACCAACGAGACCATCCTTCTTGAAGATCTTAGACAAGCAGTCGCCGAGACCCTTGAATTCACGAGCTCCGTCGCCTTTGCCGACATCAGCGGCTAACCTGGAAACAAACGAGGAATGAATGACCAGAAACAAACAGAATAATCATCTTCTTAAACATTTAGAGTCTGTCTAATTCACATACTCATGTTGAATGCAACGAAATCTGCACGGGATATCTTCCCAAAGGTCAACGTAGTGGCACACCCACATTCACTCATCTATGTTTTTCGATTATATACAACTCAAACAGTGATGGGAAAATGAGCGATACCCCATGAAATGTTTCTCATCAGTTCATTTAGAGCTGGTACCAGCTGGGAAAACTAAGGTACGCATTACAGTTAGAATAATCTAGTAAAGCTATTCCAGTAAAATATTTCTCAATTTATTGAGAATTCTTGAGCACTCCAACAATAAATGGAGCAATTAGGTATCCAATGTAAAATAGGAGTGACGATTTCGTTAACCGTCAAGTAGGACAACCTGAGTGGCAGTCCTGGGAACAAATGATATTTAATGAAATTCCATCTACACCATTCAAACCTTTAGAAAATCAATAGCATATAACTTTCTCTGAATAAGGAACCTTATGGAAGTTGCTTCGTTCTTACGAGTTCTTAATACATGCCAAAAAACAAGAAACTGAAGGTAGGCGTAGTTAACAAACAACCTAGCCGTAATATCGAATAACAAGGCATTTGACCATTTCATGCTGACTGCATCTATCATCTTGATATCAATGGGATACACTCGCATCCTTATTTTGTAAATGCTGTTTTATAGTCACAAACAACCTAGGCATAAATCATGGGAAAACATAAGCGGTGTTTCCTTATTGAACTATCTCAGAGAATAATTGATAGGTAATATAATTCGATTCTGAGTCAAATGATTATCCAATATTATTTTCTCAATTTGAGAATCTTGGCAAAACGTTCTTAGTTAAGATAGAGCCAATCATTCCTCAGGAGTACCATCAAATTTAGTGCTTGACTATTTGACACCAAATCTACAGTACCATATATTGAGGAGTTATGAGAAGCTGGCTCAATAACTGGGGCGTCTGAGAAATCATTTTCAATCTTTTTCCAGCCGTTTGATTTCGTACGGCTGACTTCTAAAAACGACCATGAAATTTTCATACGTGTGGTTTATTATTGAATAATAAACCAATAGGTATGATTTTGTTAACCCTTCAATGAGGACTACCTGGTGGCATCCTGGGAACAAGTTATTTAATGAAATTCCATCTACACCATTCAAACCTTCAGAAAATCAATAGCATATAATTTTCTCGGAATAAGGAAACTTGCGGAAGTTGCTTCGTTTTGACTAGTTCTTAATACATGCCAAAAAACAAGAAATTGAAGGTAGACGTAGTTAACAAACAACCTAGCCGTAGCATATGAAGCGAGCTACCAAATTTTTTGATAACCTGAAGGCATTTGACCATTTCATGCTGACTGCATCTATCATCTTGATATCAATGGGATACACTCGTATCCTCACTTTGTATGCGAATGCTGTTTTATCGAATGTCTACTAACACATTGGCATAAATCATGGGAAAACATAAGCGGTGTTTCCTTATTGAACTATCTCAGAGAATAATTGATAGGTAGGTGGATATAATTCGATTCTGAAACTGTCAAATGAATATCAATATTATGGGCTTTGAGTTCTCAATTTGAGGATCTAAAACGTTCTTAGTTAAGATAGAGCCAATCATTCAGGAGTACCCTTCAGCAAGCTATCATAGTGTTGACATATTTGACACCAAATCTAGGTACCATATATTGAGGAGTTATGATAATCTCAATACTCTTGAGATCAATCATTTTCTTAATCTATTTTCCCTGTGATTTCCCTGACTTCAAAAAGGACAAACATACTCTGTTCAACGTGTGAGGATGATGGAATGGTATAGTTGCCCCTTCCAATGAGCTGGATGCATTAATTATGCTCCGCCACGCTCAGAGGATGAAACAAACGCTTGCAGGCGTCCGATTTATCTCCCAAGGCGACAGATTCTAAAATCGGGAAAGGGCCAACTAACTATATCCATCACAAACGAGATACCTTTCAATCATACTATCAAAGTTGCAAGAAAATGACTATGCTAAGCTGGAAGAGTCTTAGAACATTGACAACACGGGTTTTTCACCTATCTTTTGAAAACCCTCATGATGTTGTTACATGTATAATATCCCAACAAATCACCAAAAGAAACAAGAAAGGCACCCATCTCGCGTTTTGCTGGGTAACAATGTAGGTATTAAGCTGTTCTTCGTAGCAGGTCGGTTGGAAAATCCCTATTAGATTGCGTGAATTTCGTGAAGAACCTTGACGAGGCCTTTGTGTCTCCTGATCATTGAGGAAATGCAGCAAATCGAAATATCGCAGAGATGGCTAGATGGCTTCTCCAGCCCCCGATCGAATCGATTTGCTTAAGTTTCCTAATGCAAGTGTCAACACGCAACGACCGTTCTGTACAGGCCACGGATTTCAGAGCTCACGAGCTCAGTTATAGCTGCAACTGTGAAGTCCTCCCAACGGACTCAAAACCGCGCAGTTTTCAGGTCCATCTGCAACGTCTTGAACTGCGGAGCCGAAACGTTGTGCAAAACGTAGCCTTTGGACCGGCCCTTAAGCTAAAAGCTTCTAAGATTTAGTTATGATTGGCAAGCTTGAAAAGCTTGGTATAGAGTCTGGTGTATGATTGGAACTTTGTACACCAAGCAAGGAATATATATAATTATGCAAAAATTAGAAGTTAAAAGATACCTAGTTCTGGCGAAGTCAAGAGGGTAGACGAAGCAGAGGGAAGTGGCACCAGCGGCACCACCGGAGGCCAAGTTACCGGCGAAATGGCGCCAGAATTGGGTCTTGGAGTCAACGCCTCCGAGGAAGATCTGCTTGTACTTGTCTTTGAAGGCGAAGTTGAGGGCCTGGGTGGGGAAGTACCTGATGACGTTGGCCATGTTACCTCTCCAGTAAGCGGTGACGCCCTGTTCCTTGGGGATACGGACGAAACAGTCGACCATACCTAAAGGAAACAATGAAACACAGGTAAACAATTTGATCATTTCAACACATTAAATCGTTGTTGCAGGAAAAACTATACCTACTGATTTTCCCAACAACCCCAAGAGAAAATGAGGTACCTAGATAGGTAGGTGGTACCCACTCACATACAACAGTAAGAAATTTCTCAAAGTCGCGTATTTGTTTCCTATTCTACTACGGTGAGCATAGCATGCATTAAATGCATAGAATTTTCATTTTGTATTCTTTCTACAATAGGCACAATAGCATCTACCCGCAATTTACAGGGTACCTACCTCTATCTAGGTACCCTCATTTCACTCATTTTCTCAATAGGTTACATTTGATTTGGAAAATGTTTACTTTCCTCTGAAAAAGGTTTCATTTGGATTGAAAATGTTATAACGAGTGTTCACATAAATATGTCTATCACCACGAATATGACCAACATTGAAGGTTTGTTGGAGGATTAAAAGTGGTCGATTATGAATTTTATTGATAGATCATAAACGGATGACGGGATCATGTATTTTATTAATTGAATCAATCGTGTAATCCGCAAACGCGTAATACATAGTCAGGAACAAACATTTAAAGCCATAAGATCACTGTTTTTGAGAGATTCAAGGATTGGTGGGGAGGCGGTTGTCTTCAACTTATCATGTATTTTTCATAATCGACGGACCTAATATATGCATACCACTTAATACATACTATTAAAAAAAGGAATGGAGTCGATGTATCATTCCCAAATATTGAAATATAGTGAACAATTTGCAATGCATATTATACATAATAACCGACATCAATCATCTGCTATGTAAGAACAGCCTCCATAGAAATGAGTTTCGACTGGCAATTACTCTATTTTCAGGCCTTTGATCTTGAACTAACAACACTCAAATCAACCAGACAGTTGCGAATAGAGTCACGCATAATAGAGTTCGTTTGGGACCACTTAGTAGAAAGATTATTCGACAATCGGTACTTCCAACAATCCATATGCAATAAGAGATTAACACTTTCAAAATGAATAACTTCAGTCCACAAGTTAGTATATCAGCTAAATAATTATGAGGCTTCGTATAGATTCATTAATTAGTCATGGAATTAATTGTTCAAGATTTTTGTTCAACACAGCTAATTTGATGCGAATTTAAATATTCAAGATTTTTAATAAGTTTTAAAATAAGTGCTTACCGAATGGGATATACGAATTCAGCCAGCTCGAGCATGATGAAATAAATTTTCTATTTTAGGTCGTGATTGCGGAGAAGGAGAAAACGAATACCTAGACATAGGGGCCCTAAAACGGCAGGCTCATAAGAAATGTTGTACAACTTCTGACAATAATTGTCAGAATTATAATGATTTGGGAGAGATAAAGGAGGAGGAATTTTGACGAAGAACCATGCTACCTCAAAATCGTACTGCATTTTTGTAATATGCCATAAAGAGAGAAATATCCCCTTTTTTCATAGACACGCGTCAACGCACGAGCTACGGCCGTTTCGGTTCTTTTTTCGGATCACGCCCTCCTGCCCGTCATCAGATAAATAGGCTGAGGGCGAAAATAGTTCTGGCATCGTCGAGAATCGGTCCACAAGGTCAGTTTCTTTTCACTAGGGCTCTCGCACGAGGACAGGGGTCGCTGGGTTGCGAGAAGAATCTGACGTTGCAAAAGGGAGTTCTGGCACGGTGTCAATCTTGCTGCAGACATCAACGACCGATAGTAAACCAATAAGCAGGTTTTCAAATATCTATCCAGGTCATCAAAAGAGAAATGTAGCCGAAATATAAGGCGCAAGGTTGTGTACCTTCAAATCTCTATCTCTATCTGACCCACAAAGGCTAAACTTGAGGGGGGAACAGATAACCATCTCTCTCAAAGCTAATCTGTTCCACACAACCAAGATACACAATAAATAAACGAGTCTTTATCTATTTAGAGTTTTAAAACGATGATAAATTTGAAACACTAACTTCAACACAAGGATGGGTCCATCATTTTTTTGAATAATGAGGAAGTGTGGTAGGCTCTATTTGTGGTGGCATATTTCTGATCTTGAGCTGTCTTCATTTCCTTATTTTTTGTGGAATAGCCGTTTTAATTTCTTTAAAAACTACTACTTTATTTTATATTACTTTATAACCTCTGTATTTATTGAGCATTCATCATACTAATACATAATTAAACATTATAGTGCCCATATAAGACACAAAATATTGGTGTGAAAACTCCTTGTAACAGTAAATTATTGACTTTATACAAGTAAACGGATTGATTGATTAGATGTTTATTTAAATAAATTAAATTTAAAACACTCTAACTTCAACACAAGGGTGGTTCCATCATTTTTTCGAATAAAAAAGCAAGTGTTCGTTGGGTATGGACGAATTTCAACGGATATGAAACCTATCTCAGTTGATTTTTGGTCCAAAATTACTAGAAAATGACACCCGCATCGCCTGTTCCGATAAAACACTGAAAACCCAAGTTTTAGTTATGTTTTTGACCCATAACAACTCTATGTGAGAGGCGTTCCGCCTGGTTAGAAGTGGGATCAATGAACGAATAAACGAACTTTTTACTTCAAGTCTAGAACCTTTCACAGCCATAGCCAGGAAATACGAAATACGTACTTGCTGTAGGATTAAAAAGGCTTATACTGGAAATAATGAACCAAAATGGGGTACCTCAATAGGAACCTTTATTCCTCCATGACCATTGTGATTTGCATGGGTTGTTTCTTCAGGTTGTTAATTCAGAGCATAAACCTGGAGCTTTCAAGGGGTTTCAGCTTCATGAGTATCCTTTAGGAGTTGCAGGCTTATCGGCTCAGCCAATGGAAGGGGTAACTAGTATGATGTGGTGGAATCATCACCTCCTTGCCATAAAAGCTCAGATGTCACGGTTTCTGGTAACATCTGAAAGCTTAACAACTTGCGTGTTCCATCGTTCACCTGGTCTATTATTGTTTCAATACGTTGCGTTGGATTAATGACGTCTAGTATTCTATAAGCACTATATATTTCTTTTGAGATGAGTCTGAACGATTCCTTTCCCTTGGAGCTAGACGATGTGAGACCACAGTTGTGAGATGGATATGAACCATGGCACCATTCTATCGGTAAGGTTCAATCAATGAATTTTGAAAATAATAATAAAGTGAATATCGTGGTAAAGTGGGGGGGAAAAAATTGAAGTCTCGAACGTTTCAAATCCATTTCAAATATATTTTGTTGCCGAATATTTCAGAATTCAACTAATTTGTGATTGGATTTCTTTGAATGACATTTTGTTCAACCGAATCATAAATATCTTGATGAAAATCGATGTAAGTACGGACTGGGAAAGAAATTATATAATCGAGGTGCTGTCAATAAACCATCCTATCCCCATTAATATCTGAAATTGGACAAAACGCATCTGAGGAGAAGAAGATAGGTTTCGCGGAGCCAGAAATGGCAATCCCAGATCAGACCTCTTCAAAATTAACACCAAACCACCAGACATGATCTCACTCAGTTCAAAGTGACAGTTCATGAGTGCGGTATCCAGTTTGGCTAGCATTCCCCTAGTTTTTGTTTGATTTCTTTTTTAGATTCTTGTTTGTTGTACTAGTTACCTATTCTTAGAAAAGATACTATAATTTTGTCAATGCAGTACGTCATTTTTATGTTCCTGCAAGAAGTAAGGTTGGGGCTTTTCGTCCTTCTGCCATTGGCCTCGATGGACATCATGAAGGAGGATCAGAATTCGGTATGATTTTGCTTAAAGCTACTCATTGAATAACCCCCTTGAGTGGAGAGGGGTTTGCTGTAAGCAACGTGTAAACTACATTAACGGAGACCCTTACCTCCATCATATTCCGTCACTTGACCACTACTTTGAATAGTGAAATATATCAGGCTTGTCCAATTGGCGGAACGCGTAGGTTTTACCAAAATCATACTTTTCTTAAAATAATGCTATGATAAAAAATATTAACTGTATACTGCTTTACAATAATCCTCTTGGAGCATCCGTTGAAGATCAACCTGCAGTGTTACAACTTGAGTTATGTGACCTTCAAGCTGACATGTTCCTAATCACCAGACAGGAAAAGGGACCTGCATTTTTCAAATTGCAATCTAATGGGAAACACCCAAACCTGCGAGATTTTGGGCTGAAAATGACGACAATGTTCAGGAGCACATGTATGTGTGAAAGCGACTTTTCCTCCATGAAACACGTCAAGAACCGCAACCTTACAGATTCTTCCTAGCATCATCTCATGAGACTCTCTCTACAACTGGACTGGCTGTGGACATTTGGTTATTGGTGGACAAAGCCGTCCGACCGCCACATTAGATAAGATTGGTCAGCATTCATGTAATGATTGTCTTAGTTTTTGATGAAATCTTTAGGGCTTAGGTGTATC
Source organism: Creontiades dilutus (assembly GCA_031894815.1). NCBI lineage: Eukaryota > Metazoa > Arthropoda > Insecta > Hemiptera > Miridae > Creontiades > Creontiades dilutus. Next base: position 11,561 of record JAVIWC010003203.1, on the reverse strand, counting down.
TAGTTCATTCATACATAAAACTGTGGTTGTTGAGCAATAAATTAAATTATAGTACTCTTGGTTTGAATCATTGATACACCTCACATTTCTAATTGTTCCTTGAAAAATACTATATGGCTCGCAACCTCACCAAAGATTTTGGTCTTGGCCCTTGAAGCCTTACAAGTTGTACACCCCTGGTATATATCATAAGAGAGAAACGTGAAACAGCATGTAAGTTGACCAATATTGTAATATTCCATTGGGAATGAGAGAAAAGCCGTGAAAGCCGAGGAAATCGTTTTGAGTAAGGTGCTGCTATCTGTCGGGAAACTCCCACTGCCTTCTGCGAGTGAATCAATGACTAGCAGCCCGGGCGGTGGCGACGTCTACACCACTTGTCCTTGTTCCCAGTGAAACCAAATAAACTCGTATATTATTCCGCTACTCGACCGTTCAACCTCGGCGATTCGATGAGATAAGAAGACTTCCCCTTCAAATTTCATAGATAATACCACAACGTCAGCACCATTTAATATGATTGCAAGGGCAGACGAAAAAAAAAAAAAAAAAATTAATTTTACCAAGCAGAAGGAAAAATGAAGATTAAGACGCTATTGTAAGTAGGTTATCTCCACGATTGTGGGCCATTCCACACCTCTTAACCTAAAATCTAATTCCAAATATTAATAACGAAAAAAACCAACCACTTGAAGTTACGTACGGGAAACCAGTCAGACATGATCTGAGAGAAGAAATAACACTTTCGGTAGCACACAAATCTTGTATAAGTGGGCGAGTTATATTCTTTCTAGCTTGAAAATTTGAATTCAAGGACCCAAATCAAAAGAGGAAGGGAATTATTCAGAATTTGGTTTAACCACCACATATCGGGTACTTAAAGTAAATTGGGTAACTTGGGGTAGGTCGGGTACCTAACGTCAGGAATGTGGGCGTGGCCGATTCCCACGTGCTTTGACGTATCAATTCGAAAATAACACAAAACGAACGAAAGAGAATGTGATCTAGGAATTCGCGGATCTAGTTTCATTCCTTCAATATATTGGGTACCTAAGGAATAGAATAAAAGTAGGCGTGTCCAATCCTCACATTCTACGCCTTTCGGATGCAACAATCATCCGAATCAATTGAAAATGTTCTAGAATTCTTGAATTGGGTTAAATTGCTTGAAATATATATAGTATATAGTAGAATGATAGAATTTGATGATAGTGGGCGAGCACAATTCCCACGTGCTTTGACTTGTGAGTTTAGAAATCACCCTTGTCAAACTAAAGTGATACAGAACTATCGGCCAACGTTTGCATTTGTATAGGACAGATATCGTTTTCTATCGTGTGACGACTCATCGGAATAATTGACAAATCACACTAAACGAATTCGGTAGTTATCGGTAATCCAATATTTTGACGTAAGTCAACCAGTTAGAACCTACAATATCCATTGGCCTGCAATTGTGTGCATTAAAAATACCTCATGAAATGTCCATACCTGTAACGTGAAAGTTTGAGTTTTGAAGCACAAACCCAAATCAAAAAACGAGCACAGTCAAAAAAGTATGCATTCAGTGGTAAATGATGCAAACGATTTTTGCATCCAAATCCCTCTAATTTAAATCTAATCTTTTCCACCATTAAAGCAACCATTTGTGGACTTCTTTGTTTAACAGTTGATGGAATCTGATAAAATCGATCTGAGAACCAATTTATAATTGTCATCTAACTTTCACTAAAATCAATGTCATTTCAGTGACGTGAGCCAATCACGTCTGGTATGTAGAGAAATACCGACAGAAACAAAACATGGGTATAAATGAAACTTGTACTCAATAATTATGTGCTGTTAGATCTTTCATTCAATTAGGTTGCCTATTCCTGGAAAACCACCCCATGGCTACATACTTCAATAAAGTCATTAATTAAATTTTGTTTAAAACCGTATTTCAATCTGAGTAATCCTGAAAGGAAAGACGGAATGGAACCTTGAGATTAAGTTAACATTTAAAAGTGGGCCATGTGCCAAATTTGGGTACAATACAAATGTCACAATCAATAAAATCGTACAGGAAGCTCAAACTCTGCTCGTCTTCCAGTCTGAGAATCATTGTTCTGGAAGGTCTCTTTCGTGCTCAGTTAATAGCATAAGCTCATCAGCTGCAACGATTGTGTAAATCCAATACCTCGAATTCGCTCGAAATTTGAGAGGTTGAAGAATGTGTTTCTTGAGCAAGAACATCAGTAAAATTTGTTGTCCAAGCCAAAACGCAAATTCATTCAACTTCTATTCCTCAAACGATCTGATCGTATGACCCAAATAAGATGAAATCTGATGGAAAAAGTGGAAAAGTTTTTATATTGCATCGAATTATAAATGGACAATGATTGGGGCGTTTGGGGAGCATCAACCTTGGAGCCCAAGGGCATTCACCCTAACTTCGCACCATAGAAATGCACCGAAAATCCTGTTCATCAGTTGACAATAACCGGGAAATTAGAATGCCCATCCAACTTTTTCTAAGAGAATTTCAGCAGAAAATGGGAGCAAGGGATCTATTACAATGAGACGAGAAATGAGTTTTCTTTGCTTTCGCATTTGGGGCTGAATTAAGCAAAACAGAGTTCGCATTAATCATCCATTCGACCTTGAGGCTTTGATCAATGAAATAGGGGGGGTTTGAAGCATTCTATTAAGGCAAGATCAGTCTGAGTTGAGTAGATCGATATACATGTTTTCTATCAATCAAAAACTGAGCTTCCACGCACTCACAAGATTCACCATGTAGCCTATCCATGCAGTAGAATGAAGAAAAAGTCATGAACCCAATGTTGTTTTTCAGAGAGCTATTTCTAAAACAACTAGATTAGCATTTGATGACCAACTACCTCTCTCTATAGGTTTGCATTAAGAAAGCATTTAATAGTTTTCAAAATTTTAAACACCAACGACTTAACGGAGGAAGGAGTACAATGGCGTCATCACTGCACCAAATATTGAAAAATCAATGGAAGGCAACTATATTTCAGAGGGGTGACGTAGATGTTCAAATTTGAAGGATAGGAACCTAATTTCACATCAAAATTTGGAGGTAAGTAAGTTTTTTCCAGACGTATATCTCTCCTTTTTTGATTTCGGGGAAATTTGTTTAATACTCTCCAGTTGGAGTACATCTATATTCTCTCTAGAGATAGCATTAAAATTCGAAGGTGTTCCGAGTTGTTTGGAGAACGAAGAGAGGATTGGCACAGATCTCACTGGCACATCCCAAAATAACGGCAACCACTTCAACAGCCAGAGTATTTCAGCCGAGAGCTGGATTTAAACCAATAGAAGCCTGAAGAAAAAAAAATTTCAAATGTTTCAACAATGAATAGGCAAGATTTGACTTCGGGGATTTAGCTATGTTGTAAGTCATTGGGTGGGTAAGTGTGATTCACGGCTCTTGTCAACGTTATCATGACAAACCAGCATAGTACAGAACGATGACTCTCTGACATCAATGTTCATTTAGTTACTTATTAAAATAATATTGTTGGAACTGAAGATAAAGAATCAATAAACCTATTGTCTGTAACATGAAGACAAAACCAACTAGTTTTCCAATTTCCATCAACACACCTGAACATCCATAGAAATGAGATGTCAGGAAAATTTGATTCCCAATTACTCTTTTGTATTGAAATTTGAAGCGGTGTACCGCTAGGATACGTAGAATAGAACTTAAAAGAGAGGAACCACCTTGATCAGCCGAGTTTTCAGGTTAATTTCTCTTCTTATCATCCCAAGGCTTGTCATCGAAATCTTGCAAATATGACCACTGCTCCATCACATTTATTGAAAGATATACATTTAATACAAGAAATGAGTAGGTACAAACGTTTCTCCTCTTTGTAAGAAAATATGTAAGTGCCTGAGCTGAGAGAGTTGAAGTACCTACCTACTAGGCTAGGTAGGTACTCAAAAATACCGATTTAGGAGTTATAACTATACAGAAATGCAAGTTATACTTCATTTTAGCGGACGTAAATCATTTTGACGACCCCTACACGTGGCGTTGATGAAAAACCTTGACTAAATCGAGGGAATGGGGAGCAAGGTGAGGCCCTACTTTTTTCAACATGACAATTGGAATGGTATTTTCGGGATAACTATGGATGTGAATGAACGCTAGGGAGAGTGAACAATACTTTCAAGTGCAAATATGTAAGTAAAAATTAATAGGTTGAGAAGACAGTTCATCTGGATCGATTATGAATGACCTTCATCAAACCATGCAGACAAGAGGTGGACGACGTTTAGCACAAGGCATAAATCCGTATGAAAGGCCTTACGGCATCGTGGGAAGAACAATTTGAAGCAATCTAGAAACGAAAGGTTCCATATTCGGATTTCAGGGGTGGCCATTCCCCTTAAACCCTCCGGCGAAGGGATTTCCTGGATGAGTCGGTTGAAAGATATCCCAGAAGGCACCAAGAATTATAAGGACCTCAGAATTCTACGGATCGATGAGGGAAGCCATGTTGAAACCACGTGACACGCTATGACCTTGCTTCCGTGAAAAGCTATAGAGCAGTCGGCCAAGATCTTCTTTTATTTCGAGAGAAAACGCAGTTACAAAACGGGTTTTCAAACAATGAAATCCTGGCACGTCTCGGTCCATGTGCAATAAGGGCTGGGAGTTCCCGACCCGGTCGAGTGTTTTTCAACGAAGGTCCTTCAAAAGTTGACTGCGTCATCAATTTACGCAGGCCGCCATTGCCGATTTTTCGGCCCGGGTCTCGCGCGCATGCGCTCTTCAGAAGCGAAAAATCTCCGCAAAAGGCGTGGTGGAAAGGAAAATTGGATGTTCACGAAGGAAACTGTCAAAAGGACGATATTGGGAAATGATAAGGGAGGATAGTTTTTAAGAGAGGTCTGTTGGCGAGAGGGAGGATCGATTTTGATGGGTTGAATAGGGGATTTTTCAATGTAGGTCACGTGTGGACCGGATCATAAGTTCCGTGGGTTTTCTAGCTTAAAAAGACTATAGATTTCAATTTTAAATTGTGGTATTATATCAGAGACTTACCCTTGTAGCGGTCTTTTTCGGCGATCTGCTTGGAAATGTGCTGTACTTGGAGGAGGAGCTTCACTCTTTCGATGGGAGCGACGGCAGTTTTCGAGATAGCGGCCGAAACTCCGCCGGCGATGAAGTCCTTAGCGAAGGACATGGGGTCTGTGATTCCGGGCTGCATCTTGGTGTTGGTCGACTTTTTACGGAAGGAATTTGTGAAGTTTTAAAAAAATGTAAAGCAGACACACAGGGGAGGACCAGGTGTCGACGCTCCGGCAGTCAAGACTCGAAAGGATGATCTGGTCGAGTGGGGGAGATCGATAGGACGGGCGACCGCTCGGGTCGGGGCCCCCCACTCCCGGTGACTCCCCTCACCACCTTTACCCGCCAAAATTAAACTTCATTCAGAAACTTCGACGGACCCCTCCTTTTCCGTAGTAATTTGTTTGTTTTCGTTCTCGATAAGGCAAATCGGTAACGCCGTACATTGATTAAACACTTTAATAATCTACCCTAACGTGTATAAACTCGCCTTACCTACTCTCCAAGCTTAGAACAAGCCATTTTATCTTTCCACTCAAGTGTTCATCAACTTTATTCACTTAACGTATTTCGTACAAAAAACTGATCCAGTCAAGTACTTACCTGCAGAATTGTTAATCAGGTAAACATTAATGTAAACACTCACTTTTTATTCAAGTACAGGGGAGGCTATTCACCTACTTAACTATGATCAATATCAACATACAGGAAATATCCCAACCTAGACAAAATCGTGGTGTACCTACAAGAACGTGAATTGAATTTCTACTTACTTGTGGGTAAGACAAATCGAAGTCGTGGAACGTTTTTGTTATTAAGAGTAATTGAACTAAATGAATTTTCAACTTAATGAGTCAAAATAACAAATAATAATAACGTTTTTTTTTTTAACTTATGATTGTCTCGAGCGAGTAGGTAGGTATTTTCCATTTATTTTGCAGTTTGGTCAATTTGTGGCTTGTAACACGAATGTGAATATAATCAATAATTTCTTCATCAATTTTGGTTTATTATTCAATAATAAACCATTGTAATCGCTTTTTCCGTCCGTCCGCCGTACGCCGTACGCACGATTTCCCCCAAACGGCTGAAGCAAAATATCTGAAATTTTCAGGAAAAATCCATGTTGGTCCGACGACGCCCCAATTCTTGAGCCAGCTCTCTCACTTAATTTAAAGTGCCCTTTAAGGGTTGTCAAAGTTTTGTAAAATCTCTGAAAACCTCAAAAATAGTCAAGGCGGCCTAAATTTGGACTGTTTTTGAAGAACTTTCCACGAGGAATCGAATGAGCCCCTCCCCAGGTCCGTAGGTCAAACCATTTCCTATGTATGGTGCCAAAATTTGCGTTATTTTGGTTTATTGTTGTTTTTGTTTTGGTTACAGTAACCTAGTGATGTAGTGAACGTGGATACTGGAGTGAACTTCTAAAAGGGTTTATAGCCGATACACGGGTTGAAGTATTCTGATAACCATAAAAAACGCTGCAAATTCTTTCACTAGGGTTCATTATTCAATTGGTTTGCGTTCATGATTTGAATTTATACCAAGCTTTGGAGTGTGCGAGTTTCACAAGTGATAGAACGATTATTGAATTTCAGGAGATACCTATTTGGATTGATCAGTTGATCATATTTGTGTGCCTCCTGAAATTCAATAATCGCTCTATCACCTGTGAAACAAGCACACTATAAAGCTTAGTATAAATTCAAATCATGAACGGAGGGCAATTGAATAATAAACCCCAGAGAAAGAATTTGCAGCGTTTTTTTGTTGAGGTAAAGGTGCCTAGCAAAGCCTTAAATTGGGCACACAGGACATCCACTGGTTTTAGGGCAATGGCCAATAAAAGTTTTACAGCACCCAGATGAATGACTTAGAATCATTTTCACTCTTAGAAGGAAGAAAATAAACTTGAACGTTTTTGAAAAATTGTATAACACAAATAAAAACAAATCTTATGAATTCTCAAATGAAAATATAAATAAATTCAAATTTGGCGCTTAATTTTATTTCACTAGAAGATAAGGAAGAAAAACTCCAGCTAAGCGTAAGTATTAACTATATCAATGAAAAAAGAAACTCTTAATACAGGAACTGAAATTCTGCTTCCAATGTGTTACCGACTTTTCTAAGAAAATGAATTCCGGAAGTACAAATTTAGTAAAATTTTCTTCGTAGAAGAACATCCATTTTCAGGTATTCTGAAATTATTCCTGTAATTCACGATTTTTTAAATGAATATATAATTCCAGAAGTAACCCTTAGGATTGAAATAATAACTTCCGCCAACAAATCAATCGTTCTGGAAGAAAGGATGATTTCGTTGTACAAAACTTCTATGAGAGTTTTAAAAATTTTAAATTTCGAAAGTTTCCATAGAAGACAATAAAAATTGCGAAAAGCGGCAAAAAAAACTGACAACTCTATCATTTTTAGCAGATTACTACTGAAAAAAGATTTTAAAAAACCATGAACTAGGACATATAAAAATGTGTGCACAAATTTGTACTGAAAAATGTACTGAATTCCATTGATAGAAAGTAGTAAAAATTATTTGCTTTAGAATTTACAATTAACATTATCTTTGTCACCAAAGTGCACAAATATCTATAGTATTTGACATAAATGTGCGCGCAAGACTTAAGGAAAGTTCGCTTGTTCGGTCATTCTGCACGACTGGAACGTTTTTACCAAGATATAACTGATGACCAAGATGAAATCTAGGTTTTTTGTATGCAACATAATCCCGTCCCCTTGAACTGCTGAGTTAGGGATTATCTGTCAGTAATTCTTACCTAACTAGAATTCTTACCTAACTAGCTCTAAAATTTATAATTAACATCATCTTTGACACGAACAGGGCACACAATTTGTGCACTATATTCAATATAGTCATAATTTGGCATAAATGTAGTCTTAATACGATAAATGAGGAAAATTTGCTCATTCGGTCATAACATTTTATGAAACCGAGGTTTCTTTAAGCAATATAATCCCGTTCTCTTTGGATTGCTGAGTTAGCGATTATCTTTTAGTAATTCATAATGTGGATGGTGGTACACCAAAATCTCGTTCACCCCCTCCACTGCTATAATGCAATGTCATGGCATTACTTGTAATCATATGTAGATCTGCACAATACAGGACTGTAGGAAGGTCATATCCGCTATTCTTCATCTAGTATAGACATACAGGGAAGTAACATTTTCCTGATCCCTTAGACGTCAGAAACCTACCAATTAATTTGGTCCATTTTTAACTGTATTTTACACATGAATATCCTACTGCTTAAATAGAATGTCTAGACGCCTGTCTGAAATCCTCCGTCTGCAGGGGTGAAGACTCTTTTGTGAGTTGGTACCTACCGACCTCATGCTCCTCATAGAAGGGGAAGGTGGATGACCCTTCCAAGGTAGGTACGGTTTGTTGCTTCTCCCGATTCAAGCTTCTCATCCTGACGAATCTGGCCCCTACTAGTTCTAATAAACTCATCTGCCGTCTCGCGAATCAAGTTGTTAAACACTTCTAAGGAAACCCCATTCGTTTGAACGAAATAAGCGGAGTTCATTCGTAGAAAGATACTTATATCATACGAGATGTTCTTATTTCATTGCAATAAAAAATAAAATTCGAACACAAATGTGTTTGCATGATCCAGCAACTGTGCAGATCTGTATTTGCAGTAAAAATGGAATAAGACGGAATGTTTTATATATTTTCTCGAAAATAATGAGTTACACAGTTAAATCGTTTTTGACGCTTAGGTCATCATCAGTAACAAACACGAACTGAAGTTACATCACAGAAAGCATATCATAAGCGGCCCACACACTATCCAACCGTCGGCCGACAATCGGAGGTGGGGGGTGCCGAAAGACGACCCCCTCTCCGCACTCGCACCTGAGTTGGACGGTGTGTGGAAGGGACCCAACCGTCGGGCCCGTTGGATGACTAGAACCACCCGACATCAAACGGTCGGGTTCCCCCTCCTTCAGTCCCGATTGTCGGCCGACGGTTGGATAGTGTGTGGGCCGCTTTATATAGGCCCAAGTGAAAGGACATTGAATCCTATTGGCTCAGGAAGTGAAAGGACGGGGAGGACCAATGAAATTTTGAGAGTGATTATTGAATTTCAGGAGGCACACAAATATGATCAACTGATCAATCCAAATAGGTATTTTGGTTGAGAACAGATTTAAGTGCTCTATGCATATCTCCTGAAATCCAATAATCGCTCTATCACCTGTGAAACAGGGACACTCCAAAGCTCAGTAGAAATTCAAAACATGAACGCGAGCCAATTGAATAATAAACCCCAGTGAACGAATTTGCATCGTTTTTTGTTCAGTTTAGTAGATACTTTTCTGCTCCGGCTTGATTAAGTAGCTCTGCCAATTCCCTCAAGTTCCTATGAATTTTTCAACTAGCAGGCATATGTTTACATCATACTATTTACTGTAATTTGTGTTTTTTTCATTTGCCAATAAATAAATGAAAAAATCCTAGATTTCCCAACTTAGTTGGAATGTGCCTACCTAATAAAATAAGTGGTAGATATGTATTTATTATGCGCCCACTATCTTTAGCTGACATCGCACAATTATCTACCTGCAATCATTCCATTTCTGTCGTATTTTCATTGTCAATGATGTAGGTATTATCCCTGTCGTAAAATCATCCATGTGGGAATGAAGCGTAGACAGACATTGGCAAACTATTGTAGTCTGAGGCGCAGAATTTGAACTAAAATACAAACAAATCCTGAATTTTCTATTAGCATTACAGCCGTTAGTGTGGTACGAACGAACCTTCAGGCGGCCGAATCGGAGGGAGGGGTGACCTTGGCAACCATCGTTATTGGGGTCACGTCACTCCTAGGACAGTTCAAAACCGGGTCATCAACTACGCCAGAATAGAGTCCGTTTAGGCGATGTTTCGTAACAGCCGGTGCCAAACTGTATTTATGAAAAACCTTTAAATACCTTGAATGATACCTAACCATATCAAGCACTTGGAGAGGTACTGATACAGACTAAGTCACTCGCGACGAAGTTGTGGAAACCCATTTCAAGTAAAAACGGAGTAAGATGGAACGTTGTCTATATTTCCACGAAAGTAAAGAGTTACAGTGTTGAATCGATTTCGACGGTTAGGTCATCATCAGTAACAAACTTGAACTAAAAGTACATCACAGAAAGCATATCTTATATAGGCCCAAGTGAAAGGACATTGAATCCTATTGGCTCAGGGAAGTGAAAGGACGGGGAGGACCAACCAATGCCACTCAAGGCTTACAAAGTGAAAGGGGCACAAGAAGTAACATTATGGAGAGGGGAGCCAAACTTAATGCAAGAATGAACCCAATAATGGTGAAATATTTTGAGGAATGACATCATTTAAACATTTTCCTGACCTATCACTCTTAACAATTTCGAATTTTTCTGTAAATAGCACTTATAGCACTTGATCATATATAAGATATGCTTTCTGTGATGTACTTTTAGTTCAAGTTTGTTACTGATGATGACCTATCCGTCGAAATCGATTTAACTGTGTAACTCTTTACTTTCGTGGAAATATAGACAACGTTCCATCTTACTCCGTTTTTATTTGGAGAGGTACTCTTATATTCAGGGTGTCTACTAAGTTGAAGGTTCACCCTCTCTAAAATCATTATTTACGGACAAAAGAAATAATTTTCTTCAAATCCGCATGTTTCTTTCCAAGGATGTCAAACATGAGCACATTGGGTACTGCGCAACGCACACCAACTTTGTTTTATCAATAAGAATCCCCTTTCTTTATTCTAAATCCGAATTCCACACTAGATTTCTTGATAATTTACACCTTATTTCCAAACTGTATTTATGAAAACCCTTTATATACCTTGAATGATACCACCATATCAAGCACTTGGAGACGAACACTCCTTATTTTCAGGGTGATTACTAAGTTACGGATCACCCTTTCTAAAATCGTTATTCATGGACAAAGAAATGTTTTTGTTTTTGAATCTGGAAGGTTTTTTTTTGGAGTTTTGAATATGCACACCAACTAATAATAATAAAGTCTGCGAAGCAGCGGAAGCCTTGTGTTCTCTTTCTGGAGCCAAAAACTTTCTGTTGTCCGAATTTACAATTTCCACTCGCATTTTCATAGCCTACTGAACAAATTAGGTTCCGTGTCTGTCGGTCTGTCTGTCTGTCCGCATTTCCTTGTTACAGCCATAACTTCCACATTTTTGAATGAATTTAGCTCATATTTTGAGGGACTATGCGGATAAGGCCTCTTGAGGATCCATACAAATTTCATCTCAATATAATCAGCGGTACGCTCTGCGCATGCGCTAACGTGAAATTCTTGAAACAGGTATAACTTTTACAATTTTGATTCAATTTAGTTCATATGATGAAGGATGTAACGAGGAAGCTGCTGTGCCATCTCCTTGACGGTGTATTTATATTAGTTT
>JAVIWC010003202.1:0-10564 GCA_031894815.1 Creontiades dilutus | reverse complement strand
ATTGGAGTTAGGCTCTTTTTCCATCAACTGAAAGCATCTTCGATGCCCATCAGAGGAAAGAAAGAAAACAGATGAAACAGGAATTAACAAGAGTAGTAAGTTGTAAACAAAAAATTTTTTTTTTGAATCTTCATAATTTTTTCCAAGGATCTCAAATATCATACTTGCGCACCCCGCGCAACTGCGCAATCTTGCGCAACTGACACTAACTTTCTTATTTTAAATGAGAACCCTAATTTTTTATTACAGATTCGGATTCTACTCAAAATTTCATGAAAATTTGACCCCTCAATCAATTTTTTTGATTGCGCGCAACCGGTTCAGCGAGCACGCAAAGTTGCGCAACCCCAAAATTGTCAAATAGTGGATGATGGTGAACTCTAAAGTGTGGCACATGAATTTTCATTGTTTTTTAACGCTGATTCACGTGGTGCTATCCGTTTCTTGATTCGTCTCAATTTTTGCGGAATAATGACCTAAATTTGGTTATTTCTCGTCCGTTTTTTTAAATCTTAGGCGCCTGTTTTCAGATTTTTACGGGGATTAGTTTTCGAGGTCCGGTTGAGAAAGGAGGACGGAAAGGAAATGGATAATTACCTATAAAATTTCATGTGCAAACACAAGCGCGAAAAAAGATGATTTTTTCACGAGAAATAACCAAATTTAGGTCATTATTCCGCAAAAATTGAGCCGAATCAAGAAACGGATAGCACCACGTGAATCAGCGTTAAAAAACAATGAAAATTCATGTGCCACACTTTAGAGTTCACCATCATCCACTATTTGACAATTTTGGGGTTGCGCAACTTTGCGTGCTCGCTGAACCGGTTGCGCGCAATCAAAAAAATTGATTGAGGGGTCAAATTTTCATGAAATTTTGAGTAGAATCCGAATCTGTAATAAAAAATTAGGGTTCTCATTTAAAATAAGAAAGTTAGTGTCAGTTGCGCAAGATTGCGCAGTTGCGCGGGGTGCGCAAGTATGATATTTGAGATCCTTGGAAAAAATTATGAAGATTCAATTTAAAAAAACTTCTGCTTCCATACCACCTCGAGCTTTTGGCATATCAATTTATACTTTTCACAGATCCCAACTAACCCAACATTCCACCCCATATAATGATCAATAAATGTTTTTTCTCTCATAAAATTGATTATAAGCCATCACGATGGTTGTTACTGCAAGATTAGTGAAAAAAAATACGTTTTTTTTAAACTGCTTCCTGTTTTAATGAAAGTTTTAATAAATCAATATGGTCATTATTCATTTTGCGACCCTGTACTGTGCCAGTAATTCTTTCTGATTAGTAGGATTTTTCAATTTGTTCGTTAAAATTCATAATGGCAACCTGTAGCTTCTTCTTTTTTGCAATCCTCAGCCATTCCAAACGACGGTTTGTTTTACACTTTAGAAACTTGAGAAAATCGGTGTAGAATTTTAACCTGAGTAGCGCCGACAAAACGTGTCGCGAAAAACCACGTTTTTTCGGCATTGCCCTCTCCACTTTCTCTTTATCCGCCTGAAATTCAAGACTTCCGGCATTTGTTGCACGACTAGAGTCATACTGGAACTGAACCAATTAAGAATCTTGAAAATCGGTTTCGAATTTGTCACACACGGATATACTCCTATCGTTTTTTTCACGGATTCGGCCTTATAATGTTCAAGAATGGATTTGTAAGTAGTTATTGGTTTATTATTCAATAATAAACCATTGTAATCGCTCTGGAAAAAAAAAATTCTAACCCCCTGAAATTTTCATGGTTTACGTTTCAAAGGGTGTAGAATCCGAATCTGCAATAAAAATTTTCCGTCCGTCCGCCGTATGCACGATTTCTCCCAAACGGCTGGAGCAAAAAATCTGAAATTTTCAGGAAAAATCCGTCTTGGTCCGACGACGCCCCAATTCTTGAGCCAGCTCTCTCACTCAATTTAAAGTGCCCTTTAAGAGCTGTCAAAGTTTTGTAAAATCCCTAAAAACCTCAAAACAAGTCGAAGCGGCCTAAATTTTTTTTCTATTTGAAGAACATACTATGAGGAATCGAATGGCCCCTTCTCCAAGTCCGTATGTCAAACCATTCTCGATGTATGGCCCGATTTATGGTGACAACATTTGCGTTTTTTGGTTTATTATTGTTTGTTTGTAACCTAGTGATGCCGATAGCGTCGAGTTGTAGTGAATGTGGATACTGGAGTGATAGCCGATGTGGATACTTGTAGTATATAGCCGATACACGGGTTGAAGCATTCTGATATGTATGAAACGCTGATAATATATAGGTAAATATTATTACTGGGGATTATTATTCACTGGGGTAAATAAGTAGTCTTTCACTCTGGTTTATTATTCAATTGGCTTACGTTCATGATTTGAATCTGTACTAAGCTTCGGAGTGCGCGTGTTTCACAGGTGATAGAGCGATAATTGAATTTCAGGAGATATGCATAGAGCAAGTAAATCTGTTCTCAACCAAAATACCTATTTGGATTGATCAGTTGAGTATATTTGTGTGCCTCCTGAAATTCAATAATCGATCTATCACCTGTGAAACACGCACACTGCAAATTCTTTCAATGGGGTTTATTATTCAATTTTATTGATTTGAGTTGCATTCATGATTTGAATTTCTACTAAGCTTTGGACCACGTAAATCGGTTTTCAACCAAAACACCTATTTGGATTGATCAGTTGATGATATTTGTGTGCCTCCTCTACATCAGTCTACCTTGGCTACATTGTCTAAATTTGAATTAGTTGAGGTTAAATAAAAAAACGCTGCAAATTCTTTCACTGGGGTTTATCATTCAATTGGCTTGCGTTCATAATTTGAATTTCTACTAAGCTTTGGAGTGTGCGCGTTTCACAGGATAGAGCGATTATTGAATTTCAGGAGGCACACAAATATGATCAACTGATCAATCCAAATAGGTATTTTGGTTGAGAACAGATTTACGTGGTCTCCTCCTGAAATTCAATAATTGCTCTATCCTGTGAAACGCGCACACTCCAAAGCTTAGTAGAAATTCAAATTATGAACGACAGCCAATTGAATAATAAACCCCAGTGAAAGAATTTTCAGCGTTTTTTTTTGCAATGTTTGGGTTATAACGCACCCCCTTTGGATTTACTCTAGCAGGTCCCTCTACTGACGAATCCTTGTTTCAGAGAGACGTAATAAAAATAAAGTACAAACGATTTAAATCCTAAAACAGTGCTTTTGAGGGTGGCAAGTACTGGTGTCGTCACCTATATTTTAAAGTTATTATTATTGGCTTTACAAATAGTATATATCCACTTAAACATTTATACAATTACGACAGTCATAACGTTAAATTACTCTTCTAGATTCTAATGTTACAATTGTTTATAAACTTATACAGCTCTTTGTAAATTACTAAATTGTTTGATGCGAGAATTGAGCAATAGTTCATATTAATAGAAAGCTTATCTTTTTATCTAAGGAACACAGAACTTGTACCATCATCATCAGGGCATTTCATTAGGCATAATGTGTTCAAATGAACTGTTAGGCGCTCCACACTTGTGATTCTGAGCAGAGTTAAGTTGATGGATACGATTGAGGTATGCGCTTGAGTTTTTTGATGATAAACGGAATATTCTGCGCCCTAGTCGGTTTTCAATATATATATTGCTTCCGAGTCTACTAAAGTAGCGGAAGCATTGTTTTCACTTTCGGAATGTGAAAATTTTTTTGTCTCCAAAATCAAAAATTCCACTCGCATTTTGCGTTTTAGACCTTTCTGAACAATTTTGGTTCCGTGTCTGTCTGTGTGTCTGTGTGTCTGTCTGTCTGTCTGTCAGCAAATTTGTTACGGGCAAAACTACACGAAGTTATTGTCCGATTTTGATGAAATTTTCAGGGATTGTGCGGGTTGGGGTGCAGGTGGTCCCCTATAGGTTTCATGACCCCCGGATCAATAGTAGCCTCTGCGCATGCGCAAACGTGAAATCCTTGTTACGCTCATAACTCCGGGAGTTCTTGACCAATTTCGATGAAATTTTCAGGGATTGTTTGGTTTGATGTGTAGATGGTCCCCTATGAGTTTTATGATCTCCGGATTAATAATAGCCTCTGCGCATGCGCAAACGTGAAATCCTTGTTACGCGCATAACTCCGAGAGTTCTCGACCAATTTTGATGAAATTTTCAGGGATTGTGCGGGTTGGGGTATAGATGGTCCCCTATAGGTTTCATGACCTCCGGATCAATGGTAGCCTCTGCGCATGCGCAAACGTGAAATCTTTGTTACGCGCATAACTCCGGTAGTTCTTGACCGATTTCGATGAAATTTTCAGGGATTGTTCGGACTTATTAGGTATACTTTATAGTTTGTTCAATAGTTGAACATGCCTACCTTTATTTTCTCAAGTTACGCTCCTGCATAACAATAAATTTACAGTAATTCAACATACTTCGATTTGAAGTTCTTTAGTCAATAATAATTTTCAATGATCTATACAGTCATAATAGATACGAGGAAGCTATGTGCCACACCCACTTGGCAGAGGTTTTTTTTTAAATCAGGGTACTAGGGTGGATCTGGCTGAATCCTCTTGTATAGGTGTCCGTTTTCAGATCCGATGTACAATACGTTTCATTCATGCAGGGGACCATCTCTTCAGTCATGAAAGATGCATCTAATACAGATCCTGTTTCTGCTGCTTCTTTCGCGAATCTATCCGTCTCCTCGTTAGCGTGCAGATCAGCGTGCACTTTCATTCAAATTCTGTCGCCACCTTACTTATTCTGGTCTGAGCAAAATACGTGGTATTTAAACCTCATAAGTTCTCACTACAAACATTTAAAAGGGCATAATCTGCCTAACGTGTGTGAAGATTTCACAATACGCCTCAACATAGATATAATTAACTGCATTCATACAATTGAACCTCGATCAATTCTAATAGGCCCCTTTACTAGTGAAGCCTTGCTTCAGAGGAACGTCGTAATAAGAAACCGGAAAAACCTCTCATTTCCACAAATTTATTCTCTTTCTCCCCTACGCTTTATTAAGTAATAAAGTTTGTTTGAATTTTCAGTTTTAGAAATATACCTACACGTTCCCATGTTGTTTGTTAGTACCATCCCGCAATCATGCCGTGAATGACAAGGCTCGTAGAATATCAGGTATTAGGTTGAGGTTTGTTTATTATAAGAGCTATCGACTCGAATAACATTCCAACATGTTACCTAGAACACGAATATCCATAGTTGATATTATCTGATGTAACCACACACTTCTACAGCGCCCAATGAAAAACTGTGAGGTAATTCATAGACCATTCCAGCTTTCTGTTCTTTATCTACTTTCCAATGTGAAATTATTAATTTTGTATTTGTGATTGTTCTTGCAAGTGAATAGAAGTGTTTCGATAAGCGTTGTCGCAGTTACCTTTGCCCGTATAGATTCGATATCTAAGTACCTATTTTGACGTTTCATAAAAAAGGAAGTCAAACTGAGCCGTAAGTAAGTATTACGTCTCAACTAATTGATTAGGTACGCATGTCATAGTACTAGCTGATATTTTCAACAATCACCACAATCCTGTTGTCTTTGCCAGCCTATTCATCGGTTAATGTTGTAACTTCTAGGTTGTTATTTAGTGAGGCTATGTTCATATTAACGTCATTATAGTATCAAATGCAGCAATTCTCTATTTTTCGATGTAACCATAAAAGTAAAACGAAGCCAAACCTTCGAATGACAGTGATCATAAAGTGACATGAATCCGCTTGGAAGAGTATGTAGACAGAAATATCTCATTCGTGAACAATGCCAATAAAATGTAGCTGCTAAAGCAGTTGAGAATATCATTTGACACCAATCAGAGAAATTCTCCGATTCAATGGAAACACTTCCTATCAGCACACGCTGATACCTGTCTTACCACGAGTCAATTGACTGGATTCTTACTTTCCTTTCCCCCACATAGCAATATCTACTGATTATGTGATCACTCAAACGACAAGCCCGTGAGAAATTTTCCAGTTTCACAAGTTGTACTCGTGTGCTTTGTAGCGAATCGTATGCTTACATTGTTTTTTCTATGTGTTAGATAAATTTGAAAATTCCAGATTAAGGAGCCATTTGGTATTGGATGTGTGCAACATCTAGTGACATTCCGGTGAAAAACGCACATGTCTGAAGGAAGCATCAGAATGTTCGCATTTTGGAACAAAAAATATTTCACTTTATTCCCTTATGTATTATCTGTACCTTATGTATTGTATGTATTATCGAGGGAATGCCTCGAAGAATTGAAGCATTAATCAACGCAAGATTAGGGAATACAATGTATTAGTGAGCAAACCTTACAATGTTCTTTTTTTCTTACTGACGCAGTTTCCTTTCAGTTTTTTTTCTTTATTTTCATTCTGCCATCAGTGAACTTTTTTTTTCACGATTGATGTGATGTTTTCATTTCTTATTGATTTCATTAAAACTTTTTTCGAAGGACTTCGTGTGTTTTTTTCCCAATGATCCCTTAATTTTGTCCCGCCTTGTGGCATTTTGAAACCACGTTTTTCGATACATTTTTGACTCTAATTTCCAAACCATCCGACCGATTTTAAATTTCTTTTTTGCATATTAAAGAGGACAGATGGAGCTTTCCAATGAGCTATACTTTTTTGATTTTTGGTCAAGAGATCACTCCACAGCTCATTTTTTTTAAAACGACGTTTTCACTTTTTTTTAAACAAAAAGCGTTCTTTCGTCATTTTCTTTAGGAATGTCCGATCGCCTCGTTCTTCAGCTGGTTTTTTATCTTGACTACTCTATTTTTCGACAGATCCAATTCGGTGGAGAAATAATGATCTCTATACTTTTTGACGCCCAATTCCAGCGAGCACGATTTTTCTCAGGTGATCCCTTAATTTTGTCGAGCAGTGTAGATACGTTTGTGTACGAAGTTTGATCGTTACAAGGCATATCTCAGCGGATTTACCAGTACTGTTCCAATCTCCCAAGGTCTATCCACACAACGTCTACCCATCTCTTCAAAATCAGTGTCCCTTAAGGACTGAAGCAGACCAGGAAACTGCAAGTAAGAGGAACTGCAGATATTGCGAACAGCCTTTAACATTCCATCCAAGAGAGAGTGCAATTACGTTTTATTAGTGGGGCGAAATTACTAAGCGGATGTGATCGCCACCGGCTCAACTCAGATGAAATCTCATCAACAAACGTTGTTTGAATGTCATACCAATTCTTCACCCCCCCCCCCCCCCCACGAACAATTTTCTTCATGTTGTATTCCCAATTTCTCTTTGTCAAAATGCTGATTTAATCTACGCTGTATCTGTATCGATTAATAGTATAAAGAGGAGATATTCAAGTTTTTGTTTGTTTGTTATAATTCACCTCCAAAACTATTCTCCCGATTTTTAAAATTCTTCCACCATTAGAAAGGTCTACGGTCTATCGTCAATATAGAATTAAAAATAAATTGAAAAACCGATGCAACTTATTGAACATAGGCTCATTATATCTTTTATAATTCATTATCATATAAATGATTAATAGGACTACAATCCAGTTCTTTGGGACCGACCCGACAGTTCCGCCCCGCCCCTCCCCCCGCTCAACACTCCTTCAACTAACCTTCGGGTGGGCTCCTTCCGCCCTTTGTTATCCCGGCATCACCACTTTTCTGTCCGCCCGAGGGGCTCACTCGTGTACCTGCCACCTTGGTAAGCACTATCCTCTCTGGTTCAATCTACAGATTTTTCCAGGGAGTTCGTTAGGCTTTGTAAGTACCGTTTATAAACACAGAATGCGCTCACGTAAACCCTTGTTAGCACCCCCCCCCCCCCCCCAGCCGTAGCTTTCATCTCTGTTTACTAGCTCCCCACCTCTGAGCTAGAATTCCATTTTTTTCATCTTCGGTACTTAAATGTGTAAAATTAATCATATAAATGATCTGGCTGTAGAACCATAGAGGTCTACTGTCCCGCTTTTTTTTAAATAATTAAAGTCCACTAGACGTAGTCTATGGTAGGTATACTACGAGTATACGAACTCAGCACATCCATACCTAGTTTAATATTTCTACAAAAGAGCACCGTAGATCGATTAGGAAACAAATAGCTGCAAGAGTCTCACAACTGATCAAGTGTTCCACACATACCGTACACACGTAGTAGGTACCTAACTACCGTCCCATACCTCTGTTACCAAGTTCTTCACCTTAGCTCGATTAGTTAGCTTTTCATATAACGAAAACATCATTTTGAAACACAATTTTGTGGTTATCAGGAGTTTGGAAGAAAATTCCACTTGCATTTTGCGTTTTAGACCTTTCTGAACAATTTTGGTTCCGTGTCTGTCTGTGTGTCTGTCTGTCTGTCTGTCAGCAAATCCTTGTTACGGGCAAAACTACACGAAGTTATTGTCCGATTTTGATGAAATTTTCAGGGATTGTGCGGGTTGGGGTGTAGATGGTCCCCTATAGGTTTCATGACCCCCGGATCAATAGTAGCCTCTGCGCATGCGCAAACGTGAAATCCTTGTTACGCGCATAACTCCTAGAGTTCTTGACCAATTTCGATGAAATTTCCAGGGATTGTTTGGGTTGATGTGTAGATGGTCCCCTATGAGTTTCATGATCTCCGGATTAATAGTAGCCTCTGCGCATGCGCAAACGTGAAATCCTTGTTACGCGCATAACTCCGAGAGTTCTTGACCAATTTTGATGACATTTTCAGGGATTGTTCGGGTTGGGGTGTAGATGGTCCCCTATAGGTTTCACGACCCCCGGATCAATAGTAGTCTCTGCGCATGCGCAAACGTGAAATCTTTGTTACGCGCATAACTCCGGAGTGCGACCAATTTCAATGAAATTTTCAGCAATAGGTTTCATGACCCCCGGATCAATGGTAGCCTCTGCGCATGCGCAAACGTGAAATTTTGTTACGCGCATAACTCCGGGAGTTCTTGACCAATTTCAATGAAATTTTCAGGGATTGTGCGGGTTAGGGGTCCCCTTATAGGTTTCATGACCCCCGGATCAATAGTAGCCTCTGCGCATGCGCAAACGTGAAATCTTTGTTACGCGCATAACTGCGGGAGTTCTCGACCAATTTCGATGACATTTTCAGGGATTGTGCGGGTTAGGGGTCCCCTAAAGGTTTCATGACCCCCGGATCAATGGTAGCCTCTGCGCATGCGCAAACGTGAAATCTTTGTTACGGGCATAACTTTGGGAGTTCTTGACCAATTTCAATGAAATTTTCAGGGATTGTGCGGGTTAGGGTATAGATGGTCCCCTATGAGTTTCATGACCCCCGGATCAATAGCAGCCTCTGCGCATGCACAAACGTGAAATCCTTGCCACAAGCATAACACCGGGAGTTCTTGACCGATTTCGATGAAATTTTCAGGGATTGTTTGGACTTATTAGGTATACTTTATAGTTTGTTCAATAGTTGAACATGCGTACCTTTATTTTCTCAAGTTACGCTCCTGCATAACAATAAATTTACCCTAATTCAACATTTACTTCGCCTAATTGAACGAAGTTCTTTAGTCAATAATAATTTTCAATGATCTATACAGTTATGTTATGGATACTTCACGTTTGCGCATGCGCAGAGACTACTATTGATCCGGGGGTCATGAAACCTATAGAGACCATCTACACCCCAACCCGCACAATCCCTGAAAATTTCATCAAAATCGGACTATAACTTCGTGTAGTTTTGCCCGTAACAAGGATTTGCTGACAGACAGACACACAGACAGACACGGAACCAAAATTGTTCAGCAAGGTCTAAAACGCAAAATGCGAGCGGAATTTTTAATTTTGGAGACAAAAAATTTTCACATTTCGAAAGTGAAAACAATGTTTCCGCTACCTTGGTAGACTCGCAAGGAAAACACTGGTTTGTTGAATAATCAAAATAAGAAATAACTCAAATAACTTGGGATTGCTTACTCTATCTGCGGTAGATTGCAGTCTCTGAAACTATGCTGGCAAAAGAACCTTTCTAGGTTAAAACTTGGCAGGCTTTTCTTCTTGTTTCACGCTTTCATTTCTGTGAGAATTTAAAATTACTGAACGTGAAGAATATGAAAAAAAAGAAAAAAAAAGGTGACAGGTCGTAGGACTAGTCATGGAGGCATAACAGAATGAAACGTGTGAATTCAGAGCTCTCTGTTGAGCATTATTGAAACTAAAAGTAGATCCCAAAGTATTTTCCAATATGATACTACGAAAGAAAATTAAATCCTTGATAATTTGTTTTGTGTAGTAAGTTAATAATTTCCAAAAGTAAAATTGGATATTTAAATGACAACTTATGGATGGCATGGTGACATAATCGTTGAGATCCTGGCGATAAGCGTCGGGGACATTTCGTGCCGGTGTGTTGGCACCACTGGCCGCTGCCCTCTCCGCCTCGCGAACGCACCCTCATCCGCCCGTCACCGGCTAAACTTTTGAACAACGCCAGTTTAGTTACTGTCGCGCCGCTGTTGTCACAGTTGGGAAGGTTTGATCTCGGTTGAATTGAAATCTTTGTGTTTATTCCTTTTGTGCCTGT
>JAVIWC010003201.1:0-10752 GCA_031894815.1 Creontiades dilutus | reverse complement strand
AAAATAGTGTAAAAAAAAAATTGGGTGAAACTACATGGAAAATGGAGTAAATCGCCGCCAACCGCGATTTTTTTTCTCAACCCGTTGCTGAGATATGCTATTTTTAAGAGTTTTTTTTTTTAAATCGCGTTTTTCGCCATTAAAACTCTTTTTTCTCGGCAATTTCCCAACATTTTTGCACATTTGACCACATTTTCGGAATCTGCGTTAAATTTCCTATAAGATGAAGTTACTTTGATTTCCAAAACGCATCTTCCAAACACCGAAATTTTCAATCAAAGATGAACGTTTTTCGCAAAGTGAAATTTTTCAAAAACTTGGAACGCTTGGCGTGACCACAAAAATAATTTTTTTCGTTGTCAAATTTGATAAAAACTTTTCCCACTTCTAAGCTTTCCAACGGCGTCTCAACCATTTAATTCTGATTGGAATTGACGGAGAAATTAAAGTTCGAATGCCAGAAAACGTGTAGTTCGTTTTAACGTAAGTTGGTAGGTGACGTACGATATGGGCCACAGAAACTGATTTTTCTCGATTTCAATTAATGTTTTCCGGCATTCAACCACAGGTTCGAATTGGGCGTTAAATTTCCTGTAAGAAGAGGTTCATTTTGTTTCCAAAATCCGTGATTCATAGAATTCTGCAATCCAATGATTACTATCCCTACCATTTCACACCAGTTCAGGGACTCCTACCGAACGACTCAGTTCCAAAAGTCCAGTTTTGCAGGTGGCTGTTGAACAGGGACATCGAAGAATACAGGTTTCTCCACAAAAATGTGATAAATGTGTAAAAAAAATTTATTTACATTAAAAGTGAACGATATGTACAAGATGAATAGTAAAAAAATTAACGTTGAATTTGCTCACTGGCCTAATAAAGGAACTCACAATACGTTCTCAAAATGTCCTCCATTGTTTCTGATGCCGGATGTTTCGATGTCCCTGTTCAACAGCCACCTGCAAAACTGGACTCTCGGAACTTCGTCGTTCGGTAGGAGTCCCTGAACTGGTGTGAAATGGTAGGGATAGTAATCATTGGATTGCAGAATTCTATGAATCACGGATTTTGGAAACAAAATGAACCTCTTCTTACAGGAAATTTAACGCCCAATTCGAACCTGTGGTTGAATGCCGGAAAACATTAATTGAAATCGAGAAAAATCAGTTTCTGTGGCCCATATCGTACGTCACCTACCAACTTACGTTAAAACGAACTACACGTTTTCTGGCATTCGAACTTTAATTTCTCCGTCAATTCCAATCAGAATTAAATGGTTGAGACGCCGTTGGAAAGCTTAGAAGTGGGAAAAGTTTTATCAAATTTGACAACGAAAAAAATTATTTTTGTGGTCACGCCAAGCGTTCCAAGTTTTTGAAAAATTTCACTTTGCGAAAAATGTTCATCTTTGATTGAAAATTTCGGTGTTTGGAAGATGCGTTTTGGAAATCAAAGTAACTTCATCTTATAGGAAATTTAACGCAGATTCCGAAAATGTGGTCAAATGTGCAAAAATGTTGGGAAATTGCCGAGAAAAAAGCGTTTTAATGGCGAAAAACGCGATTTTTTGAAAAAACTCTTAAAAATAGCATATCTCAGCAACGGGTTGAGAAAAAAAATCGCGGTTGGCGGCGATTTACTCCATTTTCCATGTAGTTTCACCCAATTTTTTTTTAATATAATTTTGGACGCTGAAGCGATTGGAGTGGGCCCCAAACTTGTGCGATTGACTCAGGGAGAGGAAATCCATTTTCATTGGGTAAAATGGTGCAAAATGACATTATTTCCGTACTTTTTCGACCCCCATCCCATCTGACATTGCTGGATCAAAGAAACATGAGTTTAAGTGTAATAAAGTTCGACAAAAGAATAATAAGCCCATGTATAATCAAATTTGCAGCGTTTTCTGCAATTTATTACACTTTTGTGCTTGTTTGATAAGGTGTTCCTGAACCGATTGATATGAAATTTAGACCTGTTTTCCTCAGAACGACGAGAAAATTTTGAATCTCACAAAAAATTACATTTGTCAACAAAAACAAATAAAACGTCTTGCGTTAAGAGGGAGAGATTGAAAGGGGCTTCACTGCTGCTATTGAGGGGTAGTCCGCCGAGTTTAAGGGTCCGCTGCGGCGCCACCTGATGGCGGGGAAGGGGTTTTCGTCCAGGGTCGCTGGCCGCTGCCTGTATGGGCAGTATGGGCCTACAGGGCCGCTGGCCGCCTCCCGCACCGCGTCTCTTGAGAGATAACTCTCCCACAGCGCGGCGCGACTGTGTACGTACCTACATGAAGAAGTCGCCACCCCCAGACGCGTCAGGGTCATACGTGAAAAACGAACGCGAGCGAGCGGGCCTCCAACGCGATCTGTTCTATGAGCGATCAAACTATGCTGTTCTATAGAATTGTCATACGTAAAAGCGCGACATCGCTCAAGTTGTGTTCGCCGCGGCAAACCCTCGTGCCGCGTGGTGTGACTTTCAAATCGCTTATTCGCCGCCCAATCGCGTTAACATTTGTTCACACTTTGTAGGTTAACCTGCTCCTGTCGAGATTTGCCGTTCATCGTTGATATTGCCTTTGTTATGTATTTTCAATGATTTCCAATTGAATGATGTTCAAAAACTACAGTAGGAAAATTTCAAAGATTCTGATACGATAACTTCAACAAAATGAAACGTTGGAAAACGTGAATTCTTTTCATGATTTTAATAGTTTGGAGAGGTTTAAAAATACGTTCATTCGATCCAGCGAGAAAAATTACGTGGTTATTTCCCCCTCGTTTCATCATTTTCATCCAACAACACAGGCATTATTCTCAATAAAATTAAATGTTATTTTTGCCGCTAACTAGGTAACTACTTTTCACTACAGTAAAATAAAAATTAAAAAAATACAAAGGTTGACATTTTTCGAAAATATGTAGTTTTCATCAGTTTTTCCATATATTTAACTCACTTGCGCGGTCGGAAGATAAAATCCGATTTGAATAATTTTTGTTTTGTTTCTGTTCTATGAACCAATCGCAACTTTTCCGCACTATAGCAATTTCGAATTTGCAAGTTGACTTTCTTCGCACCACCCTAATACAAAAGGTGGCTCACCTAACATGAACACCCTTCTTATTTTCAATACAAATCACGTATTTGAAAATCCAAAAAATACCTGTCCAATGATTTTTGACACGGATTCAACAAATTATGTGTGTGCACTTTTGCGCACGTTCGCAGTGCGCGTAGTCTACACTAACTTCCTTATTTCAAATGTGAACCCCTACTTTTTAATCCAGATTCGAATTCTACGCCAAATGTCATGAAAATTTGACCCCTCAACCAATTTTTTTGGTTGCGCAAACCCAAATTTGTCAAACATTGGATGATGGTGAACTGTAAAGTTTGGCACATGAATTTTCATTGTTCTTTAACGCTGATTCACGTGATGCTATCCGTTTTTCGATTTGATCTAATTTTTGCGGAATAAAGACCATAATTTGTTTATTTTTTGTGAAAAATCGTCATTTATTCCTACTTTCAACTCTCAGATTAAGATGGTTTTTCACTTGATCACTGAAGAAGGTTTCAATCTCCTATTTTTACATTTTTCAACCAGACCTTGAAAATTAATCCCCGTAGCAATCTGAAAACAGACGCCTAGAATAAAAAACTGACTCAAAATAAACAAATTTCGGTCATCATTCCGCAAAAATTGAATCAAATCAAAAAACGGAAAGCATCACTTGAATGAGCGGGCCTATGCGTAAATCCAGGCCTGTAGATAGATATTGTTTGCTCTTTTTATATGTCCCAGGTTAACAAAAAAAAAAAAACACCAAAAAAAAAAAAAAAAAAAACTGATGAGCCCACAAAGAGATAACGAAAACTAGCGACAAGCCCCTCTCCTTACCACTTTCTACCCAGCTCTCATCCGACCAGGTAATCTGTTCTTTCAATTTCCGTATTTAAATCAAATTGATATTAATATCCCAGATCCATCCTATTAACCGAACTCCTTACCTAATACCACCTGCGGTGCTATTTCATAAAAAATAAAAATATTAAAGGAATACGTAAATCGTTTCCACATCGTGGTTAATAGGAGTCCCATAGTAATTCTTGGAGCAATAAATACGTTTGTTGAATAAATAACTATATCTATTTCCAAAACCTTGAGTATAATTATTTCTTGAACCTTATATATCTATATATAAAATAACCTTAGTAATTAATAAGGTGAAAAAAGGGAATAATATCAAGAAATCGTAATCAAGTAAAGGTAGAATTGATTTAACAATTCCTTTCAGTATTACATGGTAGCGAGCTAAACGTTCTAAAACGGACCCTAATTGTCCCAGCAGTAAAATACCAGAATAAAATCCGCATCTTAAACCAGAAAACCCAGAAAAAAAAAGAAAAGAGCTTCCACTGTCTTGAAATAGACCTGATAACTTGAACCTGAATACTACCCAGTACCTGAATATTCCAGTATCCCTCTGTGCATGAATAAATAGCATAAGGTCACTTGAAAACTGCGTACAGAACCATAACAACCGCTGACCGTAGACACAACTTGAACGACGAACTTAGCCAAACAAGCCCGTCGACGCCGTGTCAACTGATAAGTATCCAACGATTCCGACGACCATTATAAAAATCAACTCGAACATGGCATCAAATAACCCCGCGTCCTGTCAAAACTGCGGATCTCCTCTACCGGAGAACCAAATAAATAACCCGATTTTCTGTACCAACTGCAAAAAGGTATTAGACGAACAATGCGCGGAATATACATACCAAAATTACCGCAAATTAACGTCCGAAAGAAAGTCGGTATTCAAATGCAGTCAATGCAAACAAGAAACCGCGACCCTTCCGGAAAAAACACAAGATCCGTTGATAGAACTTCGGAAACATTTAGAGAAACGTCAAGACGATATGTTCGCACAAATTAGAGAACAGATGGCGGAAAGCTTAAAAGCCATACAAAACCAAACGCATCAAAACGTAAATCAAATAACAGATCTAATAAAACAGATGCAAATACCCACCCCGATGCCGCCAATCGTAGAAAAACCGACAACACCACCAACCGAATCAAATGAGTTAATTATGGAATTTATGAAACAACAAAGAAAATTAAATGAAATGATAGTAGAATCCATAACGCAACAAAGTTCGCGGACGCCACAAAAAACGCAAAAAACGGAAATGTTAAAACTTCCGAAACAAGTAGAAGACGCAATCGAAAAACTTCCGTGGTTTAACACTGACAACCCCGAGTCAATAATGAGATTTCTGCTTGCGCTCGGAAAAATAGACGATGTAGCGCCACAATTCATGGGAACTGCAATTCAACGAATTGCATTAATGCCGAAATTCAGATACCTAAATAATTACATATCACAACTCGGAGAAGAACAACCGTCATACGAAACGTTAAGTACGGCGATAATAGACGAACTATTACCCACTTTAACGAGAACAAATATGATAGTAAAATATATCCACCGATTACAGGGAGAGCGCGAAAATTTCAGGAATTATGTTGAACAAATTTATAGCGCCAATAGAATACTAGACGTAATGAACGAAGAAATGTTAAATGAAACAATATTAGATAACGCCAACGATAAAACGAGGTTATTATTCAGCTTCCAAGAAATACCGCGTACGTACCAAGCAATGAAACAATTCATAACCAAATTAGAATTAAAACAACAACAAAGGAAAATTGCAAACCAAAATACGACGCACCAAACCGCTCCGACATTTGGAAGATTCAATAACCCAACACAATCTACGGAAGCAAAACCTAGGCAAACTTATAACGAACGCCCTAAATTTTACAAACCACAAAGACCAACAACGTATTTTAAACAAAATGGGCCACCAATAGCACCCAACCGAGAAAATTCACCAAACTACAGTCAAAACGATTATAATCGTAATACCGAAAAGTTAAATTACAAAGCAAATTATCAACCAAAACCTAGTTACGCGGAAATGGTGAGAAAACCGGGTTACGAACGGCGAGCAAAATCATTCAGCCCGCCAAGAAAACCAAGATATAAAACAGAACAAACCAAAAATTTTATGACAATGCAAAAAACCAGACGGAGATCAAGCGATGGGGAATCGAATTCAACGCGATCCGCAAAAAAAAACCTGATGAGCCCACCAAAAAAAAAAAAAAAAAAAAAAAAAAAACAGGATGTCCCAGGTTAACAAAAAAAAAAAAAAAAAAAAAAAACCTGATGATCCCAAAAAAAAAATAAAATAAAAATAAATAAATCAAAAATAAAAAACAATAGTAATGATAAATAAGTAAATAAAAGTAAAATAAAATTTTAATAATAAAATAAAAAAGAAAATAAAAACAATATAACTTAAAAGACAACCTTAGAACACAAACAAAATCAACAACAACGTAAAATAAATAAGAGCTCCATCTAGGAAGAAATGTAAAAAAAAAAAAAAAAAAACTTCCAATAGGACCCCTCTCCACCGCTGTACCCTCAACCCTTACCCATCCTAATCCCTGGAAGACCGGGCGATCCCTCACAGCCATGCAATTTTCAGAAAACAACCAAGAAGCAATTTTGCTGAAAGTATGTTTGCTGAAAATTGAAGGCTGAGGGGGAGGGGGGGGACTGTGATAGCCGACACCATCTATCGGCTATCAGCGGAACAATTGCGAGAAGAGAGGCGAGGAGTGACTGGGGGGAAGGAGAGATAACGAAAACTAGCGACAAGCCCCTCTCCTTACCACTTTCTACCCAGCTCTCATCCGACCAGGTAATCTGTTCATTCAATTTCCGTATTTAAATCAAATTGATATTAATATCCCAGATCCATCCTATTAACCGAACTCCTTACCCAATACCACCTGCGGTGCTATTTCATAAAAATAAAAATATTAAAGGATTACCAAAACCTTTTCCACATCGTGGTTAATAGGAGCCCCGTAGTTTTTCTTGGAGCAATAAATACAATCATTGAATAAAGAAGCCAAGTTGTTACTAAAAACCTTGTGTATAATCATTCTTGAACCTTATATATCCATATATATAAATTAACCTTAGTCGTTAATAAGGTAAAAGGGAGAATAATATCAAGAAATCGTAAATCAAGTAAAGGTAAATTTGGTATAACAATTCCTTTCAGTATTACAATCTGACCTGAGTAGATGCGTCGGTTTGAATAGTCTAACTTGAATTTTGACATCAAGGTTATGGCTCGAAGGGGGATTATATTTGCGTTCCCATGACGTTTGAGTGTGGTGCGGGAAAAGTGCCATCATTTTACCGGTGACTCTTCACAACGTTTCCCGCCTTTCAAACGCACTTCATTGTCCCACTATGCCGTCTCAATGTTCACGTTCTACCATTCTATATATTCCATTTCTTCTGTTGGTGATAACTGAGAACTGCTCCTTCTATACGTTTTCGGCTATTCGATAGTTAATGTTTCAGTTATTTTTAATTACCTCTCTTCGTATTTCATTTAGTTTTGTATTTAATGAGACTCACTAGTGAAATAGCCGATGCAATCTTTCAAATTACTTTCCTCACGCTTAAGGATTGCTACACGTTTCTCATGAGGCTCTTCACACAGTTCCCTTCCTTCTCTGGTGTAGTGACAGATGCATACCTGACAGTTATGGACTCTTCATCAACTGGCGGCACCACTCATAACATTGTTATGAAACAATAATATGAACTAAAGGAAGCTGGACCATGGGCGGATTTAGATCAAAAGTTTTGGTGGTCAATAAGAAACCATTGTAATCGTCCTTGAAAAAAAAAATTCTAACCCACCCATAAAATTTGGTGGTATATCACGTTTGATTACTGGGGAATTACCAGAAGGTATATGTGCCTAACATTCCGAGAGGTTCGTCAATCACTTCTAAAATATGAATTGTCGTTTTAGTAGAGTTTGGGTTTATTATTCAATAATAAACCATTGTAATCGCTCTGGAAAAAAAATTCTAACCCCCCTCTGAAAATGTCATGGTTTAAGTCTCAAGAGGTGTAGAATCCAAATCTGCAATACCAATTTTTCCGTCCGTCCGCCGTACGCCGAACGCACGATTTCTCCTAAACGGCTGGAGCAAAAGATCTGAAATTTTCAGGAAAAATCCATCTTGGTCCGACGACGCCCCAATTCTTAATCCAGCTCTCTCACTTAATTTAAAGTGCCCTTTAAGGGTTGTCAAAGTTTTGTAAAATCCCTAAAAACCTCAAAAAAAGTCAGGGCGGCCTAAATTCGGATTTGTACACTCCACGAGGAATCGAATGAGCCCCTTTCCAGGTCTGTAGCTCAAATCATTCCCGATGTATGGCTCTATTTATGGTGCCAACATTTGCATCCACATTCATAACATCACTAGGTAACCGTGATCAAAACAAACAAAAGGGTTTTTGTTTTGATCGCAGTAACTTAGTGATTTAGTGAATGTGGATAATGGAGTGAACTCCTAGAAGGGTTTGTAGCCGATACACGGGTTGAAGCATTCTGATATGCATTCTCCGTCTTACAAAATTTAAAACAGAATGTTTTTCCATTGTAATCGCTCTTGAAAAAAAAGCTGCAAATTCATTCACTGAGGTTTATTATTCAATGAGTCATGATTTGAATTTATACAAAGTTTTGGAGTGTGGAAGTTTCACAGGAGATACAGCGATTATTGAATTCAGGAGGCACACAAATATGATCAACTGATCAATCCAAATAGGTATTTTGGTTGAGAACCAATTTAAGTCCACTATGTGTATCTCCTGAAATTCAATAATCGCTCTATCACCTGTGAAACACGCACACTCCAAAGCTTAGTAGAAATTCAAATCATGAATCATTGAATAATGAACCCCAGTGGAAGAATTTGCAGCGTTTAAGCTATCTGATGCATATTAAACTTTTACTAGTTAATCATTTCATAAACGATTTACAAAAAATAGCTTGTTTAATCACCCAAATAAATTAAACAATATATGTTACTATCAACATCAATCTAACCTCCGTCTCGCCTGTACAGTACAGAAGTACAGACAGCAACATAACTGATGTCATCGTCCGTGCGTTTTAACGGTCCCAAACCCGCTGTCCGCGGTCCCGTTCACGGTTTACTTATTACAACGTACGGAATATCCAGAATATACAAACGTTGTAAAATCTAGTCCTGAATGTAGAAAAGTATAGTTATGGCTACTGTGTATTCATAAATACTTACTAATCTGTCTCCTAGGCAACCGCAACCCAACAGATAGCTGACTGCTCTAATGAGAAATATTATTTTAAAAAAAATACAAATTTAAAAAAAAAAACTTTAAAAACCCCCTGTCGCCTCCTTAAATCTGCCCATGCGCTGGACATGTTTTGATACCTAGAGATTTCTCCAGTTCATTTTGTGCATTGAATGGGGAATTTTCAGCCCCGTCAAGGAAGAAAACGTGACTTCTATAGACAAATGTTTCGTCGTTGACAGAGTGCACAAAGATCGGTTACATCGAAGTTGTAAAAGTGGTGTTATTAACTGGGTGTGATTTAATGATATGAAGGCTAGGTGCAAAGTTTGAAAAACGAAAAAGGTTAGTCTTGAATACGAGTTAGCATAAATGTATCGCGGAAGCAGCAAAGTGTGATGTACGAAAAGCGTGGTCCAATGTCTGGGAACCGTTGTAAATGGTAGAATCTTATAAGTAAGAACTACTACTGGCTATTTTTAACGTTCCTTGGTACGTGAGAAGTGACGAACATTATAGAGACCTTCAGGTGGCGACTGCCGAAGAGATAATTTTTTTAAATGGCACCCGATAGAGCGATGGCTACTCAAGCATACAAACCCAGATGCTCTCCAGGTGCTAGATGACTCACAACAAGTTCGAGGTTCGAAGAGGAGCAAGTGTATTAACCTTGGATGCTGTTCTTCAGTTTTAGACTTGAACTGCAAGATTTGTTGTGATACACTGGACTGAAAACTTAGTGAAAAAATGTAATTGTGCGAACAGAATAGGTAGACAGTTCACTACACAAAAATGTGTACTTGTAACTATGTTATGTAAATAAAACGCATGGAAACTAAAAGCATCGCCTGCACTGCAGAAAACATTCTTATAGAAAATTAAGTTAGGCTTCGGTTTAGAACGACCGAATTTCGCCGGAGTTAAATTACAGTTGCACATGATTAGATGTAAGAAGCTTGGACAAATTTACCAACCATCAACTTCGACTGGCATAACAATACTATTTTCACATCAGGCACTCATGATGCTGGAACGAAAATCCGATTTAAAAGCTCATTTATTAAGAGTAACAAACTCGTAACATAAATAGTACCACAATTTTGGTACCAGCGTGCTGAATCACTGTGATTTTTTCTTGTTCCTACTTAGTCCAGGGAGGTTGGAAATAATGAAACGCTCGCTATAAACTCAAACGGCATTCAAATAGCAGATGTTACCTAATGGATTTTGTGGAAATGTCTGAGAAAATATTATATATTATACACGCCTACTTTTACAGTAAACACACAGAGATTGATGATCAAACATGATGTCCTTTGAGAGATTTGATTATTTGATGCATATTGATATTCTGTGACGTCGCGAAAACCACGCTAATAAACCGGTGATTTGCGCAGGAAGGCTAACAAATAAAGAAATAGGTAACGAAAAAAATCATCTGCTTTTGGTAACTAGTCATCAGTCATGTCTGTTATCCGAGAGACAAAAGAGCATATCGACGAGAGAGAGAGAG
>JAVIWC010003200.1:0-10436 GCA_031894815.1 Creontiades dilutus | reverse complement strand
AAAATAACGACGAAGGAAGCGTTTTATCGAAAAACGGACTTCGAATTCGTGTTCAGCACCAAAAAAAACCCCTTAGAGAGTAGGTTTGAATTGGATTAAACAGAGTTTATTTTTGAGCAATTTTGATGAAAAAACAAGAAAATAACCATGAAGGAAGCGTTTTATCGAAAAACGGACTTCAGATTCGTGTTCAGCACCTCGAAAAACCCCTTAGAGAGTAGGTTTGAAAGCGATTAAACAGAGTTAATTTTTGAGCAATTTTGATGAAAAAACGCGAAAATAACCATGAAGGAAGCGTTTTATCGAAAAACGGACTTCAGATTCGTGTTCAGCACCCCGAAAAACCCCTTAGAGAGTAGGTTTGAAAGCGATTAAACAGAGTTAATTTTTGAGCAATTTTGATGAAAAAACGCGAAAATAACCATGAAGGAAGCGTTTTATCGAAAAACGGACTTCAGATTCGTGTTCAGCACCCCGAAAAACCCCTTAGAGAGTAGGTTTGAAAGCGATTAAACAGAGTTAATTTTTGAGCAATTTTGATGAAAAAACGCGAAAATAACCATGAAGGAAGCGTTTTATCGAAAAACGGACTTCAGATTCGTGTTCAGCACCCCGAAAAACCCCTTACAGAGTAGGTTTGAAAGCGATTAAACAGAGTTAATTTTTGAGCAATTTTGATGAAAAAACGCGAAAATAACCATGAAAGGTTTTATCGAGCGTTTTATCGAAAAAAACGGACTTCAGATTCGTGTTCAGCACCCCGAAAAACCCCTTAGAGAGTAGGTTTGAAAGCGATTAAACAGAGTTAATTTTTGAGCAATTTTGATGAAAAAACGCGAAAATAACCATGAAGGAAGCGTTTTATCGAAAAACGGACTTCAGATTCGTGTTCAGCACCCCGAAAAACCCCTTAGAGAGTAGGTTTGAAAGCGATTAAACAGAGATAATTTTTGAGCAATTTTGATGAAAAAACGCGAAAATAACCATGAAGGAAGCGTTTTATCGAAAAACGGACTTCAGATTCGTGTTCAGCACCCCGAAAAACCCCTTAGAGAGTAGGTTTGAAAGCGATTAAACAGAGTTAATTTTTGAGCAATTTTGATGAAAAAACGCGAAAATAACCATGAAGGAAGCGTTTTATCGAAAAACGGACTTCAGATTCGTGTTCAGCACCCCGAAAAACCCCTTAGAGAGTAGGTTTGAAAGCGATTAAACAGAGTTAATTTTTGAGCAATTTTGATGAAAAACGCGAAAATAACCATGAAGGAAGCGTTTTATCGAAAAACGGACTTCAGATTCGTGTTCAGCACCCCGAAAAACCCCTTAGAGAGATAGTTTGAAAGCGATTAAACAGAGTTAATTTTTGAGCAATTTTGATGAAAAAACGCAAAAATAACCATGAAGGAAGCGTTTTATCGAAAAACGGACTTCAGATTCGTGTTCAGCACCCCGAAAAACCCCTTAGAGAGTAGGTTTGAAAGCGATTAAACAGAGTTAATTTTTGAGCAATTTTGATGAAAAAACGCGAAAATAACCATGAAGGAAGCGTTTTATCGAAAAACGGACTTCAGATTCGTGTTCAGCACCCCGAAAAACCCCTTAGAGAGTAGGTTTGAAAGCGATTAAACAGAGTTAATTTTTGAGCAATTTTGATGAAAAAACGCGAAAATAACCATGAAGAGCGTTTTATCGAAAAAAGGACTTCAGATTCGTGTTCAGCACCCCGAAAAACCCCTTAGAGAGTAGGTTTGAAAGCGATTAAACAGAGTTTATTTTTGAGCAATTTTGATGAAAAAACGCGAAAATAACCATGAAGGAAGCGTTTTATCGAAAAAGTGAGCAATTTTCATGAAAAAACGCGAAAATAACCATGAAGGAAGCGTTTTATCGAAAAAAGGACTTCAGATTCGTGTTCAGCACCCGGAAAAACCCCTTAGAGAGTAGGTTTGAAAGGGATTAAATCGAGATAATTTTTGAGCAATTTTGATGAAAAATCGCGAAAATAACGACGAAGGAAGCGTTTTATCGAAAAACGGACTTCGAATTCGTGTTCAGCACCCCAAAAACCCCTTAGAGAGTAGGTTTGAAAGCGATTAAACAGAGTTTATTTTTGAGCAATTTTGATGAAAAAACGCGAAAATAACCATGAAGGAAGCGTTTTATCGAAAAAAGGACTTCAGATTCGTGTTCAGCACCCCGAAAAACCCCTTAGAGAGTAGGTTTGAAAGAGATTAAACAGAGTTTATTTTTGAGCTATTTTGATGAAAAAACGCGAAAATAACCATGAAGGAAGCGTTTTATCGAAAAAAGGACTTCAGATTCGTGTTCAGCACCCCGAAAAACCCCTTAGAGAGTAGGTTTGAAAGCGATTAAACAGAGTTTATTTTTGAGCAATTTTGATGAAAAAACGCGAAAATAACCATGAAGGAAGCGTTTTATCGAAAAAAGGACTTCAGATTCGTGTTCAGCACCCCGAAAAACCCCTTAGAGAGTAGGTTTGAAAGAGATTAAACAGAGTTTATTTTTGAGCAATTTTGATGAAAAAACGCGAAAATAACCATGAAGGAAGCGTTTTATCGAAAAAAGGACTTCAGATTCGTGTTCAGCACCCCGCAAAAACCCCTTAGAGAGTAGGTTTGAAAGAGATTAAACAGAGTTTAATTTTTGAGCAATTTTGATGAAAAAACGCGAAAATAACCATGAAGGAAGCGTTTTATCGAAAAAGGACTTCAGATTCGTGTTCAGCACCCCGAAAAACCCCTTAGAGAGTAGGTTTGAAAGCGATTAAACAGAGTTTATTTTTGAGCAATTTTGATGAAAAAACGCGAAAATAACCATGAAGGAAGCGTTTTATCGAAAAAAGGACTTCAGATTCGTGTTCAGCACCCCGAAAAACCCCTTAGAGAGTAGGTTTGAAAGCGATTAAACAGAGTTTATTTTTGAGCAATTTTGATGAAAAAACGCGAAAATAACCATGAAGGAAGCGTTTTATCGAAAAAAGGACTTCAGATTCGTGTTCAGCACCCCGAAAAACCCCTTAGAGAGTAGGTTTGAAAGCGATTAAACAGAGTTTATTTTTGAGCAATTTTGATGAAAAAACGCGAAAATAACCATGAAGGAAGCGTTTTATCGAAAAAAGGACTTCAGATTCGTGTTCAGCACCCCGAAAAACCCCTTAGAGAGTAGGTTTGAAAGCGATTAAACAGAGTTTATTTTTGAGCAATTTTGATGAAAAAACGCGAAAATAACCATGAAGGAAGCGTTTTATCGAAAAAAGGACTTCAGATTCGTGTTCAGCACCCCGAAAAACCCCTTAGAGAGTAGGTTTGAAAGCGATTAAACAGAGTTTATTTTTGAGCAATTTTGATGAAAAAACGCGAAAATAACCATGAAGGAAGCGTTTTATCGAAAAAAGGACTTCAGATTCGTGTTCAGCACCCCGAAAAACCCCTTAGAGAGTAGGTTTGAAAGCGATTAAACAGAGTTTATTTTTGAGCAATTTTGATGAAAAAACGCGAAAATAACCATGAAGGAAGCGTTTTATCGAAAAAAGGACTTCAGATTCGTGTTCAGCACCCCGAAAAACCCCTTAGAGAGTAGGTTTGAAAGCGATTAAACAGAGTTTATTTTTGAGCAATTTTGATGAAAAAACGCGAAAATAACCATGAAGGAAGCGTTTTATCGAAAAAAGGACTTCAGATTCGTGTTCAGCACCCCGAAAAACCCCTTAGAGAGTAGGTTTGAAAGAGATTAAACAGAGTTTATTTTTGAGCAATTTTGATGAAAAAACGCGAAAATAACCATGAAGGAAGCGTTTTATCGAAGCAAGGACTTCAGATTCGTGTTCAGCACCCCGAAAAACCCTTAGAGAGTAGGTTTGAAAGCGATTAAACAGAGTTTATTTTTGAGCAATTTTGATGAAAAAACGCGAAAATAACCATGAAGGAAGCGTTTTATCGAAAAAAGGACTTCAGATTCGTGTTCAGCACCCCGAAAAACCCCTTAGAGAGTAGGTTTGAAAGCGATTAAACAGAGTTTATTTTTGAGCAATTTTGATGAAAAAACGCGAAAATAACCATGAAGGAAGCGTTTTATCGAAAAAAGGACTTCAGATTCGTGTTCAGCACCCCGAAAA
The DNA here is from genome assembly GCA_031894815.1 of Creontiades dilutus. Lineage (NCBI taxonomy): Eukaryota > Metazoa > Arthropoda > Insecta > Hemiptera > Miridae > Creontiades > Creontiades dilutus. Next base: position 6,301 of record JAVIWC010003200.1, on the reverse strand, counting down.
ACCCCTTAGAGAGTAGGTTTGAAAGCGATTAAACAGAGTTTATTTTTGAGCAATTTTGATGAAAAAACGCGAAAATAACCATGAAGGAAGCGTTTTATCGAAAAAAGGACTTCAGATTCGTGTTCAGCACCCCGAAAAACCCCTTAGAGAGTAGGTTTGAAAGAGATTAAACAGAGTTTATTTTTGAGCAATTTTGATGAAAAAACGCGAAAATAACCATGAAGGAAGCGTTTTATCGAAAAAAGGACTTCAGATTCGTGTTCAGCACCCCGAAAAACCCCTTAGAGAGTAGGTTTGAAAGAGATTAAACAGAGTTTATTTTTGAGCAATTTTGATGAAAAAACGCGAAAATAACCATGAAGGAAGCGTTTTATCGAAAAAAGGACTTCAGATTCGTGTTCAGCACCCCGAAAAACCCCTTAGAGAGTAGGTTTGAAAGCGATTAAACAGAGTTTATTTTTGAGCAATTTTGATGAAAAAACGCGAAAATAACCATGAAGGAAGCGTTTTATCGAAAAAAGGACTTCAGATTCGTGTTCAGCACCCCGAAAAACCCCTTAGAGAGTAGGTTTGAAAGCGATTAAACAAAGTTTATTTTTGAGCAATTTTGATGAAAAAACGCGAAAATAACCATGAAGGAAGCGTTTTATCGAAAAAAGGACTTCAGATTCGTGTTCAGCACCCCGAAAAAACCCCTTAGAGAGTAGGTTTGAACGCGATTAAACAGAGTTTTTTTTGAGCAATTTTGATGAAAAAACGCGAAAATAACCATGAAGGAAGCGTTTTATCGAAAAAAGGACTTCAGATTCGTGTTCAGCACCCCGAAAAACCCCTTAGAGAGTAGGTTTGAAAGCGATTAAACAGAGTTTATTTTTGAGCAATTTTGATGAAAAAACGCGAAAATAACCATGAAGGAAGCGTTTTATCGAAAAAAGGACTTCAGATTCGTGTTCAGCACCCCGAAAAACCCCTTAGAGAGTAGGTTTGAAAGCGATTAAACAGAGTTTATTTTTGAGCAATTTTGATGAAAAAACGCGAAAATAACCATGAAGGAAGCGTTTTATCGAAAAAAGGACTTCAGATTCGTGTTCAGCACCCCGAAAAACCCCTTAGAGAGTAGGTTTGAAAGCGATTAAACAGAGTTTATTTTTGAGCAATTTTGATGAAAAAACGCGAAAATAACCATGAAGGAAGCGTTTTATCGAAAAAAGGACTTCAGATTCGTGTTCAGCACCCCGAAAAACCCCTTAGAGAGTAGGTTTGAAAGCGATTAAACAGAGTTTATTTTTGAGCAATTTTGATGAAAAAACGCGAAAATAACCATGAAGGAAGCGTTTTATCGAAAAAAGGACTTCAGATTCGTGTTCAGCACCCCGAAAAACCCCTTAGAGAGTAGGTTTGAAAGAGATTAAACAGAGTTTATTTTTGAGCAATTTTGATGAAAAAACGCGAAAATAACCATGAAGGAAGCGTTTTATCGAAAAAAGGACTTCAGATTCGTGTTCAGCACCCCGAAAAACCCCTTAGAGAGTAGGTTTGAAAGCGATTAAACAGAGTTTATTTTTGAGCAATTTTGATGAAAAAACGCGAAAATAACCATGAAGGAAGCGTTTTATCGAAAAAAGGACTTCAGATTCGTGTTCAGCACCCCGAAAAACCCCTTAGAGAGTAGGTTTGAAAGCGATTAAACAGAGTTTATTTTTGAGCAATTTTGATGAAAAAACGCGAAAATAACCATGAAGGAAGCGTTTTATCGAAAAAAGGACTTCAGATTCGTGTTCAGCACCCCGAAAAACCCCTTAGAGAGTAGGTTTGAAAGCGATTAAACAGAGTTTATTTTTGAGCAATTTTGATGAAAAAACGCGAAAATAACCATGAAGGAAGCGTTTTATCGAAAAAGGACTTCAGATTCGTGTTCAGCACCCCGAAAAACCCCTTAGAGAGTAGGTTTGAAAGCGATTAAACAGAGTTTATTTTTGAGCAATTTTGATGAAAAAACGCGAAAATAACCATGAAGGAAGCGTTTTATCGAAAAAAGGACTTCAGATTCGTGTTCAGCACCCCGAAAAACCCCTTAGAGAGTAGGTTTGAAAGAGATTAAACAGAGTTTATTTTTGAGCAATTTTGATGAAAAAACGCGAAAATAACCATGAAGGAAGCGTTTTATCGAAAAAGGACTTCAGATTCGTGTTCAGCACCCCGAAAAACCCCTTAGAGAGTAGGTTTGAAAGCGATTAAACAGAGTTTATTTTTGAGCAATTTTGATGAAAAAACGCGAAAATAACCATGAAGGAAGCGTTTTATCGAAAAAAGGACTTCAGATTCGTGTTCAGCACCCCGAAAAACCCCTTAGAGAGTAGGTTTGAAAGCGATTAAACAGAGTTTATTTTTGAGCAATTTTGATGAAAAACGCGAAAATAACCATGAAGGAAGCGTTTTATCGAAAAAAGGACTTCAGATTCGTGTTCAGCACCCCGAAAAACCCCTTAGAGAGTAGGTTTGAAAGAGATTAAACAGAGTTTATTTTTGAGCAATTTTGATGAAAAAACGCGAAAATAACCATGAAGGAAGCGTTTTATCGAAAAAAGGACTTCAGATTCGTGTTCAGCACCCCGAAAAACCCCTTAGAGAGTAGGTTTGAAAGCGATTAAACAGAGTTTATTTTTGAGCAATTTTGATGAAAAAACGCGAAAATAACCATGAAGGAAGCGTTTTATCGAAAAAAGGACTTCAGATTCGTGTTCAGCACCCCGAAAAACCCCTTAGAGAGTAGGTTTGAAAGCGATTAAACAGAGTTTATTTTTGAGCAATTTTGATGAAAAAACGCGAAAATAACCATGAAGGAAGCGTTTTATCGAAAAAAGGACTTCAGATTCGTGTTCAGCACCCCGAAAACCCCTTAGAGAGTAGGTTTGAAAGAGATTAAACAGAGTTTATTTTTGAGCAATTTTGATGAAAAAACGCGAAAATAACCATGAAGGAAGCGTTTTATCGAAAAAAGGACTTCAGATTCGTGTTCAGCACCCCGAAAACCCCTTAGAGAGTAGGTTTGAAAGCGATTAAACAGAGTTTATTTTTGAGCAATTTTGATGAAAAAACGCGAAAATAACCATGAAGGAGGCGTTTTATCGAAAAAAGGACTTCAGATTCGTGTTCAGCACCCCGAAAAACCCCTTAGAGAGTAGGTTTGAAAGCGATTAAACAGAGTTTATTTTTGAGCAATTTTGATGAAAAAACGCGAAAATAACCATGAAGGAAGCGTTTTATCGAAAAAAGGACTTCAGATTCGTGTTCAGCACCCCGAAAAACCCCTTAGAGAGTAGGTTTGAAAGCGATTAAACAGAGTTTATTTTTGAGCAATTTTGATGAAAAAACGCGAAAATAACCATGAAGGAAGCGTTTTATCGAAAAAAGGACTTCAGATTCGTGTTCAGCACCCCGAAAAACCCCTTAGAGAGTAGGTTTGAAAGCGATTAAACAGAGTTTATTTTTGAGCAATTTTGATGAAAAAACGCGAAAATAACCATGAAGGAAGCGTTTTATCGAAAAAGGACTTCAGATTCGTGTTCAGCACCCCGAAAAACCCCTTAGAGAGTAGGTTTGAAAGCGATTAAACAGAGTTTATTTTTGAGCAATTTTGATGAAAAAACGCGAAAATAACCATGAAGGAAGCGTTTTATCGAAAAAGGACTTCAGATTCGTGTTCAGCACCCCGAAAAACCCCTTAGAGAGTAGGTTTGAAAGCGATTAAACAGAGTTTATTTTTGAGCAATTTTGATGAAAAAACGCGAAAATAACCATGAAGGAAGCGTTTTATCGAAAAAAGGACTTCAGATTCGTGTTCAGCACCCCGAAAACCCCTTAGAGAGTAGGTTTGAAAGCGATTAAACAGAGTTTATTTTTGAGCAATTTTGATGAAAAAACGCGAAAATAACCATGAAGGAAGCGTTTTATCGAAAAAAGGACTTCAGATTCGTGTTCAGCACCCCGAAAACCCCTTAGAGAGTAGGTTTGAAAGCGATTAAACAGAGTTTATTTTTGAGCAATTTTGATGAAAAAACGCGAAAATAACCATGAAGGAAGCGTTTTATCGAAAAAAGGACTTCAGATTCGTGTTCAGCACCCCGAAAAACCCCTTAGAGAGTAGGTTTGAAAGCGATTAAACAGAGTTTATTTTTGAGCAATTTTGATGAAAAAACGCGAAAATAACCATGAAGGAAGCGTTTTATCGAAAAAAGGACTTCAGATTCGTGTTCAGCACCCCGAAAACCCCTTAGAGAGTAGGTTTGAAAGCGATTAAACAGAGTTTATTTTTGAGCAATTTTGATGAAAAAACGCGAAAATAACCATGAAGGAAGCGTTTTATCGAAAAAAGGACTTCAGATTCGTGTTCAGCACCCCGAAAACCCCTTAGAGAGTAGGTTTGAAAGCGATTAAACAGAGTTTATTTTTGAGCAATTTTGATGAAAAAACGCGAAAATAACCATGAAGGAAGCGTTTTATCGAAAAAAGGACTTCAGATTCGTGTTCAGCACCCCGAAAAACCCCTTAGAGAGTAGGTTTGAAAGCGATTAAACAGAGTTTATTTTTGAGCAATTTTGATGAAAAAACGCGAAAATAACCATGAAGGAAGCGTTTTATCGAAAAAAGGACTTCAGATTCGTGTTCAGCACCCCGAAAAACCCCTTAGAGAGTAGGTTTGAAAGCGATTAAACAGAGTTTATTTTTGAGCAATTTTGATGAAAAAACGCGAAAATAACCATGAAGGAAGCGTTTTATCGAAAAAAGGACTTCAGATTCGTGTTCAGCACCCCGAAAACCCCTTAGAGAGTAGGTTTGAAAGCGATTAAACAGAGTTTATTTTTGAGCAATTTTGATGAAAAAACGCGAAAATAACCATGAAGGAAGCGTTTTATCGAAAAAAGGACTTCAGATTCGTGTTCAGTAAAACCCCTTAGAAAAAAAAACGCGATGAAGGAAGGGTTTTATCGAAAAAAGGACGTTCAGATTCGTGTTCAGCACCCCGAAAACCCCTTAGAGAGTAGGTTTGAAAGCGATTAAACAGAGTTTATTTTTGAGCAATTTTGATGAAAAAACGCGAAAATAACCATGAAGGAAGCGTTTTATCGAAAAAAGGACTTCAGATTCGTGTTCAGCACCCCGAAAACCCCTTAGAGAGTAGGTTTGAAAGCGATTAAACAGAGTTTATTTTGAGCAATTTTGATGAAAAAACGCGAAAATAACCATGAAGGAAGCGTTTTATCGAAAAAAGGACTTCAGATTCGTGTTCAGCACCCCGAAAACCCCTTAGAGAGTAGGTTTGAAAGCGATTAAACAGAGTTTATTTTTGAGCAATTTTGATGAAAAAACGCGAAAATAACCATGAAGGAAGCGTTTTATCGAAAAAAGGACTTCAGATTCGTGTTCAGCACCCTGAAAACCCGAAAGCGATTAAACAGAGTTAATTTTTGAGCAATTTTGATGAAAAAACGCGAAAATAACCATGAAGGAAGCGTTTTATCGAAAAAAGGACTTCAGATTCGTGTTCAGCACCCCGAAAAACCCCTTAGAGAGTAGGTTTGAAAGCGATTAAACAGAGTTAATTTTTGAGCAATTTTGATGAAAAACGCGAAAATAACCATGAAGGAAGCGTTTTATCGAAAAAAGGACTTCAGATTCGTGTTCAGCACCCCGAAAACCCCTTAGAGAGTAGGTTTGAAAGCGATTAAACAGAGTTAATTTTTGAGCAATTTTGATGAAAAAACGCGAAAATAACCATGAAGGAAGGTTTTATCGAAAAAATTTATTTGAAAATTAAAATATTTTTTTTTAAATTTTAAAAAAAAAAGTGTAAAATAACAAAGGAATTTTTAAAAAAAAAAAAGGGATTAATTTGAGCAAAAAACCCCCCCAAAAGGGGGGAAAAGGAAAAAACGAAAATTTTTAGTTTTTGAAAAAAAAAACCGAAAAAACCTAAGGGAAGGTTTTTACAAAAAAAGGGGATTAATTGGTTTGATAAAAAAACCCCAAATATTTGAAAGGAAAACGGTTTTTTTTGAAATTTTGTAAAAACCGAAAAAACCTAAGGGGGTTTTTAAAAAAAAGGTTAATTGGTTGAAAAAACCCCCAAATATTTAAAGGAAAAAACAAATTTTTTTTTAAAATTGTGCCCGGAAAAAACCTAAGGGAAGGTTTTTACGAAAAAAGGATTAATTTTTTTCCCCCCCCAAAAAACCCCCCTTAAGGGGGTTTTAAAAGGAAAAAGTTTTTTTTTTTTAAAAATTTTTAAAAAAAAAGGAAA
>JAVIWC010003199.1:0-10644 GCA_031894815.1 Creontiades dilutus | reverse complement strand
AAAGATCTGACATTTTCAGGAAAAATCCATCTTGGTCCGACGACGACCCAATTCTTGAGCCAGCTCTCTAACTTAATTTAAAGTGCCCTTTAAGGGTTGTCAAAGTTTTGTAAAATCCCTAAGAACCTCAAAACAAGTCGAAGAGGCCTAAATTATTTACTCTTTTGAAGAACATACCATGAGGAATCGAATGAAACCCTCCCCACGTCCGTAGGTCAAACCATTCCCGATGTATAGCCCGATTTATGGTGCCAACATTCGCGAAATTTTGGTTTATTATTGTTTTGGTTTTGATTGCAGTAACCTAGTGACGTACTGATGTAGTAATGTGGATACTGGAGTGAACTCCTAAAAGGCTTTGTAGCCGATACACGCGTTGAAGCATTCCTCGTAAATGTAGGTAAAACGCTACTATTTTTCGTGACGCTTCCGCGTTACATTTTCGAGTTTATGTAGTAAAGTAGGACATAAAACGGTGCAAATTCTTTCACTGTGGTTTATTATTCAATTGGCTTGCGTTCATGATTTGAATTTCTACTATGCTTTGGAGTGTGCGTGTTTCACAGGTGATAGAGCGATTATTGATTTCAGGAGATATGCATAGAGCACGTAAATCTGTTCTCAACCAAAATACCTATTTGGATTGATCAGTTGATCATATTTGTGTGCCTCCTGAAATTCAATAATCGGTCTATCACCTGTGAAACACGCACACCCCAAAGCTTAGTAGAAATTCAAATCATGAACGCAAGCCAATTGAATAATTAACCCCAGTGAAAGAATTTGCAGCGTTTTTTAAAGACCACACCAGCATAATGGTTAATATACCATTTTATTGATTAGGCTTTTTGTATGCAGGTAACTTTACCTGCTGCCTCGCAGCAAACTGTGACGGAGACACTGTCTCAGATGGGAATGTGTGAAATGGTCCGCTCATAAGCTTGTCGAGGTAATGATTCCAGTGGACTGCAAGGGGGACGTTAGGGTGAGAGGATGAAGGTGTAGTGTGTCCGACGACGAGTTGACATTGTCCTGAAGGGCCAGCATACCCCAAGATAACACGGATATGCATCGACATTAATTTTTGATCTTAAAATGACCTTGACCCTCAGGTGTTCAGGTCAAGCTGACGCCAGATCCGGATGGAGCAATCCCAAAAACATGAAAATACACCGTTAGAACATGAATACCGTTATTTTTGTAGATTTGACCTTAAATTGATCTTGAACCTGAGGTGGCAGGGTCAAACAAACCCCAGATTCGGATTCAGCGACATCAAAAACATTAGGTACTGTCACGGCCAAGAAGTTCAATCCGAACTGTGAACTCTGAAAGAGATAATCAGAGGGGTCGAGAGAGGATTTGTCACCTAAACATCAGGGCAATCGTTTTCCTTTTTTATTGCCCACCTCGCGATTGTGCCGATCTGATCGATGTTCGCACTTTTTCTCTGCTCTCTCCTCGTGGCATCACCCCCGACATTTTTTGAAAACCAGGATTCTAAAAAGAAATCAAGGCGAGATCTCTGATCATTTTCTCACAGCTAATTACAGCAGGCATCCGGAATTATATGCAAAGATAGCACGGTTAACTGTTGAAGTACTGACTGATCGATACTGGCAAAAGAAGAAAACGCCTCTACTTAGTGACAGCTTATTAGACCTCCAAGGACACGTAGAAGGAATTGAGAGTTCACGAACCCCACACAAGTACACTATACAGTACGAAACAACGTTGAGCCCACCGAAAGTATTCTTGAAACAATGCAATAAGAATAAACCCATTCAAGAGATGCAAGCGGAATTTTCCCTCATGCTACATGACAAATGGCCAGGAGGACGGTATGTGTTTACGGATGGCTCCAAAATGAATGACCGTACAGCGTGCTCATACTATGACGAAACGTGTCAAATATCAGCGGGAAAGAGAATAGGACCTCGTTTCGATATACTCCGCGGAGATGTAGGCTATTTTGTACGCAGTGGAGTATGTTGCAAATAGCACCCGTCGTTTTACTCATAACGTAATAATTCCAGACTCTCTCAGCTCACTGACAAAATTACAAAAAATTGGGCCAGGAAAATCGATTGGTCCATTGGAGAAAAAACTGCTAAGTGAAATAGTCAAGTTAAAAGAAAGGAACCAATTCATTTACATCGTATGGATTAAGGCTCATATTGGTGTCCGAGGAAATGAAATTGCAGACCAGATTGCCAAGAGAACAATAGACGATCCACATGTGACTATCGAGCCTTTGTTTCCACCCTCAGACTTGAATCAATATCACAAAGCCAAGGCTCAATCAGAATGGGGTGATAAATACTCCAATTCTCACTCTTTCCAGCAATATGTCTTCATGTTCCCGAGGCCGCATCGCCAACCCTGGTTTTATAAAATTGACCAAGAATTTTACAAATGCTTGTCGAAAATTCACTGCGGAACAGCAAATACAAGGTCATACTTAAAGAAAATGGGAATTGAAGTGGAGGAAAACTGCCGTTTCTGCCGGGAAGAAGAAGAAACAATCAATCACGTCCTATTGTGCCCTAAATCATCCGCGACAACCACTCATCAAAGTAATAATTCAAGAATTGGAGCAACCTTTTTCTCTGACTACAATCATCCAAACTGAAAACTCAGCAGTGTATCGTGAAGTGTTTGCATATCTGTCCAGAATAGAATACAACCCATAATATAAGACAATGATATGCATTATGAACTATAGTCAATCATGACACTATATTATCATAATTGAACTATAATTTGTTATAGTTGGTTAATGGTCGATAAAGGCCAAAGCCATTAAAAAAAGGAGAGATCCACCCTTTTATTTTCCAGCGTCGGGAAGGTCTATTTTCCCAGTTTTTATCTTTATAATCTCCAAAAAGGAAACCGTTTATTTTCAGCCCCCCTTTTTGTTTTTTGGTGTAGGATCCCTACCCCCTTTTTACGTGAATAAAAGGATATTTGAGGAGCTTACCTTCAAAAAGGCACCCAAATCCAGGAGGAGGTATCCAAATCTGGGAGAAAACGCTTTTTTCTCAATTTTCTATCTTTGAATATGAGTTGAATCAGATCCCCCTATCATTTCCGAACAAAACAGAACACATCCACGTCAATTCCAGGGCTAAAGTTATGTGTTTGCATCAAAAGGTAACAAATCCGTCCCCTACATTTTTGTCAGTGCCTTGCAATCGAAATGGCACATATCCTCCGAATTTCGTCAGGCGATAAGTCGTGGGTTTTCAAAAAGGCACATATCCAAAAAGAAGCATTGCGCCTTCGTCTTGACGTTGAATATTTACACGAGACTCGATAGATGGCAGGCATGAAAAATGGAAATATGGAGTCAGGTAAAGTTTTCAATTAAACCTACAAAATGGAGAATGAATTCTTTTGTTTTCAAAAAGGCACAAATCCATGAGTTTTGATCAAAAGGGCACATTTCCAAATTGGAAATGGATATACAGCCTCGTGTTTTGGAGAAAATTGATTCACATTCTGAGGCATTCTTATCTGTACCTTCTCACACATTACTCCGATGAGAAACTGCAGAATAACATTTCCACTAATCTGCAAATCGTTTTTTTTTTTTTTTTTTTTTTTCACTTCCTGAACATTTTGTCGGAATGGATATGTGCCTGTTTGGAAGTAAGCTCCGCATTTATAAACAAAAAGGATCCTGAGGTTTCTTTTCTATCATTTTCCAAGGAAAACCTTACAATTGGTAGCAGAGCCTAAAATTCACGATCGCAACGTTCAACTGCTAAACACTTATTCTATATTTCAGAAACAATCAATTTCTACAAGACATTTTGCTTATATTTTTTGTTCAACATAATATCATATCCATTGCCTGTTCTAAGTGTGGTCCCACAGATCCTCCCGTCGACGCAGTTATATGTTCGGCATGTGAGCAACGTTTCCACGCTTCTTGCACTCGATTAAAAGAAATACAAAGTTGGACTAAAATGAATTTAGAAAAAGGAGCTTTATGGAAATGCGATCTTTGCAAAGGGACTCAAAACCCTCCTTCCGATACACCGGTCCCGCTTTGGTACAACAATCTTTTAGCCGATTTAAAACAGATAAAAAGTGACATGAGACAAGTAAATAATGAAAACGAAGCTTTACGAGCTCAATTGGCGCGAATTAATTCTAGCGATTTTGCCTGACATGGTCTGCCCAGTGGCTTTTAATTTTTTTTTTATGGGGCTTTGTAATTGTTTTATATTACTTTGGAAACCATTTCTAAATCAGAAATATAACTATTCGTTCCAACATAAAGCTAAGAATGATAATTTATTACATGATACCAATAGAAATACTATGTTGGAAATTGTTATGTTAATTTTATAACTAGTTGCACCTAAGGTAACGGTACCGGTAGTGGCCACAGTTGAACATTTTTTTCTTTAGTTTTGACAATTGTGGGCCAACAGTAGTACTGACTTTCTTCAGGACTCATTTAGAATATAGCCCGACTCTTCCCTAACATATCCATTGCCTAAAACTATCAAAAGAACAATTTTTTCTATTTTTTATTAATTTTTTCTCAGACCTTTATTTTGATCTAGTAGTGGCCACATCAAATTACGAAATTTCTAGTAGTGGCCAGTAGTGGCCACGTGCATGTCTCAGTAGTGGCCACTATACAGCCCAACAAACGAGGAAACTAGGGACGGTCATATTGAGAAGTTAACCACAATTTCCAATGATGCTCTGCGCACTCCTAGTTCAACCTCTGACTACAAGATGACATGAGCTGTACCTCCTGCAAGTTTGAAGCCACTAGGAGACCGGGAATCCTTATTTCTCAAATATAAACTTTAAAATGGCCACTACTGGAGCAGTGGCCACTACCGGTGCCGTTACCTTAGTTATCTAGTTGTTCATTTGGTTTTGTTATGAGCAATTATTCTGTCACATTTTGGCGCATGAAATGGAACTTGAATGTCCTTAAGTCAAATAAACGTTTACATTCCAAAACAAGAAACAATGAACTTCTGAAATGTGTATAAGATTCCTACGGCTGTTTCAGAGGACTTCATATCGACTCACCGATGATACTCAGAACCGCCATGTAAGTACGATTTGATTACACAGTCGTTATAATACAAATGTGTTATCATGCGTTTATATTCACTTGATTTTCGTCATATAATTAGGGATGGGTATCGATACCCGATATTCGGCGGTTTTCGATTCGGCACAGTCATCGATTCGTCACACCTCTTATCACGATCTTATCAGATAAGATCGATGTGTCCTTACATCGATCTAATTATCGATTATTACATCGATATAATGCCATCTTGAAACTATTATCACGACCATTCAAACCCGAAATTGTTGCTTTCATTCCTATTTCTGTTTCTTCTGATCTATACTTCACTAGAAGGATTGATGTAGGATATTTTTTTGTTTTTGAGATGCGAGCGTAGCGAGCATCCAGACCACCAAACTAGACGTTAGGAGATTTTTGCTTTCACACCAGAAATTGTTGATTTCATTCGTATTTAGATCGATAATTAGATCGATGTAAGGACACATCGATCTTATCTGATAAGATCGTGATAAGAGGTGTGCCGAATCGATGACTGTGCCAAAACGAAGTACGCCCCCAATATTTCACCGTTGAGTATCGATACAGGGCTCTCCAATAATATCGAGTATCGATACTTCAATTCCGATATTTCGAAATATCGGCAAATTTTTTCTCACTAGCTTAAACAAAATTGGTTTCAATATTTTCCTTTGATTGATTTTCTTAACTTTCTTTGGTAATGGAATCTGGAAAGGAAAATAATAAGAAGAAGTAGGAAGTAGGAGGATAGTAGCTACTGTAACTGTTACCTTTCCTCTCACGGGTTCAAAAAATCAAAACAAAGATTTAATCTAATTTATCTTCTGTTCTGTTTAATAGATACTTAGGTTTTTTGCAGTTCAATTTTGAAAAATTGATGTTGGAAACGATACTCGATATTTATAAATATTGATACTTTGCTAAACCGATGTTTGGAGTATCGATACCAACCTACCGATACAATATTGGTACAAAATATCGATACTTGCTCAACGATACCCAACCCTACATATAATGAGAGTCTGCCCATAGGCAACTTAGCATGTGGTAAATCTTCCTCCTCTCCCAACCATTGGAAACTGGCCACTGTTATATGGAGGCCACCATCCAATTGTTTAAATGAATTCCACCACTGGTTGGGTGGGTGGGTACAGCTAGCCCATTCCTAGGCACCAATGAGCTCCCATATCACACCCGCAGAGCAATGTCATTGTCCACTACTGTTTTTCTGTCAGTACCTCCTTTCAGATTTGGTTTATTGGCATCCTAGACAACATGAAGTAATAATAAGTCCTTAATAAGGACTTATAAACTATTTTAGACCGAGGAAACAAAACTTTAATTGTGTCTCCTGAAAAAAAAAGGTTTCCTGACTTGTGGTCCTATTGCTCTGGGGGTGCGATATGATCTGATATGGGCAGAAGTAGATGGGTTGGATTCTCCGCCCTCAGGCCAACTACCCAGTCAGGCATCTGGAGACAAAACAAAGAGTCTGATAAAATGGCAATCTCCCATCCCAAAACCTGTAATGTGGGTTGGGGAGGGGGGAAGTGTAGGTTAGCAGCACACCATCGGCATCAAAGCATGTCAGAACCAAATCAAACAGCATCGACAACAAAGAAACTTCCTCCATAACCACCAATTTTTCAATGAGGTTGATGGCTGGTGACAATAGAAATCGTTACGATTTATCGAAGCGAGTAACCGGCACTTCAATCTTTGAATTTTTTAGGGAGCATCTAGACCACCAAGCTAAGCAGAACTTTTACCTTTGTGTAGAACTTATACCATCAATTCAATGAGGAGTCATGAGGACAGCTCGATCTAGTTGCAGAAGTTGGAACCAAATAGTTAAAGTTACTCGAATGGATCATTGTTAAAACAGTAGTTTGTTGAAGCAGGAGAGAGAGTGGCGAACCCCAACCAGGGTTGCTTATGGGCAGACACTCCTCGCCATATATTCCGAACCAACGTGAGATTACAATCATCGTTTTTTTCAGTCGAGACGAAAGGGAACTTTTTGACATTAAATTCACCTACATCACTGATCGGGACTCTCCAGAGGCGACGGCAAGTGATTTGGTGCGGGAGGGTTTGATAGACGCCAAAGACCGCGTCCCAGTTGCAACGAATCTCAAGATTTTGGAGAAAGCAGGGGCACTGAACACCATCACGTTCCCACTTGTAAGTTGAATACTTGAAAAATATGAAAGAACATTGGAAAACTCGGCGCTACGCGCCTCGCCGGGCAAGCGCCCCTGGACCCCCTTTTGCTTTTATTTATAGCCTGCTGCTACAAGTATAGAAACGTAGAATACGCTTTAGCCTCGAGTGGACGCTGGACTGCAGAACGTTCAACGGTGATTATGAAACGTGTATTAGCGTTTAAGTAACGTACACTAACACCGTTGGATTTGTAGGTGGTACATTTTTGAGGTTCTGCTGCAGTTGTTGGTTGTTTTTGTTCGCACTGTCCGCCTTTTTTTCGCAACCGCCACTCTCTCGATCGTTCAGCAGCGGTTTTTGGTCGTTTAGGATGAAGAAGACATGTACCTGAAGAGCTCGAAGGAGGACAATCTGGACCGGGGCAGGAGAACATCACCGAAGGACGATTCGCGAACGACTGAAACTCCGATTTACATAAATAAAATTACTCACGGGTTTGTCGCAACTACTACACACGGATGTAAATATGCAAGTTGTTGCTTGGTGATCGCCTTTAGTTACCCAATGTGCTTATAAACATCAATTATCGGTGTTTTATGATCATATGATCTGTTTCTAAAGCAGCCCAGAACGTTCTAGACTTTTCCGTGTCACATTTCGTTACGCTCAAGCGTTCCTTTTTTGGCTAGTTAGTCCATGGCTAAAGCGTATTCTACGCTAAAATCTTCTAAGTATCACAGACCTATTTATATTAGATGGAGTCTGTGGTACATCATCCAAACTCGCCATCTCCACCGTACAATTACCTTGTAATTCCATTCTAGATGCTATAAGAAGAGCTCCATTTGGGTGATTCTCAAAGAAAACCGTAATAGTATTTCATTTTAGGATTCCTTCAGATATATGGGATCTTGTGTTGAATTTCTTCTTCCAAAATATTTTAAATACAAATGTGCGCAATAATTGTGGTCAATCGCCATGTTTCTATTCATAAAATCAATATTTTATTTGCCATTAAAAGCTTAATTTATCATTACCACCACTTGTAACGAAATCATTCCCATTCATTACATTCTCTCGTAGAACGTGGGGTTTGTTTTTGTTTAAATTCTATTAAAACTTGAAAAAAAGTAGTTCATTCTTTACAGAAATGAAATCACTTGTCTTGTAAGTTTTATTGCCTAGAAACTCATTTGAAAGTTTGTAACCACAAAAATCATCATTACTGCATACCAGTGGTTTTTGCCCCTCTAAGTCAGTGGTTCCCAAACTGGCCGATATCGCCCACTTGTGAGCACGATGAGAGGTCTCTGGGGGGCGATGGGAGATCAATGGCCATTAGGGGGGCGATGAGTCGAAAAGTGGGTGATAAGGGGGCGATTATCAGCTTGCTGAATTTGAAGATAACTCTGACTGAAAATATTCACGAAATTCCTTGAATTACCAAATAGGGAATTAACAAAATCTTCTAACAAAGTGATGAAACAGTCCAAGAACCGATTCGATATAGTGTTTTGCGTTCGACAACAACACCCGTAGCTCAGCAATATCCAGGTCTATGGGCCATCGTTCAGAAACATTAATGGCGTTCCCGTCATTCCATCTGGTAGAGCTCGGATTCAGCATAGTTCCCGACCTAATTTCTAAGAAGAGGAACCGTCTGCAGATCTCATCGAGAGGAGACTTGAGGCTGAAGTTGACCAAAATTGAACCCAACGTGGAACAGCTGATTCACGCTCATCAAGTTCACCCATCTCACTAGCCTCCGTTTCAAGTTTGAACCAGTTTTTCTAAAAATGCTTTTCCAAATACGGAAGTTTCTTCGAATGTCAGCGTTTTTTGTTTTTTCTCACATTTGAGTTTTTCAAATTATTTTCAAACTAGTTCATGTTTCTAGCTATGAATTTGTGTGTAAAAAAACGAATTTCTTGATATATGTAAGTTGTATGTAAATTCAGTAAATATACAATTTTTTGTAACGTGTGTTTTCTGCAATGTTTTCATTGTTCGGAGTTTGGGCTGACTGGGTACATTTTAGTGTAGGTATAGTCAGTCTTCAGTTGAAGATATCTTTGCGGTGTGTATGGGGGGGGGGGGGGGGGGGGCTGACGTAACTTGGGCTGACAAAGTGGGCGATGGTCAAATATAGTTTGGGAACCACTGCTCTAAGGGAAGCAAACAAGGGAATTTTGCAAGACTGACGACTTTGGAAGCGGTTGACAACACTGGAAGGGGGTGGCAACACTGCCAAAGTGTGAGGAAGGCTTCAGAACTAACCTCTCTGCAGTTGGTTGCCAGCAAGCATGAAGAGTGTCTATCATTCACTTGCGTACATTTGTTTGGTTAACCTTAAAATGGCTTTTGAAAATAAACCATGGTTGTAATACAGTAGGTACTTAATTGCAATCCATTCTGGGTGTTATTATAACTATTTGAAGGATACAGCTGTGTAACCTTTGTGCTATAAACACCTGAGATGGGGAATATCAGAGATTCGGCTCAATATATAGAAGTTACGATTCTTAAAACGTGTTTCCATTCACTATAATCTTAGTACTTTTATTGTAAGAAGTAATAGACCCTTACAATGGTGTTTGAGAAACTTGAGATTTTTAAAGAAAAGGCACGATCACAAAATCCATATTCTCATTACCACCATCAAATAATTGAATTGATTAAATTTGGAATTTCGGAGTTGAAATTGTGATTTGAGCATCATATTGATTTTTGTTTTGCTCTTTGAGTTCCCTGGAAGCCATACGTAATTTTGGAGGATATTAGGAGACGTTTCACTGTCATACGATTTCAGAATTGGAAATTGCGCTCTTTTTGGGAATCACACATTAATATTTCTGTGTAGATCGATTAGGAACACAATCAGCCACAAGGCTGCTGTCCCCATACCTTGTAAATGACTCCTAGATGTTCCAAAGACTTCTCAAGCTCCATGAATACCAATCTTTACTAGTCCCTACGTACAAAAATAAAAGCTGATATCAAAACACCTATAATGATGCAAAATACTGTAAATGGACATGTGAAAATGCGATTTAGTTGTTACTCCAAAACAATCCCGTCCTGTTATTATTGTTGACAATATGGTTTGTTTACATGTTGACAGCAATATGTTTAATTGTTCAGAAATTACATTCTTGTGTTGTCTCTTGACCTGCGTACTCTGTACTAAAAATATTTTCTTTTTAATAGGTTATGAGTTCTGCGCGTATTGTCAAAATTTCTGTTGGTTAGAGTAAAAATCGTGATACAAGTGAAGTGAAGTTTCTTGTGAAGAAGATTTAAGAAGCTCAACCATGAACATTCAGAAATTTGGATTTGATAGTTTGAATAGAGACAATTATGACACGTGGGTTGTGTTGATGGAAGCTTTGCTG
>JAVIWC010003198.1:0-10705 GCA_031894815.1 Creontiades dilutus | reverse complement strand
AAATGAATCGCAAAATGTGTTGGTAAGCGCATAACTCAACAACGCCTGGACCAATTTGGCCAAATCTTTTTTTAAAATGTTCGTTGAAGTTCAAGGATGGTTTTTACGACGAGAAAAATTAGAATTATTGCTGGAAAAACCCTAAAAATAGCCCTTTTCTTTTTCCCATACAAATGATTTGTAACTAAAACGTAGTCAATTTGAGCTTTATTGCTATGGTATAAAGTTCATATTAATACATTTCAGTGTTCTATTAAATACATTTGCAAATATGTAACCAAAGGGAGTGATATGGCTGTGATTGGAATTGGTGCAGAGAATTCCAATGATGAAGTTACCCAATACCAAATGGGCCGCTATGTCAGTAGTAATGAAGCAGTTTGGCGAATATTTTTAAACCGGAATTTTTAAACTCGCTGGATTTGCCAGGATTGCCACCTCACAATCTTCAATTAAAGGTTGGATCGGTGGTTATAATGTTGCGAAATATCAACCAACCGCGTCTTTGCAACGGTACACGGTTAGCGATAAAAAAATTACTAAACAATGTGATAGAAGCAACTATACTCAAAGGAAAGTATAAAGGAGAAGATGTTCTCATACCGCGTATCCCAATGATTCCGACTGATGTGCCATTTGAGTTTAAACGACTACAGTTTCCAGTGCGGCTTGCTTTTGCTATGACTATAAACAAGTCCCAGGGGCAATCATTAAGTGTTTGTGGTATTAATCTAGAAAACCCATGTTTCTCACATGGTCAATTGTATGTTGCCTGTTCCCGTGTTGGAAAACCATCAGATTTGTTTATCTATGCGCCAGGTAATCAAACAAAAAACATCGTATACCACAAAGCACTACAATGATAATAATAATAATTATGATTCACATGATTTACAATAAAGCGATTACTTACTTTTAAATCCTTATATATGTTTTATTTAATTATTTTTTATTCACAACGCCCTATCACCAGGGTGACGGTTCTGTTCAGGAGAATTTTTTAAAATACGTAGGCACAAAAACTGCCACATTACAAATCTTTTTGACAGGACGATGTCTGTCGGGTTGGTGTTACATCACTTTGAATAGGGTCAAGTGTCCGTAGTTGATTCGGATTACTATAAACATTTCAATATCAAACCACAATTCAGATTACGGGATCTTAAAGAGAAGAAATTAACGAAATCTCCCTTATTGTACACCGTTGACGTAGTTTTTTAAAAATACGATTAATTCCTCAACCGCTTACAAGAGATAATACTTATATCTCTGGTCGGTCAATAAGTGAGTACCTTAAGACAACGTTTCCCTTAATTTAATAAACATCTTCAGGGCTACACTTGGAATAATACGTTATATAGAGTGATAATATACAGCAAAATGTTGTGGAGCTGTCATACGTCGATGTCTAATCATTGGACTCGAGCATCGGAACCTGCACAGAACCTCCTCCCTTTTCAAAGACCACTTCGACGCCTGAAAAGGAAGCGCCACACAGACCTCCAACCCCAATTTTGGTTTATTATTCAATAATAAACCATTGTAATCGCTCTTGAAAAAAAATTCTAACCCCCCCTGAAAATTTCATGGTTTACGTTTCAAAGGGTGTAGAATCCGAATCTGCAATAAAATTTTTCCGTCCGTCCGCCGTACGCCGTACGCACGATTTCTCCCAAACGGCTGGAGCAAAAAATCTGAAATTTTCAGGAAAAATCCATCTTGTTCCGACGACGCCCCAATTCTTGAGCCAGCTCTCTCACTCAATTTAACGTGCCCTTTAAGGGCTGTCAAAGTTTTGTAAAATCCCTAGAAACCTCAAAACAAGTCCAAGCGGCATGAATGTAAACTTATTTTAAGAACATACCGTCAGGAATCGAATGAGCCCCTCCCCAGCTCCGTAGGTCAAACCATTACCGATGTATGGCCCGATTTATGGTGCCAACATTTGCGTTTTTTTCGTTTATTATTGTTTGTTTGTAACCTAGTGATGTCCGGCCGATAGCGTCAAGTTGTAGTGAATGTGGATACTGGAGTGATAGCCGATGTGAATACTTGTAGTGTAGTTAGTAGCCGATACACGGGTTGAAGCATTCTGATATGCATGAAACGCTGATAATATATAGGTAAATATTATTCAATATTATTACTGGGGTAAATAAGTATTCTTTCACTGGGGTTTATTATTCAATTGGCTTGCGTTCATGATTTGAATCTTTCTAAGCTTAAGAGTGTGCGTGTTTTACAGGTGATAGAGCGATTATTGAATTCCAGGAGATATGCATAGACCACGTAAATCGGTCCTCAATCAAAACACCTATTTGGATTGATCAGTTGATGATATTTGTGTGCCCCCTCTACATCTGTCTACCTTTGGCTACATCGTTTAAATTTGGATTTGGGGAAGTTTTAACGCAATACGAGAGCTAAATGACTTGATAAATTGTAGATGTTTTTATTGTGGGGGGGTTATTGGGGTTCAATAAAAAACACTGCAAATTCTTTCACTGGAGTTTATTATTCAATTGGCTTGCGTTCATGATTTGAATTTCTACTAAGCTTTGGAGTGCGTGTTTCACAGGATAGAGCAATTATTGAATTTCAGGAGTTCAATCCAAATAGGTATTTTGGTTGAGAACAGATCCACGTGCTCCATGCATATCTCCTTAAATTCAATAATCGCTCTATCCTGTGAAACACGCACTCCAAAGCTTAGTAGAAATTCAAATCATGAACGCAAGCCAATTGAATAATAAACCGCAGTAAAAGAATTTGCAGCGTTTTTTCTTGTATTGAATTACTAAAACTATACCTATAAAAAATATCTATATTCGATATATCGATATTCTTTGCCGGTATTGACATCCCTAGTTTGTGGCCTAGCAAACCTGAATTCATCATAACATGGGTGTTCGAAACAGTTAGCAACCCAGCAAGCGATGAAACGATTAACTTGGGTACGAGCAAACGAGTTGATCATATTCAACTGAAAGAACTCCCCTCTGCGGCAGATGTAGACGTTCTATGCCTAATTCCACCTCAACGCCACTTATAAGGCTATTCGAGAAAGTTCTCGCTAATTCCCCTAGCGTTTTTCATGATTTTTTTAGATAACTTAGAAAACTACCAATAAGTTTATATGAGCAAGCAGAATCAAATGTGAAACAAACCCATTTGAATCCCCAAATTGCTCAAAACTGTATGGTATCAAGTTGATTGCCAATACAATTCATAGTGATTGATTCAACAGTGGCTTTTGAGAAAACAAACGTAAAACTTGTTGCCAGACACAAAACGCTATCTGTTCTGCCAATTTTAACGTCACTGTCGGGTTGTATTAGTCCGTGGATATTTCATTGGTAGTTTCACCTTGTTGTGACCATTAGCAGTGCAAACATGACTTAACCCTGAATTTGTTCAAAATGATTAAATTATCCATCATTAAGCGACCGTATAACTGAGTAGGCGTGGCTATAGAATTGGTTCTTATATACAAAACAAATGTCGGTATATGTTGACGACATTTTTAGGGTTTGAGGTTTTATATTTCACCAACTTTATCGCCGACGCAATTGATGCCGTGTGTTAGCCAATTTGATGAATAAGGTGTAATGTAGATTAGGTACTATTAATGCACCAATTAAAACACTAGCACTCCTTTAATTTATTTTTTATACTCAAATTCGAGAACGTTCTCGCTCATTTCTCTTGCGTTTCTCATAATTTATATGAGCAAGCAGAATCAAATGTGAAACAAACCCACTAGCTAGGAGTGCTAAATTGCTCAAAACTTGACGGTATCAAGTTGATTGCCAATACAATTCATAGGGATTGATCCAACAATGGCTTCTGAACAAGTGCAAACGTAAAACTTGATGCCAGACACAAAACCCCATATCTGTTCTGTCAATTTTCACTTCAATGTAAGGTTGTATTAGTTCACGGATATTTCATAGGTAGTTTCGCCTTGTTGTGACCATTAGCAGTGCAAACATGAATTAATCCTGAATTTGTTCAAAATGATTAAAATATTCATCATTAAGCGACCATAAAACTGGGTAGGCGTGGCTTTAGAATTGGTTCTTATATGCAAGACTACGACAAATGTCGGTATATGTGACATTTTTAGGGTTTGAGGTTTTGATATTTCACCAACTTTATCGCCGACACAATTGATGCCGTGTGGTAGCCAATTTGATGAATAAGGCGTAATATAGATTAGGTACTTTTAATGCGCCAATTAAAACAGTAGCACTCCTTTTATTTATTTTTTATACTCAAATTGGAGAACGTTCTTGGTGATTTGTCTTGCGTTTTTCATGATTTTTTAAAATAACTTAGAAATTGACCAATAAGTTTATATGAGCAAGCAGAATAAAATGTGAAACAAACCCATTTGCATCCCTAAATTGCTTAAAACTCGATGGTATCAAGTTGATTGCCGATACAATTCATCGGGATCTGAGCAAGTGCAAACGTAAAACTTGTTGCCAGACACAAAACGCCATACTTTTCTGCCAATTTTCACTTCAATGTAAGGTTGTATTAGTTCGTGGATATTCCATAGGTAGTTTCACCTTGTGACCATTAGCATCGAAAACATGGATTAATCCTGATTTTATTTAAAATGATTAAATTGTCCATCATTAAGCGACCATAAAACTGAGCATTGGCTTAGAAATGGTTCGTAAGTATAAAACTACGAAAAATGTCGGTATAATCGCATGTTGACGACATTTTTAGGGCTTGAGGTTTTTTATATCACCAATTGTCCTTCTAACGTCGAATTCAAATAAAGAATCACAAAAATATCACCAACTGAATCGCTGACGCAATTGACGCCATGTGGTAGCCAATTCGGTGAATAAGACATAATATACGAGTAGATTAGGCACTCTTAATGAGTGAGGACGATTTACTGTCAACTCATACTGGCTGACGTTTTGGTTTATTATTCAATAATAAACCATTGTAATCTCTTGAAAAAAAAAAAAATGTCTAACACCCCCTGAAAATTTAATGGTTTACATTTCAAAGGGTGTAGAATCCAAATCTGCAATAAACATTTTTCCAGTCCGCCCTACGCACGATTTCTCCCAAACGGCTGAAGCAAAAAATCTAAAATTTTCCGGAAAAATCAATATTGGTCCGACAACGCCCCAATTTAAAGTGCCACTTAAGGGTTGTCGAAGTTTTGTAAAATCCCTAAAACCCTAAAAAAAAACCAAGGCGGCCTAAATATGGACTTTTTTTGAAGAACTTTCCATGAGGAATCGAATGAGCTCCTCCCCAGGTCTGTAGCTCAAACCATTCCCGATGTATGGCATGATCTTATGCTGCAAATTCTTTCACTGGGGTTTATTATTCAATTTTATAAATAAAATAAGTAAACTAAGTAAAACTAACCCGTAGCGCAAGGGTTTCGTGCGGGGCTCACAACCACAGGTTCTCGGGTTCGTTCCCCGCGTTCAGCAGGAAAATTTTTGCCCCATATGAATATGGTATACACACTTGGACACGAGAGAAACGTTTTGCCCCGCAGACACACCTTGGCCCAAGACAAAATAAAACGCTGTATGTACGTGTCACAAGTGCCATAAAACCATTAAAAACACTGCAAATTCTTCCATATTACTATTAGGAGTCTCACTAACTAATAATAAAAATGCTGCAAATTCTTCCACTGGGTTTTATTATTCAATTGGCTTGCGTTCATGATTTGAATTTCTACTAAGCTTTGGAGTGTTCGTGTTTCACAGGTGATAGAGCGATTATTGAATTTCAGGAGATATGCATAGAGCACGTAAATAGGTTCTCAATCAAAATACCTATTTGGATTGATCAGTTGATCATATTTGTGTGCCTCCTGAAATTCAATAATCGCTCTATCACCTGTGAAACACGCACACTCCAAAGCTTAGTCGAAATCATGAATGCAAGCCAAATGAATGAAATTGAATAATAAACCCCAGTTATTTTCTTGTACAAACACCAAAAACGTTATGTGCATGTGTCGACAGGGAATTTTCATGCACAAATACTTTCTGAATGCTGAATACATTTGACCAATCCGCGATGTATGAACAATTCGATGAAGAAATGAAATGTGGTCAAAGCTTATATGTTCGGCTTTTTTGAATCAGAAAAACCATCATCAACCAGTAAAATTTAACAGTGTAGGACCCTCCATCGTTGGTACTCTCCCATACCACTATCACAAGACCAGCTGCAATAAACGAATTATGAGAACAATACGAGATGGAAGCGTGAAAAGCGAGTGCGAATCCATTCATACGACATATGCGTTACTAAGACGATTTTACGAATGTGCCAAGATTTTGTTCAAAGTTCAACTTTCGCTCGCTTGAGGTCGCCTGTCGGACCGGTTTCAAATGGGGCGGTTGCCTTCTTACTTTCATCAGAAGCTTTGAAATCGCAACATCTGTCTCCAGGAATACCAAGTACCCACTTCGGTTTTTCGCAATTGCGCTATTGCCAGAAAAGTGACCGGCCGAAATGATGCAGCAAAATAATATTGGTGTATTGGTAGGTATCGGGGGCGTATATGGGGGGGGGGGGGGGGGGGGGCCCCGAAATTTGGAAAATATAAATTAATGTTGTATTTTTCGGTTTAACCGAATATTATTTAGGCATAAAATATGCTTTCCCTGGGAAAAGAACCAGTTTTCTATCAGTTTTTTTAGTGCTAAAATAGTGAACATGTGATTTTAGACACTTGATTTGACACATTTTGGACGCCGGACCCCCCCTTATTCTCGGTCCTCCCCGAAAACATCACATATATACGTCACTGGTAGGTATCAAATAAGCCAATCCGAATCCGGATCGGCTGCGTTATTTTGGTTTGTATTTTTTGGATGCCCACGAAATGTTGAATTGGTTAGATGAAGGAGACTTAATGTATAAATTTTTGTGTGAAGCGTTGGATCATAGAAAATTATTGATAGGACGTCTTCATTTCTAAAGGCATTGAGTGACCCAGAGATGAGTTAAGGTCGCTCTTTTCTTTTTCCTTTATTTATATTGTTGAGAAAATCCATCTGAATTAAATGATTTCAGGCCAATAAATAGTTTATGTGTGCCTGCTAAACTGTTAGATTTATGTGTGTATGAGCAGTTCTCTGATTTCATATATGTGTCGAAAATATTAGATGTGTATCAGGCTGGTTTCATTACTGGACATAGCACTGAATCGGCTTTAGTTAGGGTATCTGATGATATTCGACGTGGGATGGATCAAGAAAATAACTGTTTTGTGTCTTATTGATTATGCTCGGGCGTTCAACTCATTAAATCATGAGCTTCTTTTATGTATTTTGAGATCAATTAATATCTCAGAGGATATGATTTGTTGGTTTCAATCTCTACTACAGGATAGGCAGCAAAAGATAAGAACCCATGACAGGAATGAGTCTTCTTGGTGTAGAATTGATGAAGGGGTGCCACAAGGGTCCGTCCTGTCTGCTATGCTTTTCTTAATTTACATTAACAAAATATCTGTTAATTTTGAACATTGTAGGTATCAGCTTTATGCTGATGATCTACAAGTATATGTACAGGTTGAGCTAAGTGATTTAGAAGGAGGAATTTTAAAACTTAATCAGGATTTAGATCGGTTAGTTTCATGGAGTGGCAAGCACCTGTTACGGATAAATCCATCAAAATGTTGTGCTATGATATTGGGTTTTGGAGCTTTATTGCGAAATATAGATTTATGTAAAGTGCCTTCAGTGAGGATATCATCTGTTTCTCTACAGTATGTAGATAGTTTTAAGAATCTTGGTTTGGTGATGGATTCTCAATTGAAATGGAAGGAGCAAGTTGCAGGCGTCTGCAGTAGGGTTTACAGAGGACTTTACCAGTTACGACGACTAGCCCACAGTTTTCCTGAGGATGTAAGAATGAAACTGGTCCAAGCATTGCTGTTTCCAATTTTGGATTATGCAGCAATAGCTTATCAAGATATGTCCTCAGAACTGTACAGCGATTTGCAAAGAGCTCAGAACGCTTGCATGCGTTTCATCTATCGCTTTCCTATGTTTGAGCATGTCACCCCCTATTTTGTGAAGTCAGGTTGGCTAAAGATTAAGGAATGGAGGAAGTACAGAGTGGGTTCATTTTTATTTAAAATTTTGAAAACAGGTACACCGAAATATTTAGCAGATTATTTTATTTTTATGGTTGGTGTTCATTCCTTAAATACTCGTGGAGCTAAGAGCCAACTACAGATTCCGCTACATAGGACTACAAAATATGAACACTCCTTCCTTAATCAAGCAGTGAAAATTTATAATGAAAATCCTCTTTTGTTCAATTTAGATAATTCTGTGAATACATTTAAAAAAGAATATAAAAACAAATTAGTTTCCCTATATGCTGGTTAACAATAATATGATTTAGTCTATTTTCTCTTTTTCTTTTTTTGGATAATCTTCCCATAAATTTAGAGAAATTTTCTCGAAATTCTGTAAATTTTAATTTTTGTACTGTCTACCACATTCAGAGCACATTTAATTTTAATTTTTATATAAATATATAAAGTCTGACTTAAGTTTCGAATGAGATGTATACTTATTTTTTCTGTCAAAAAGGCAGAGAGGGCCTTAAGGCCCTATTTTTGTACAGATTTTTAAATAAAGCGTCATTCATTCATTCATTCTCTCTCTCTCCTCGCTCTCGCTCTCTCTCTCGCTCTCACATGTAGAAGTACAATCAGTGAAGCTCAACTTTGAGAGATCAGTAAAGAATCTTGGTGTGCTTGTCGACGGGGAGTTGAAGTGGAAGGATCAAGTGGCAGGTGTTTGTAATAGAATTTATAAAGGATTATACCAATTGAGAAGGTTAGCCCACTATTTTCCACAAGATGTAAGAAGAAAATTAGTGCAGTCCTTATTGTTTCCTATTTTAGATTATTGTGCGATTGCATATTGCGATATGAACGAAGAAATGTTTGAAAAGTTACAGATTGCGCAGAATGCGTGCTTAAGATTTATTTTTCAATTTTCCAACTTTGAACATGTCACGCCCTATTATGCTAGCAGTAAGTTGTTAAAAATAAGAGAATGGCGCACATTTAGAATTGGAACTATGCTTTTCAAAACTCTGAAGAATGAAAAGCCTAAATATTTTTTTAACAAATTGAAATTTATGTCACATGTGCATCATGTTGGAACGCGTAACGCCAGACATCTTCTTCAGATCCCCATACATAGGACTGAAAAATTCAGTAAATCATACTATGTGCAGAGTATACGGCTTTACAACTCAGACCCTTCATTATTCGACCTAGAACAAACTATTGTAAATTTTAAAAAACGTTTGAAGGATATACTTATTAGTAAATATGGTAAGTTTGTAGTGTGAAAAGTCTGTAGTTCCTACAATTGTTGCTCAAATTGTTTTTTGTTTTTAGATCTGCTTTTCTATATTTTTCGATAACTCACGTTCTGAACACGAAGCGAACAATAACTAATTCTATAATTAACAGAAGAATCCTTTAATTGCAAATGCCCACAAAAGACATTATTAATTAATTTAATTTTTCATAATAGATAACTGACTGTATTTTCTGAATAGTATATTGTTTTACCACTTCTGTCATAGAGTAAGAGAGGACCACTAGGTCCTATTTATGTACAGATAAATAAATAAACATTCATTCATTCATTCATTCTCTCTCTCTCTCTCTCTCTCTCTCTCTCTCTCTCTCTCTCTCTCTCTCTCTCTCTCTCTCTCTCTCTCTCTCTCTCTCTCTCTCTCTCTCTCTCTCTCTCTCTCTCTCTCTCTCTCTCTCTCTCTCTCTCTCTCTCTCTCTCTCTCTCTCTCTCTCTCTCTCTCTCTCTCTCTCTCTCTCTCTCTCTCTCTCTCTCTCTCTCTCTCTCTCTCTCTCTCTCTCTCTCTCTCTCTTTCTCTCTCTCTCTCTCTCTCTCTCTCTCTCTCTCTCTCTCTCTCTCTCTCTCTCTCTCTCTCTCTCTCTCTCTCTCTTCTCTCTCTCTCTCTCTCTCTCTTTGATCGGGTGCAGCATGAACTCTTAACTGCCATTCTCCGATCGACAGGAATTTCAAATTCAATGGCTGAGTGGTTTAAGTCTTATTTGGGCGGTCGTTCACAAAGCACAAAGGGTCCTAATGGAGAAATTTCTCAAGTTTTGAATACCAAACTTGGTGTGCCACAGGGGTCTGTTCTGTCATCGCTGTGTTTTTCTGTTTTTGTTAACACCCTGCCATCAACCCTACAGCATTGTAAGTATATGTTATATGCTGATGATTTGCAGGTCTATATATCCACTTCCCTAGAAAAGTTAGATGAGACAGTAGAGATTGTTAACAACGATTTAAAAAATTTAGTTAGTTGGTGTCAAAATCATGGAATGACCATAAATTCGGAAAAGTGTTTGTCGATGATTTTAGCCTATCCAAGACTCATGTCAAATATACAAATGGACAATGTCATTAAGGTGAATATAGAGGGTAAATCGCTGGAGTACGCTAAGCAGACTAAAAATTTAGGTGTGTTGTTTACTTCAACGTTGTCATGGTCGGACCAGGTCACAAAAATTTGTAGAAATGTTTATGGTGCTTTATATCAATTGAGACGTATGGCTGTGGATTTTCCTTTTCATGTTCGCCTACGTCTGGTTCAAGCTCTGATTTTACATAATTTTGATTATGCATTGGCTGCTTTCTGT